>JAPDNY010000003.1:7880952-8308452 GCA_029375565.1 Gekko gecko | reverse complement strand
CCAAAGGAGTCTCAGAGCGGCTTACAAACTCCTTTCCCTTCCCCTCCCCACAATAGACACCCTGTGAGGTAGGCGGGGCTGAGAGAGCTCTGACAGAAACTGCTCTTTTTCAAGGACAACTCTTATCAGAACTACGGCTTGCCCAAGGTCATCCAGCAGCTGCAAGTGGAGGAGTGGGGAATCAAACCCGGTTCTCCCAGATTAGAGTCCGCGCTCTTAACCACTACACCAAAGTGGCTCTCCTGAGCAGTGAATAGTTATTACCTTGTTTTTTTGTTTCCAGTTCGTTACCCAACAGACAAAAGAAGATTTTTTTTTTTGCAACGTTAATTGATTTTACAACTATTGTATTATTAGGGCTACCAACTACCAGGTGCCACTTGGAGATATTTCACTATTACAATTTATTTATTTATTCATTTATTATTTTAGATTTATATCCCGCCTTGCCTGCGCATGCAGCAATTCATCTCCTGATAACTGAGTTTAGTTCCCTCGGAAAAAAAAATTGTGGCTTTGGAGGATGGACTCCGCGGCACTGTACTCTGTGGAGGCCCCTCCCCTCCCCAAACCCCGCCCTCCCCAAACTCCACCCCCCAAAAATCTCCAGGTATTTCCCAACCCAGAGCTGACAACCCTATAATTGTGCTAACTTACTTTGGATTGCATTTGCTTTATTTCTTAAAGCAGGATAATCTGAGAGAGCCAGTTTGGTGTTGTGGTTAGGAGTGCGGTCTCTAATCTGGGAGAATGGGGTATAAATGAAGTGAATAAATAAACTAAAACATTTATATGCCAACTTTCCACCCAAAGGGGCTCCGAGGCAGGGGACACCAAAACATTAAAACATTAAAAATACTAAAACAGTGTTTAAAATGTACACGTAAAATATTTAACAACACGATGAAAACATATAGATGCACAAACACACAACGCAACCCATGCCCAAAGCTATTGAGTCCATGAGACCAATGACCGGAGAAGACGGAGCATTAGACACACACTTTTTACTTTAGCCAGTTTGGTGTAGTGGATAAGTGCGTGGGAGAACTGGTTTTGATTCCCCACTCCTCCACATGCTGCTGCCGGTGTGACCTTTGGTCAATCACAAGTTCTCTCAGAGCTGTTCTCTCAAGAACTGTCCTTGAAAGAGCCCTCTCAGCCCCACCTACCTCACAGGGTGTCTGTTGTGGGGAGGGGAAGGGAAAAGAGATTGTAAGCTGCTCTGAGACTCTGAATGAAGGGCGGGTATAAATCCAATCTCCTCCTCCTCCTCCTTTGTCTTCTTCATCTTCATCATTTCCTTCATTGTCTTCTTCTTCTTCTTCGTCGTCTTCTTCTTCTTCTTCTTCTTCTATACGTCTGAAGCATCGTTAACTATGCGATGGCTTTGAACTGGTCAGATTCTTCTTCTAATACATTCTTCTTCTTCTTCTGTCTTCTGTCTTCATGACTACGGAAATGTCTTCTGACTGCGTTGCTTCTTCTTCTTCTAATACGGACATTTGAAGCCACCATTAGACTGGATGCAACTACCTTTAGAACTGGGCAGATAATGGTCCTTACTAAGACAAACTGAGAAGACAGATCTGACCATGCTGACATGCCATCGCTGCAGGAGTAGAACAGATACAGAGTGATCCACAGCGCCGGCTGGAAGAAGCACCCAGTCTCGACAGCCCCCTTCATAAAGAGGTCGTACAGAAATATTTTTCCTATGCTTGTTGTTTTCGTCCGCATGAGACCAGAGTGCTTTCAAGAAATGTCCCCCCCGCCCCGGGAGAGAGCGTGCTTGCTGTTTGCCATCAATCATCTGTCCAGATCTGCAGTCCTGCTGAAGTCTATTTGTGTAACTTGGAGGGACTTTGGGTTCGCGGCTTCAAAGTCACTGGAACCTGATGAATGTCACCATCTCAAGAATCACAGCCATCCCCCCGGAGCCATAGAATAATACATCCAAACAACAAGGGGAAAAAGATTAGTGTCATAGGAGTTCCCAAATATACAAATTCCACTAGTAGAAAATACCATCAAAAATTGCCCAAACAATATACAATTATAAAGTTAGTTGCTGTAGATTTTCCAGGTTGCGTGGCCGTGGTCTTGGCATTGTAGGACCTGACATTTCGCCAGTAGCTGTGACTGGCATCCTCAGAGGTAGAACAATGTATACCATTATATAATTATATATAAGGTATAACATTATATATAAAGTTGGTGTTGTCACAACAACAACATTAATGCATGCTGTAACTATAATAAGGCATAAGATACAGACTGATTTCCCACTACAGCTGCCTTGGGGTTGCGCGCCGTTTCCCCGATACTATTCATCAATTTCACACCCGAAGCCGTGGGGCTGCATTTTGACCCGCGGCTTTGCTCGATTTCCCCGCAGTTTCGTAATCCTCAAAAAACAGGATCAGGAAACTGCGGGGGGAAATCGGGCGAAGCTGCGGGTCAAAATGCAGCCCCGCGGCTTCGGGTGTGAAATTGACAAATAGTATCGGGGCGAACAGCGGCTCAACCCCGAGGCAGCTGTAGTGGGAAATCAGCCACAATATTTCCTCCTTTGAAGATAAGACATAAAGTCCATGTAATCAGTGTAACTTGATAGGAGGAGTCCACATAGTCATAACATTTTCCAAACAGCCTTTGCAAAGACGCCCAGTCTAGATACTTGGAAGATGCGTTTCCTTCGACTTCTTCAGTTTGCTGGCTGTGTAAGTGGAACTGTGAAGAGATTTACACAAATGCCTAGCCACAAAAACACATGAATAATACATGGCACATTTGCCTGGTGAGAATGAAGCCAAAGTGCCAGTATTAAAAAAACTAGTGTATACTTACATATAAGAATACATTTATTTATTACAAAGATGGTTAAGAACATATAAGGGCCCAATGAAAGTCCTGTTACAAAGTGCAAGTGACCTGAACACAAGGGCCAATACAAGCGACCTGCCACGTTTTTGCCCCTTGGAGGCCTTCTTCAGAGGTCAAACAATTTGAGATGCAGATAGACACATATTGCAATAAAATAACTATCAATAAATTAATACAGGACCCCAAAAGTTCGGCAGCAAGAAAAATGGACACAAGAACAGGATGTTTATGAGGCCTCTTAAGACGAGAGTCCTGTCTCTGGTGCCAAATGCACAGTTGCTGAATTGGAACATCTTCTGGTTCTGGTCCAGAAAATACCTATGTGAGGCTGCGGTCATGCATGCCAGTTGAAGCGCAGGAGAAGAGAGGCTATTTCCTCCGGTGGAATTTGACATGCAGTTGTGAGATCACACAGCCCTTTGAAGCTGCGGGCGCAGCCCGTCACTGTGTGATCAGACGCCACCGTAGGTGAGTCGGGGGTTTTTTTTTGGCTGTTTGTTTCCCTCGTGCATAAATGAGCAATTGAGGAATCACACCTCCACACTGAGGGTTCCGTATGGAGTATGTGATGATGTGCATACCGGAAAGGGGGGGGGACATGGCACAGAGTCAGGATGGTCTGATCAGACCATCCTGACAGCATGGGAGCATGCTTGAGCGATCAGACAGGGGAAAGTCCACCCGTGGCCTGCCTTATCCGGATAACACCAGACTTTCCCCGGTGTCTTTTAACTCCGCTTCTGTGGCAGAGCAGCATGGGTTGCTGATGACTTTTTGACGCTTCCCAGCTGTTGCTGTCTGATCACTCCCTTTAGATCTGTCAGGCGTTCGCCCCTATGTTGGATCAAAAGAAGTGTGTGATTGCAGTCTGACTATCTAATCAGAGCTGGGGTGTTCTCAATGAGTAGCAGTCGGGTCAATTCACAATGCTCCCTCTAAGCTGCGGAGTCTTGTGGGCAAAAACTCTACTTTGTGAGCCACTGGCATTAAAGTTGTGAGCGAGCGGATTGGCTGCTGCATAAACTAGTTTGCTCTGGAGCCGTCCTTCCTGAGCTAAGACAAAAAGGTGTGAGCTGGAAGCTTAAAAACTGTGAGCTAGCTCACACTGACTCAGCTTAGAGGGAACACTTGCACTGGCCCTTGTATTCAGGTCACTTGTACTTTGTAACGAGGCTTTGACTGGGCCCTTATATGCTTTTAACCAGGGCTATTTTGGGGCACAGGAATGGAGTTCCGGCTGGCTCCCGAGTTGGCCACACCCAGCAGGAACTCATTAGCATAATAGGCCACACCCAACAGCAGAAACTCATGAGGATTGGCTACATTCGGGGTGTGTGGCCTAACATGCAAAGGAGTTCTTGCTCCAAAAAAGGCCCTGGGTTTTGACAACAAAGAAGGTAAACAGAATAAGAAGCAAAAGGTGGGTGTGGCTGGATGGCCACACGTCTGGCAACATGGGGTGTGGCCTAATATGCTAATGAGCTGTGCTGTCAGGGGTGTGGCCTAATATGCTAATAAGTTCCTCCTGCTGGGTGTGGCCTATTATGCTAATTAGTTCCTGCTGGTCTTTTCTACAAAAAGAGCCTTGTTTTTAACTGTCTTTCTAATGTATTTTTTGTATATCGTAAGTTTACACTCCGTTTTCAAAATTGGCCTTTCATCAGGTGCCTTTCTTACCTTGTGGTTCTTGACTCCGGCCATTGAGTCAAGTGCGTTTTCCCCTCCCTGTGTCTTATCACGTTTGCCTGATGACCAAATCAGAAACTGAAGCATCCAAATCATTCCAGATTCAGCCTGTCGAATAACTTGAGCAGAGAAATTGTAACTGTGCGCTCTCTCTCTCTCTCTGCCATGTATTGTAAATCAGTCCCTTTGGCAGGATAGCTTATTGCAATTCCCTTTCGCTTCCCGAACAATGTTATAAAAGAGTCTGTGGGGTTTCAGGTGCCCTTTTTTCTTCCCCGGGAAAGTTCCAATCCACTTTAAAAGTCAAATCGAGAGATAAATAGTCCACTTAGAAAGGAGAGAGGCTTTGTTGATAGATGATCTGGGGATCGTTGGACTTCAATGGCCGTTTGAAAAGACTGACGTCCTTTCAGGGATTGTTTCCAAACCTTTCGAACGAGGGAATTCATGTAGAGGACCGCACTCCACCAGGCTGAGAGTACTCACCTCTGCAGCAAACTACAGGGAATGGGGCTGAACTGTACAAAACGGTTCACAAAATTACTGGGATAAATGACTAGGGACTTTGGGGTCGCTCGTTGTAAGTAGGATTCTGCTACGTGATTTTTGCTTAGCCTCCAGGTGGGACATGGGATGCTCCGGAATTGCAGGTATTTCTATACTACTTTCTCCCCTGGAGAAAATGGATGCTTTGGAGGACTCTGTGGGATTGTACCCCACTGTAGTGTTTAAGAGGGTGTGTGTTGTGGGGAGAGGAAGGGATGGCAACTGCCACTCTGAGACTCCGAGTGAAGGGTGGGGTATGTATCCAACTCTTCTTCTTCTTCTTCTTCTTCTTCTTCTTCTTCTTCTTCTTCTTCTTCTTCTTCTTCTTCTTCTTCTTCTTCTTCTTCTTCTTCTCGTCCTCGTCCTCGTCCTCGTCCTCTCCTCCTCCTCCTCCTCCTCCTCCTCTTCTCCTTCTCCTTCTCATCCTCTCCTCCTCCTCCTCCTCATCTTCTCCTCCTCCTCCTCTCCTCCTCCTTCTCTTCCTCCTCCTCCTCTCCTCCTCCTCCTCCTCTTCTCCTCCTCCTCCTTTTCTCCTCCTCCTCCTCCTCCTCCTCTGCATGCTCGCCTTCCCTTTATCCATTGTGAGGAGCAGATCATAAATCCACAAAAACAGGACAAACTCTCTTGCTCAGGCCAAGGAGGGACTGAAACAAAGAGCAGTGTCCCTCTGGGTTCCAGACGGCATCATCTTTCTCAATAACCTGTCCCGAATATAAAAAGACTGAGAACCACGGGGCAGGGGGGATTGTCCAGGTCACTGTGTCAAGAGGAGATGGATGGCGTTCCGGTTTTCCAATAAGATTCCCCTGAGCAGGTGCCTTTACCCTTTGCAGGAGAACCTGAGCATTGAGGAGTCAGAACCAAGGACATCTTCACAACCCATATTTTAACAGCAGGGTTGGGCCGATGTTCTCTGCCTCCATCAGTTCACCTCTGTGTTTGGCATGCCGGTTTCCCCCCAACAGCGATTAGTCCTTGTTTTCTCCTCTTCTCCACTGCTCTGAAGACAATGGATCGTTGTCCCTGAAGGTCCCACAGGGAAAGACAAAGGGCTGCCCTGGCAACAAATTCCTGATCAGAAATCTCTCATCCAGGGATGGAAGCAGTGGCTGGTTGACATGATACTTCTCGACCGCAGTGTGGGGGATGCTAGGCATGACCTGGCTGCAAACTGACGTACGTCATTTGACTTGAGAAGGGAGCAGATTGGTGATTCTCCAACATAGTTCTCATGGACATTCATGGTGCAAACCTATGAGTTTGTGGCTTCATTCCTAAAGCAAGATGCCAGTTTTGGATTTCCTCCACCGTGCTGTAGCGGGAAAAGCCAGTTTGGTGTAGCGGTTAAGAGCATGGACTATAATCGGGGAGAACCGGGCTTGATTCCCTGCACCTCCACATGCAGCTGCTGGTGTGATCTTGGGTCAGTCACAAGTTCTCTCAGAGCTCTCTCAGCCCCACCAACCTCACAGGGTGTCTGCTGTGGGGAGGGGAAGGGAAAGGAGACGGCAAGCCGCTCTGAGACTCCTTTGGGTAGTGAAGGGTGGGGTATACATCCAATCTCTCTCTCTCCTGAAGAACCCAAGAGGTATCATTATGTCCTAGGGTTGCCAACGTCCAGGTGGAACCTGGGGATCTCCTGGAATTCTCTCTCCAGAGAACAGAGATCAGGTCTCCTGGAGAAAACTGGCTGCTTCAGAAGGCGAACGCTATGGCATTGTACCCCAGTGAAGTCCCTCCCTTCCCCTGCGAGGTAGGTGGGGCCGAGAGAGCTCTTTCGAGGACTGCTCTTGAGAGAGCAGCTCTGAGAGGACTTGTGACTGACCCAAGGTCACACCAGCAGCCGCACGTGGAGAAGGGGGGAATCGAACTCAGTCTCACCCCCACCCCTCAAAATACTCAGGTATTTCCTGACCTGGAGCCGGCAACCCTGGAAAGACCTCTGTTTGAACTCCTGGAGAGCTGCTGCCAGTCCGAGTGGAGTATCTTGACTTTGATGGACCGCGGGTCTGATTCAGCACAGAGCAGCTTCTTGTGTCCTGCAATGGCCCAGGCTAACCCAGTCTCCTCGTATCTCAAAACCGAAGCAGGGTTGGCCCTGGTTAGTACTTGGATGGGAGACCACCAAGGAAGTCCCGGGTTGCTACGCAGAGGCAGGCAGGGGCAAAACCACCTGCTGTTTGGCTCTTGCCTTGAACACCCTATGGGGTCACCGCAAGTTGGCTGCGACTCAACGACACTTCCCACTGCCACCGTTCTCATGACCTCGTCCTTGAAAAGGCACTCCACGTAGTCAGAAACCCATGCTCTGTGGCATGACACACCTGCTGAGCTCCCTCTCCTCCCCTAAACCCAGCCGCCTGTAGACTCCACCCCCCCCCCAAATCTCTGGGAATCTCCAACCCAGAGCTGGCAACCTTAGAGCCAGTTTGGTGTAGTGGTTAGGAGAGTGGACTCTAATCGGAGAGAACCGGGTTTGATTCCCTACTTCTCCACTTGCAGCTGCTGGTGTGACCTTGGGTCAGTCACAAGTTCTTTCATAGCTGTTCTCTCAGGATCAGTTCCCTCCGAGCTCTCTCAGCCCCACTTACCTCACAGGGGGTCTGTTGTGGGGAGGGGAAGGGTAAAGGAGATTGTAAGCCACTCTGAGACTCCTTTGGTTATTGAAGGGTGGGGCTATAAATCTAATCTACTCCTCCTCCTCCTCCTTCCCACAGAAAGCACCCATTCTCAAACAGCTCCTCCATTGTAGCACAAGGCTTGGCTTACAACCTTCCACCCAGGGCTATTTTTGGGCAGGAATGCACAGGAACGTAGTTCCGGCTGGCTCCTGAGTTGGCCACGCCCAGCAGGAACTCATTAGCATAACAGGGCACACCCAACAGCAAAAACTCATTAGGACTGGCTACATTAGGGGTGTGTGGTCTAACATGCAAAGGAGTTCCTGCTCCAAAAAAGCCCTGGGTTTTGACAGCAACAAGGTAAATGGATTAAGAAGCAAAAGGTGGGTGTGGCTGGATGACCACGCTTCTGGTAACATGGGGTGTGTGGCCTAATATGCCAATGAGCTGTGCTGTCAAGGGGTGTGGCCTAATATGCTAATGAGTTCCTGCGGTTGGGTGTGACCTATTATGCTAATGAGTTCCTGCTGGGCTTTTTCTACAAAAAGAGCCCTGCTTCTACCATTCTGTGATTGGCCCCACGACCCCTATGGCAGCCATGTTGTGATTAGCCCTGTTCCCCATGGCAGCCATTTTGTGACTAGCCCTGGTCTCCATGGCAACCATTTAGAGATGTCACCCACCCACTCTCCATCCCCCAAACTTCCAAACAGCCCCCTGGTCCAAGAAGACTAGAGGAGGGCTTGGATGGTGGAGGGAAGTAGAGGAAGTTGACTTGGCCGAGGACTAGCAACAGAATATTCCAAGATACGATGAGAATACCTCAGTGACACTGAGAACTCCTCCGTTGCTGCATCATCTCTTCTTTGACGCTGGGGAACTTCAAAAAATACAGCTGCTCGTAATGCTAACGGCCCCAGAATTAATTTCCGTGTTTTAGAATCATCCTGTCCCCAATCGATTAAAGTCAAAACAAAACAAAAAAATTTGGAAGCTTCTCTCAGGCACTGGCAAAGCAAATTGGTAATCCATTAACTCCTGATGTTTTTACGTTGGTCTTTCTGGATAGTCCTCCCCCCCCTTTGCAGTTAGTCAGATTAAAACATACTCCATTTTAATTAAAACACAAACCTTTTTTTTTAATTGCCGTTATAATAAGTAGGTATTATGACAAGATGGCATGTATAATGAAGTTTAATGGAGCGGCAAGATCAAGTAACGTATAGCTTTGCAAATGTATTGTAGGGGGGAAACAGAAATCAATGACGGAGACGGGAGGGAGGGAGAAAACGAGGCACTCCGAAAAGCTCCCGGTGAAGGAAACTGACATTGATCTTCGAAGGGACCTACAGAAGTCATGTTTTTGTTTTTGCTTCATTTGTGTTATTTGTAATCCACCTTTCTACCTGGGGCTCAAGGTGGATCACACGGCACGAGTCAAGACAATCGACAGAAAGGGGGGCTGAATAAACAATGAAATAGGATGTGGGTTGTAGAATCAACCAGAAATCTAAAGAAAACAAAACAAAACCCCAAAAAACAGAACCGAAGCAAATCATAGGTGTTAACGCGACATGTTAAATGATGCAAGATTACATAACAGGATTTACAGCAAACTACAGGAGAAGGAGCTGCGGTGGCTCAAGTGGTTAAGACGCTGAACTGCAGGCTGTGGAAGGTCAGTAGTTCAGCAGTTCGAGACCCGGGTGCCGCATGACGGGGTGAGCTCCTGTCTCTAGTTCCAGCTCCTGCCAACCTAGCAGTTCGAAAGCAAGAAATTGCAAGTAGATAAATAGGTACCACTTCGGTGGGAAGGTAACAGCGTTCCGTGCACCAAGGTGTTTAGTCATGCCGGCCACATGACCACGGAAACGTCTTCGGACAGCGCTGGCTCTTCGGCTTTGAAACGGAGATGAGCACCGCAACCCTAGAGTCGGATTCGACTGGCTTTCGAGCAAGGGAACCTTTACCTTTACAGGAGAAGGAGGAGGAGGAGGAGGAGGAGAAGGAGAAGGAGAAGGAGAAGGAGGAGAAGGAGGAGGAGAAGAAGAAGGAGAAAAAGAAGAAGAAGAAGGAGAAGACAAAAAAGAAGAACCCAAAAACAGAACTGAAGCAAATCATAGGTGTTAACGTGACATGTTAAATGATGCAAGATTACATAACAGGATTTACAGCAAACTACAGGAGAAGGAGAAGGAGGAGGAGGAGGAGAAGGAGAAAGAGAAGAAGAAGAAGAAGAAGAGGAGGAGGAGGAGGAGGAGAAGAAGAAGAAGACAGTTTGTTTTTATGGCTGTGAGCACATGCAAAATTAGCCCCACCATAGGCATGAATGCCAGGCGGATTAAAAGGGCGCAATTAGATGCAAACATCTGGGAAGCGTCCAGCACCCATCAGCAACCCATTTTGCTCCACTGCAAACGTGGAGGAAAAAGATGCTGGGGAAGTCCAGTAGCAAACAGGTTGCTACAGGCCTGGAACGGACTTTTCCCTGTGTGATCGTGCCAGCGTGCTATCATGGTGCCAGAATGGTCTGATTGGGCCATCCCAACTCCATGCCCTTGTTTTTCCCCCCATTTCAGTGTGCGCATCATTGCACACTGCAGAGGGAGCACTCAGTGTGGAGGTGCGAATCATCGATCCCCCGTTGAAGCGCACTGTAAATCCCCCGATTCAACCATGGTTGCATCCGATCACGCAGTGGCGGGCTGCCCTCGCAGCTCCCAGGGATTGTGTGATCACGCAACTGTGGGCCAAATTCCTATGGAGCAAATAGCCACGCTTCCCCACCTCCCCATGTTATCTCGCACGTGTGACCGCAACCTATGGCACTCTTTTCTCTACCTTAAGGAGCCTCGGAGCAGCTTACAGGAAGGACAAAAGAAAATGCTTCTTTACACAAAGAGTGATTCAAACGTGGGATTCGCTGCCAGAGAATGTCGTGATGGCCGCAGAAATAAGCAGCTTTCAAAAGGGATTGGATAGATTCATGGAGGAGAAGTCTTTCAGTGGTGACTAGCCACGGTGGCTGAGGGGAACCTCCATATTTAGAGGCACTAAACCTCTGGATCTCTGAGCTAGGAGGCGACATCAGGGGAAGGCCTCGACCTCTTTGCCCTGTTGTTGGCCCTCCAGAAGAACTGGTTGGCCACTGTGTGAGACGGGATGCCGGACTTTAGATGGACCACTGGTCTGATCCAGAAGGGGTCTTCTTATGTTCTTAGGAAGGCCTCGGCCTCTATGCCATGTTGTTGGCCCTCCAGAAGAACTGGTTGGCCACTGTGTGAGACGGGATGCCGGACTTTAGATGGAACACTGGTCTGATCCAGAAGGGGTCTTCTTATGTTCTTAGGAAGGCCTCGGCCTCTATGCCCTGTTGTTGGCCCTCCAGAAGAACTGGTCGGCCACTGTGTGAGATGGGATGCCGGACTTTAGATGGACCACTGGTCTGATCCAGAAGGGGTCTTCTTATATTCTTAGGAAGGCCTCAGCCTCTATGCCCTGTTGTTGGCCCTCCAGAAGAACTGGTTGGCCACTGTGTGAGACGGGATGCCGGACTTTAGATGGACCACTGGTCTGATCCAGAAGGGGTCTTCTTGTGTTCTTACAATTGCCTTCCCTTCCTCTCCCCACAACCAGCACCTTTTGAGGCAGGTGGGGCTGAGAGAGTTCTGAGAGAACTGTGACTGGCCCAAGGCCATCCAGCAGGTGTCATGTGAAGGAGGAATGGGGAACTGAACCCGGTTCTCCAGATTAGAGTGTGTCTCTCTTAATCACTGCACCACATTGGCTCTATACACAGGGCTATACACAGTACTAAACTCTACACGGTAGTCTAGATCAGAGACCCTAATAATCTGCCCAAGTAACTTTGTGAATCATTTTGTACCATGCTATCCTATCACCCATGTAGAAAAGCCCTCTTGAATAACTCAGTTTTGCATAGTTTGCAGAAAGCCTCCTCAGGAAGCATTTTCCACATGATGGGGGCAGCAACCTTCTGCTGGTGGGGGGCTCTACCCTGCTCCCCTGAATATTCTGTCACCCGGCACCACATGTGGGGGACATTCTAGCACTTGGCCAAAATACTCTATGGTCATCATAATCTGGTACATGGCAAAGGCCACCTTCAGCAGACTTCAGCTAAGAACATAAGAACATAAGAGAAGCCAATGTTGAATCAGGCCAATGGCCCATCTAGTCCAACACTCTGTCACACAGCGGCCAAAATATACCAGGTGCCATCAGGAGGTCCAGCAGTGGGGCCAGGACACCAGAAGTCCTCCCACTGTTGCCCCCTCCAGCACCAAGAATAGAGTGCATCACTTGCCCCAGACTGAGAGTTCCCATCTATACCCTGTGGCTAAGAATTCTGCCTGCCTCAACAGAATCAGCACAAAAGAGATTCTTCTCCTCATGCCTAGGAGTTTTATCTTTCCCCTCCCACTGGTCAGGTCAGGTCAGGTCAAAGGAGCTTTCCCTGAAGTCTCCAGGGGTTTTTTCCCCCCTGAAATCCTTCTAGCACCTTTGGTCCTCCAAATCTCTGTTCCCTGCTAGATGTCACCTATCTAGTGATGTGTGTTTGTGTGTGTGTGTGTGTGAGAGAGAGACTTGACCATCTCATTGTGTCTCGTGAGGCCTTACATTTGCATTCGTAAAGGTGTGTTGGACGAGGTTGGTGAGCGACTGAGTGCCCCTCCGTCTGCCTGTACTCTGCAAGAGAGAGAGAGAGAGAGAGAGAGAGAGAGAGAGAGAGAGAGAGAGAGAGAGAGAGAGAGAGAGAGAGAGAGAGAGAGAGAAAGTGTCAAGTGTGGTGGTGCTCTTTGTGGGTGGGACTTCCCCACCAGCCATCTGACCAGTGGCAGATTGAGGGCCCCAAAATTGGGGGGATGGTAACCCTAGGTGAGGACCACAACCAGGGCCTGCCTGAGGTTTTTTGGTGCCCTAGGTGGGGCTACCTTCTGGTGCCCCCCCCCTGCTGCTAGGGCTCCCCAGGGCATGGGAGGGCTCCCCTCCTCCTCCTCCTTCCCCCTCTCACCTGCTGCCAGGGCACACCAGCAAGCCAGGGAAGGGGCGGGGGTTTAAACCCCCATCCCTTCTGTCTGAGTGCCAGCTTGCTGGCGTGTCCCACAGCTGCAGGGTGCACCGGCAAGCCAGGGAAGTGGTGGGGGTTTAAACCCCTGCCCCTTCCATCTGAGCACCGGCTTGCCGGCACGCTGGCAAGCCAGAGGAAGGGGTGGGGGGTTGGCGGGGCTTTTGGCAGGGGTCGGGGGCCTTTTGGCACCCCTAAGGACCGGCACGCTCTAGGCGACTGCCTAGTTCGCCTAGTGAGCAAGCCGGCCCTGACCACAACAGAGAAGGCCTGTGTATGGACAGTTGTTGATCGTTCGCAATAGGATGAGCAAGAAGAATGCCTTTTTTGGAACTGGCCTAGGCTTCTCACCGTCATCCTGAGCTGAGTTTCCCCAAAACACCTTTAGCTATTGGGATTTCTGTCTGACAGTTCCGGCTGAATTATCGCTGTCTGCTGACTGTAGGCATAGGTGCATAAAACGAGTGCACAAACTGCAAGGGCTGTGCACATTGACACAAAGGCATGGGGTATAAGCACAAGGGCCAATGAGGGATCATGGGGTCCTTAAGGGAACTTGGAGACTGTGCACAACCGGGTGAGGCGTACGGTAGAGGACATTCAATGCATCTCTTCTGCGCTAAAGGATCAATCATACTTTGTGGCATTAGGAAAGGATGAATATGCCTCAGACATTGTATGAAACATTTTGATTACTGCACATTCTCCCGCTTGCATTGGAGAGTTCTCATTTTTAGGGATGCCAGCCTCCAGGTGGGACCCGAGGACCCCCTGGAATTTCAGCTCTTCTCCAGACTACAGAGATCAGTTCCCCTGGAGAAAGTGGCTGCTTTGGATGATGGGCTCGATGGCATTTACATGTCGTAGCCCTGCGGGTCTCACAGGCTCCAAGTCCAAGTCCAGGTCATGCGGGCAGGAGCAGGTCAAAGGAATGTTCACAGTGTAGTCCAAACAGTCCAAGGTCAGCTGTTAACAGTCAGGACACTCTTCCTCTTCCAGTTTGGTGTAGTGGTGAAGTGCGCGGACTCTAATCTGGGAGAACTGGGTTTGATTCCCCACTCCTCCACTTGCACCTGGCTGGATGACCTTGGGCAAGCCATCATTCTGAGGAGAACTGTCCTTGAAAAAGAGCAGTTTCTGTCAAGAGCTCTCTCAGACCTCACAGGGGAGGGGAAGGGAAAGGAGTTTGTAAGCCGCTCTGAGACACCTTTGGGTAGTGAAGGGCGGGGTATAAATCCAATCTCTTTTCTCCTTCTTCTTCTCATCCCCACCCACCCATTTTGTTAGCCTTTAAGACCTTTAGTCATTTCCGGGGATGCATTCTGACACCTTTGCTTTGTTTCTAATTTTCCTTTCCTTTCCTTTCATCCAATGAAAGCTCTAAAATGATGATGAAGAGGAAGAGGAGGAAGAGGAGGAGATTGGATTTATACCCCGCCCTTCACTGCCCGAAGGAGTCTCAGAGCGGTTTACAATCTGTTCCCCTTCCTTTCCCCACAAGAGACCCTCTGTGAGGTCGGTGGGGCTGAGAGAGCTCTTTCGAGAACTGCTCTTGATAGAACAGCTCTGAGAGAACTTGTGACTGACCCAAGGTCACGTCAGCAGCTGCAATGTGGAGGCATGGGGAATCAAACCCGGTCCGCCGCTCTTAACCACTACACCAGACTGGCACTGCTCACTTCTTCAGAAGGACAGTGAGATTTTTGTTTTAAAGTAGCCAGCTTGATTTAGATGGAACAGAGTTTGCCAGACTGTCTCCTATATATATATTTGTGTGTGTGTGTGTGTGTGTGTGTGTGTATATATATATAAAAGGGAATCATCTCTTTAGTACAGACCTGGGAACGTTTGATCTGGAAATCACTGAAAGACAATAAACACAAGATCCCGCGATGCTCATTCTTTACAGTCACTTTTCCGACTGGAGCCCCAGTTGATGAAATGAACAGGCATTAAAGCTTCAATAAAAAGTTAATTAAGAAAATGAGAAATGTGCTTTGCTCCGAACAAGTATTTTGTCATTTTGAAGAGGACAATATATTTCTGCGACATTTAAAGTGAGCTCGGTCGGAGTGGTGGTGATGGGGGGGGGAGGTCTCGGTGAAAGCCTAAATGAAAGACTGGGTCCCACCATGCCATAAAAAGAACTATAAAGGAAGACCCATAAAAGAAAAGGGGGGAAAAAAGGAACAGAGAAAAAAAAAAAAAACACCCGTGAAAATATATGGAACACCATTAGGTCATAAAAACCTGGAAAACAGATGTATAGTGTGTGTGTGAAATCTATTTTCCCTCCTTCTTGCAGGAATGTTAGCAAAGTATCATACGGCTTCTTTCATCAGTAATTGGAAAAGTGTGAAAATGGGGGGGGGGAGATCACATAGATTAAAAAAAAATGTTATAAAACTCAGGTTCCAAATAGTCAAGTTACTGGTAGCCGCCGACATCCTCCTCCGTCTCCTTTTTTCATTCATCCAAGGCCGAAATAATGATTACGCCTTAGAAGAGAAACAAGTCAGTAAATAACAGTATCAAAGGAGGAACAATGAAAAGAAAATACCAGAAGAACGGAGGTTCAACGGACTGGAGTGGATAAATCTGAGTCACGGGGGGGGGGGAACGGGCACAGAAGGAGAGTTAAAGATTAAAGGGATTTGAGTCCCTCACAAGTAGAGGCACATGAAAGACAGAAGCCAGCCAAAGGCTTCTGTGCACTCTTAAATAAGAAAGTTAAAGAGGAACGCCCTAAACTATGAAGCTTTGATTTTCGTATGTGTGCGTCTGAAGGTTCATTAGTGCAAAGGAAGACTGGAAAACATGGGGAGAAGGACACACAATTATCAGAAGGAAATCAGATCACAACAACGCTTTAAGCATACAGCATGAGTTTAAATAAAGGCTCATTTTTACATGCCCAGGGAAATGCTGATCGCCGCTTTGGGATCAGGGAGCAATTTTTCACCAGGCAGTTTTGGTCAGGGATCTTGGAGGGGTTTTTTTTTGTCATCTTCTGGGCGTGGAACAGGGGTTATCGAGGGTGTGTGTGGGGAGGTATTTGTGAAAATGCTGATTGCCACTTTGGGGTCAGGAAGCAATTTTTCTCTAGGCTAGTTTGGCCAGAGATCCCAGAGAGTTGTTTCTCTCCCCCCCCCCTTCTGGGCATGGAAAAGGGGTCACTGGGGTGGGGGGGAGGTATTTGTGAATTTCTTGCATTGTGCAGGGGGTTGGACTAGGTGACCCCCGAGGTACCTTCCAACTCTATGATTCTATGAAAGGGCATGGATTTAATTTAATTAAAAAACAAAGCAGCAACACCAGAGTTCCAGAGGGGTCACGAGCCATCGTTCAGTGTGATCGTCTCAATGTGGGGTCCCTCAAGCCAGGATCTGAAACTGGATTATTAACCCAAGTGACTCTTGACCGAAATGTTCTTAAGTGTGAGGATGTGTGGCTGTCGACCAAGATCGAGTTAACGCATGCCACAGTGTTCCCCATTACTATGTATGGGTGCGAAAGTTGGACAATGAAGAAAACTGACGGGTTGTGAGTGGATTCTTTTGAAATGTGAACATAAGAACATAAGAGAAGCCAATGTTGGATTGGACCGACGGCCCATCCAGTCCAACATTCTGTCAAACAGTGGCCAAAAAGACCAGGTGCCATCAGGAGGTCCAGCGGTGGGGTCAGGACACTAGAAGCTCTCCCACTGTTGCTTCCCCAAGCACCAAGAATACAGAGCATCACTTGCCACAGACTGAGAGTTCCTACCTATACCTTGTGGCTAATAGCCACTGATGGACCTCTGCTCCAGATGTTTATCCAATTCCCTCTTGAAGCCATCCATGCTTGTAGCCGCCGCCAGCAACTCCTGTGGCAGTGAGTTCCATGTGTTAATCACTCTTTGGGTGAAGAAGGACTTCCTTTTATCTGTTCTAACCCAACTGCTCAGCAATTTCATGGAGTGCCCACGAGTTCTTGTATTGTGAGAAAGGGAGAAAAGGACTTCTTTCTCAACCTGCTCTATCCCATGCATCATCTTATAAACCTCAATCATGTCACCCCTCAGTTGTCGTTTCTCCAAGCTGAAAAGTCCCAAGTGCCTCAACCATTTCCTCATAGGGAAAGTGTTCCAACCCTTTTATCATTCTAGTTGCCCTTCTCTGCACTTTTGCCAATGCTATAATATCCTTTTTGAGGTGTGGAGACCAGAACTGTACACGGTATTCCAAATGAGGTCATACCATTGATTTATACAGGGGCATGATGATACTGGCTGATCTGTTTTCAGTTCCCTTCCTAATAATCCCCAGCATAGTGTTGGCCTTTTTTTTATTGCAGCTGCACCCTGTCTCGACATTTTCAGTGAGTTATCTGCTATGACTCCCAGATCTCTCTCTTGGTCAGTCTCTGCCAGTTCAGACTCCATCAACATGTATTTATAGTTAGGATTTTTGGCTCCAATGTGCATCACTTTGCACTTGGCCAGACTGCACCCCTTTTTTTTCATGTTGACGCCTACTCGCCCATCGTCAACAGTTCCCTTTGGAGTGCCTCACAATCCTCCCTGGTTCTCACCACCCTGAAAAATGTCGTGCCACCTGCAAATTTAGTCAGAGAGAGAGAGAGAGAGAGAGAGAGAGAGGAGAGAGAGAGAGAGAGAGAGAGAGAGAGAGAGAGAGAGAGAGAGAGAGAGAGAGAGAGAGAGAGAGAGAGAGAGAGAGAGAGAGACTTGACTGTGGTTTCATATGATGTCTCAGAGCAGAAAACCTGGCTTTTCCCCCAGCACTCCAGAGAGGAGAATGAATTTAGCAAGTCTCAAGGAGAACCAGGATTGTCAGTGAGCACAGTCCTAACTGTGGTTAAAAGAAACCACGTGGTTTGGTGTTGCTTGAACCAAACAGTTGCCAGCATTCAGGTGGAACATTGCCGTATGTAGAGTATTCAGCAGCATCCAGGTTTTGTTCAAGTTTGTTCCTGATCTGGTATACAGAATAATTGGTGTTTGTTGGAAAATTGGTTCTACTTTGAAGAGGAAGAAGAAGAAGAGGAGGAGGAGGAGAAGGAGGAGGAGATTGGATTTATACCCCACCCTTCACTCGGAGTCTCAGAGTGGCTTACAAACTCCTTTCCCTTCCCCTCCCACACAGCAGACACCCTGGGAGGTAGGTGGGGCTGAGAGAGCTCTGAGAGAACTGTCCTTGAGAGAACAGCTGTGACAGAACCATGGCTTGCCCAAGGTCATCCAGCAGCTGCAAGTGGAGGAATGGGGAATCAAACCCAGTTCTCCCAGTTTAGAGTCTGCGCACTTAACCACGACGCCAAACTGGCTCTCTGTCAAAACAAGGACATTTTTAGCTAGCTCGCCCGCAAGACAAAGAAGTTGGGACCATCAGCATCACACCATCCATTAATTCGTATTCTATGTGGAAATGAAGAACTTTGAGCAGTTTCATATCAAAATGATCTTGACTGGGGACAAACACTCATGCTCTGTTATTGTGAAGGATTGCTGAGAACTGTTAGTTTACTTGTCCTTCTCCGTTTATACATAATGTTTGTTTAAATATCCATATTTATGGGATATAAACTCCTCTTTCATAAATATTTCATATTCAAGGAGGTCCATTTCATATTTGTTGATACAGGTTTTTGCACAGTTTTCTTTTTTCCCTGGGATTTCCAGACTGTGCCTCTCACTTTGTTTTCGGGACCCTTCAGGTGGATCTTGGAGGCCTCCTGGAAGTATAATTGATCTCGGATCTACAGAGATCAGCTCCCCTGTAGACAATGGTGGATTCCATGGCATTATGCCCCACTGAAGTCCTTCACCTCCCTAAACCCCACCCTCCACCGGCCCAAATGCCCAACTCACTTATAAGATTAGTTGCTCTAGATTTCCCGGGTTGGGTGGCCATGGTCTTGGCATTGGAGGACCTGACGTTTCTCCAGTAGCTGTGACTGGCATCCTCAGAGGTGTAACACAGAAAGACGGAGTACTCTCTGTGTCAAGGTGAGCAGAAAAATGTTAGGCAGGTAATTTATATCTACTCCAGAAGGTGGGGTGGGGCTGAGTCATTATCTTGTAGGTGCCACCTTCCTGAGTTTAGATAGCTCTAAAAACATCTGGTGGGAACCAGGAGAAGTGGGGACCAGCGGTCTGAGCAGACAGTCCTGACCTCGATGGACCTGTGGCAGAACTGACCTGTGGAGCCAGTTTGGTATAGTGGTTAGGAGTGTGGACTCTAATCTGGGAGAACTGGGTTTGAATCCCTGCTTCTTCACATGCAGTCAGCATGTGGATGAATATGGGTGACCTTGGGCCAGCCACAAGTTCTCTCAGAGCTGTTCTCTCAAGAGCAGTCCTTGAAAGAGCACTCTCAGCCCCACTGATCTCACAGGGTGTCTGTTGTGGGGAGGGGAAGGGAAAGGAGATTGTGAGCCGCTCTGAGACTCCGAGGGAAGGGTGGGGTATAAATCCAATCTCCTCCTCCTCCTCCTCTGCTTGCCAACCCCCCTGGAGCCCTTTTAAAACAACGTGTCTGAAACAGTGGAGGTCTATGTGGTACAGAGAACAACTCCCAGCATCAACAGTCTTAAAGCATTTATTAAAAAGGAAATATCTACAGGCATAACTTTTCGCACAACGGCAGACTGAGCAAGGAAAACAAAAGACACAGGCAAAAACACAAATCCTCAGTCCCTCTCTCTGTACACGCACTACCAGCTGTTAAAATAGGGCAGACTCTTTGAGGTTATCTGTTCAAGATCTCTACAAAGTCTCCATTACCTTCAACAGCCGCCTGCTTGCAAGCCAGGGCTCAGAGTTCTCCTCACTGAAGCACCTCCGAGAATGAGAGCTATTTCCTGTTGCAAGAAGGTTCGATCAAATCCCTGACTCCTCCCACAAGATTCACTTCCTGGAGATCTCCAGGAATCTATTGCCTCAGCCTCTCTAGAATTTGAAAAGGGAAATTTGACCATCCCGCTAAACCTATTAGCATTTGTATGAAGAAGAGCCTAGAAAGCCCTTGATGGACTTTCACCTTCCCAGAAAGGTGAAAGTAGATCTGCTGTTTGCACAACCTTCCAGGAGAAAATGCATTCAGTTTGGCCAGTTTGGTGTAGTGATTAGGAGCACGGTTTGAATCCCCACTCCTCCACATGCAGCTGCTGGTGTGACCTTGGGTCAGTCACAAGTTATCTCAGAGCTGTTCTCTCACAAGCAGTTCTCAAGAGCTCTCTCAGTCACACCTACCTCACAGGGTGTCTGTTGTGAGAAGGGGACTGGAAAGGACATGGTGAGCTGCTCTGAGACTCCTTTAGGTAGTGAAGGGCGGGGTATAAATCTAATCCCCTCCCCCTTCTCTTCCTCACCATCTGTTGTGGGGACGGGAAGGGAAAGGAGTTTGAAAGCCACTCTGAGACTCCGAGTGAAAGGCAGGGTATAAATCCATTCTCCTCCTACTCTTCCTCTTCTTCTTCCATGTGAAAGGGATCTGGGTGTTCTAGTTGATCACAAGCTAAATATGAGCCTGCAGTGCGATGTGGCTGTGAAGAAAGTTAATGCAGTCTTAGGATGCATTCACAGAAGCACTGTGTCCAGATCACGGGAGGTGGTAGTTCCGCTCTATTCTGCTATGGTCAGGCCTCACCTGGAGTCCTGTGTCCAGTTCTGGGCACCACACTTTAGGAAGGATGTTGACAAGCTCGAGCGTGTCCAGAAGAGGGCGACCAGGATGGTGAGAGGGTTTGAATCCAGGTCTTATGAGGAAAGGCTGAAAGAGTTGGGTCTGTTCAGCCTGGGAAAGAGAAAGCTTCGGGGGGGACATGATTGCAGTCTTCAAGTATTTGAAGGGCTGCCATGTAGAAGATGGAGCAGATCTGTTCTCTCTTGCTCCGGATTGCAAGACTAGATCTAATGGGTAGAAATTACAAGGGAGTCGATACCAGCTAGATATCAGGAGAAACTTCCTGACTGTGAGAGTGGTTGAGCAGTGGAACAGACTGCCTCGGGAGGTGGTGGATACTCCTTTGTTGGACATTTTCAAGAGAAGGCTGGATGGCCATCTTTTGGGTATGTTGTAGGGCTATCTTTCGGCTATGCTCCTGCAGAGTGCAGGGGGTTGGACTAGATGACCTGCAAGGTCCCTTCCAACTCTAACATCCTATGATTCTTCTTCTTCTTCTTCTTCTTCTTCTTCTTTGAATCATAGAATCCTTGAGGATAAGCTGGTTAAGTGTGGGCTGTATGGTGCAACCGATGGATGGATTTATGGCTGGTTGAAAAACCATACCCAACGAGTGCTCATAAATGGCTCTGCATCTACATGGAGGGAAGTCTCAAGTGGAGCGCCGCAGGGCTCGGTCCTGGGCCCGGTGTTCAATGTTTTTATAAATGATCTGGAGGAAGACATAGAGGGGATGCTTATCAAATTTGCAGATGACACGAAGCTGGGTGGGATTGCTAATTCTGAAGAAGACAGAGTCAGGATTCAAAATGATCTAGACAGGCTGGAACAGTGGGCTGAGACAAATAAAATGAATGCCAATAGAGATAAGTGCGAAGTCCTACACCTGGGCCCAAAAAATCGAAGGCACAGATATAGAATGGGAGGGACTTGGCTTGACAGCAGCACATGTGAAAGAGATCTTTTTCTTCCTCTTCTTCTTCCTCCTCTTCTTTCTCTTCTTCTCGTCACAGGACCAATGGTCTGATTCAGTCTAAGGCAGTTCCTTGCATCCATCTGTTTACTCAGAAACAAAACCCACTTGGCTGACAGTAACTCCCCCCCCCGCCGTAAGTACATAGAAAAGCTGCAGCCTCGGTTGAAACCGGCTTTGGCTCTGCTACTGTTTCATTTGCAAAGCATAAAAGCACTGGCGGGAGGCAAGGGGAGGAACCCTCCCCGACCTATTTGGTTCGATCCAGGGGTGGGGTGGGGGGGAAGGAGACTCAATCTGTCAGTGCCTTCCCTGTAATTGGCAGCTGGAAGACCCTCGCCAGCTCACCTGTGGCTAATTTCGGTCTCCCACGCTGGCTGCTATTCAGCAAGGATCGGAGAACTCTGGGTAATTCACTCCTTGGCAGCTTGGCCTGGCAGCGGCAGGGGCCGCAGCAAATCCGGCTCCCGTACTTAATGAAAACAAACCCGATGCTACTTGAGAGCTACAGACACGGGAGCTGTGGATTTAGCGTATGGCTCTTTTCAGCCTCAGGAATATTACGTTTTTCACAGTTGCTCATCTGTTGTTGCTTTTTTAAAATTTTGTTTTGCGTTTAATTCTTTTTTTTTTTTTTACTTCAAAAAATTGCTCCTGCGGCGTAGTGACTCAGGGACTGCTGTGACCAACGTAAGCCTGTTGCGTAGCTTGGTGCCGGCAAGGAGGCAACACAGGGCAGACTTCTTAACACATAAGAATATAAGAGGAGCCCTGATGGATCAGACCAATAGTCCCTCTAGTCCAGCATCCCAGCTCACACAGCGGCCAACCAGTTCCTCTGGAGGGCTAACATAGAACATTAAGAGCCCTGCTGGATTAGACCAGTGGTCCATCTAGTCCAGCATCCTTTCTCTCACAGTGGCCAACCAGTTCCTTTGAAGGGCCAACAACAGGGCCTAGAGGCTGAGGCCTTCCTAAGAACATCAGAAGTGTCATGTTGGATCAGACCAGTGGTCCATCTAGTCCAGCCTCCTGTTTCACACAGTGGCCAACCAGTTCCTCTGGAGGGCCAACAACAGGGCACAGAGCCCAAGGCCTTCCTAAGAACATAAGAAGAACCCTGCTGGATCAGGCCAGTGGTCCATCTAGTCCAGCATCCTGTCTCACACAGTGACCAACCAGTTCCCCTGGAGGGCCAACAACAGGGCACAGAGGCCAAGGCCTTCCTAAGAACATAAGAAGAACCCTGCTGGATCAGGCCAGTGGTCCATCTAGTCCAGCATCCTTTCTCGCACAGTGGCCAACCAGTTCCCCCGGAGGGCCAACAACAAGGCCTAGCGGTCAAGGTCTTCCTAAGGACATCAGAAGAGCCCTGCTGGATCAGACCAGTGGTCTATCTAGTCCAGCATCCTTTTTCGCACAGTGGCCAACCAGTTCTTTTGAAGGGCCAACAACAGGGCCTAGAGACTGAGGCCTTCCTAAGAACATCAGAAGTGTCATGTTGGATCAGACCAGTGGTCCATCTAGTCCAGCATCCTGTCTCACACAGTGACCAACCAGTTCCCCTGGAGGGCCAACAACAGGGCACAGAGGCCAAGGCCTTCCTAAGAACCCTGCTGGATCAGACCATTGGTCCATCTAGTCCAGCATCCTGTCTCACATACAATAGCCAACCAGTTCCCCCGGAGGGCCAACAACAAGGCCTAGCGGTCAAGGTCTCCCTAAGGACATCAGAAGAGCCCTGCTGGATCAGACTAGTGGTCCATCTAACCCAGCCTCCTGTCTCACACAGTGGCCAACCAGTTCCTCTGGAGGGCCAACAACAGGGCATAGAGGCTGAGGCCTTCCTAAGAACATAAGAAGATCCAGGGCTCTTTTTGTATCAGGAACTCCTTTGCATATTAGGCGACACATCCCTAATGCAGCCAATCCTTCAAGAGCTTAGAGTAGCCCTATAAGAGCTCTGTAAGCTCTTGGAGGACTGGCTACATTAGGGGTGTGTCGCCTAATATGCAAATGTGTTCCTGCTACAAAAAGAGCCCTGGAGCCCTGCTGGATCAGATGAATGATCCATCTAGTCCAGCGTCCTGTCTCACACAGCAGCCAACCAGTTCCTCTGGAGGCCACCAACAGGGCATAGCGGCTGAGTCCTTCCTGGGAACATAAGAAGAGCCCTGCTGGATCAGACGAATGATCCATCTAGTCCAGCATCCTGTCTCACTCAGTGGCCAACCAGTTCCTCTGGAGGGCCAACAACAGGGCATAGAGGGTGAGGCCTTCTCCTGATGTTGCCTCCTGGCTCAGAATGTGAAGGTTCCCCTCCCGTCACCATGGCCTAGGGGCCGTTGATAGACCATTTGAAAACAAAACAGGAAAACAAAAAAAGTTCTTAATTTGAACTGTGCTTATAAGTCCCTATAAGTTTACACAGCTCATCTGGGTTGGGTTAATTGATTCAGATTACCCTGGGTTAATTATGTTCTGTTCACCAGCAGCAAAAGATCTCAGCACTTCCCGGAACTCAGCTTTGACCCAGAAGTTTAGCTCTGAAAAAAACGTATCCAGCTTATCTTGTTTCATGGCATGGAAATGAAGGGCTAGAGAGATATAGCTGGATAACAGTTTTACACAAGGAGCAGACGAGAGTAAAGCAAGTTCCAAGAGAAGATGTCCAATTAGTAGCATTGCTAATAACAGGGACCTCTTTCCCCTCAACTCTCCTTTCGCCCGTGAACTACGAAGTGAAATCCATCGCCTGCAATGCTATTTTGTGAGATTAAGTTGGTTGCATTTGCATATAAGCACTGGTTCTAGACTCCCACTCAGGGAAACGTTTCACTGGTAACCATAGTGACTCTATTAATTACGGTTAAACCCGAGGAAATCTCTCGAATCCCTGTTGTGGACGCTATTGACATTTTTGCTATCTGTCCCTTTTTTATTTTTGTCAAGAACTGCCACGTTGTAGCGTGAGGGTGGCCACGCTGGAGTCAACCGATAGCCCACCGAAATCAGTTACAAGCGGGGCGTGGACCAGGGTTGCCAATCTCAAGGTGGGGCCTGGAGATCTCCCAGAATCACAACCGATCCCCAGAGTACACCCAAAGAGTGATTAACACATGGAACTCACTGCCACAGGAGTTGCTGGCGGCGGCTACAAGCATGGACGGCTTCAAGAGGGGATTAAATAAACATCTGGAGCAGAGGTCCATCAGTGGCTATTAGCCACAAGGTATAGATAGGAACTCTCGGTCTGGGGCAGGTGATGCTCTGTATTCTTGGTGCTTGGGGTGGGGGGCAACAGTGGGAGGGCTTCTAGTGTCCTGGCCCCACTGCTGGACCTCTTGAGGGCACCTGGTATTTTTGGCCACTGTGTGACAGAGTGTTGGACTGGATGGGCCTTTGACCTGATCCAACACTGGCTTCTCTTACATTTTGATGTTCTTATGTACAGAGATCAGTTCCCCTGGAGAAAACGGTAGCTTTGGAGGGTGGTCTCTGTTGAGGTCACTCCCCTCCCCAAACCCTGCCCTTCCGTGGCTCCAACTCCAAAATCTCAACATTTTCTCTAACCCAGAGTTGGCCAGTATAGTGCCGATGCCAAATCCTTCCCCAGTTATTCCTCCCTGAATGGGTATTGAAAATTTCTTGCTTGATTTCAGTAAGTAGATAAGGATCCACATAACAAGTTGGCAAAATGTGGTTTGGATCCTACGACTGTTAGGTGGATCTCTAACTGGTTGACGGATGGCCCCCCCAAGAGTGCTTGTGAATGGTTCCTCATCCTCTTGGAGAGGAGTGACAAGTGGAGTGCCTCAGGGACCCGTTTGGTTCAACATCTCTATAAATTATTTGGATAAAGGAATACAGAGAATGCTTATTAAATTTGCAGATGATATTAAATGAACTAAATGATACTAAAAGATACTGACGACCAGAGTGGCCGTTTGCCGCCATCCTTAATGCATAGTTACAACTTGCTCGCACTTTATGTTTTGAATTGTTTTTAGATGGTTTTATTTATGTTGTTCTATGTTGCTCTTGGAAGCCGCCCTGGGCCCGCTTTGGTGGGGAGGGCAGGGTATTAAATAAATAAATAAATAGATAGATAAATAAATAGGGAGGGAGGGGCAGCAAATACGGTAGAAGACAGAGTCAGGATACAGGATGATCTTGACAGACTGGAAAATTGGGCTAAAACAAATAAAATGAATTTCAGTGGCAATATATGTAAAGTTCTGCATTTAGATAGGAAGAATCAAATGCATAATTATAGGATGGGGGAGACTTACCTTGGCAGTAGTATGTACGAAAAGAATCTAGGGGTCTGAGCAGGCCATACACTGAACATGAGTCACTTTTGACTTATAGTTGGCTCCTAAAAGTTAATGAAATCTGCATGCTGGATAAAATTACAGAATCCCTTAAACAAAAAACTAATGAAAATTATCAATCTAATTTTCTAGCAATTTGGTTCTGTTTTTTGGACTATTTATCTGATAAAGAGGATTATGCTTTAATGTTGAACACCCTTCTAGTTTTGTAACAGTTGAGAGTTTGTTGTTAAACTTGGTTTCTTGTTGACTTGTACTGTTTGCCTACTTTCTATTTTGTAGTTTTGATGTCGTTGTGGTTACTGTTGTTGTATTGTTTGTTGGAGTTATGATCCGAATTATTTGTATCTCACTTTTTATGTTGTTATGTCTGTTTGATGCAAATAATAATTTAAAAAAAAAAAAAACATGAGTCACCAGTGTGATGCGGTAGCTAAAAAGGCAAATGCAATTTTGGGCAGTGTCAACAGAAGTACATAACAGCATAAGAACATAAGAGAAGCCAATGTTGGATCAGGCCAGTGGCCCATCCAGTCCAACACTCTGTCACAATGGCCAAAATATACCAGGTGCCATCAGGAGGTCCACCAGTGTGGCCAGGACACTAGAAGCTCTCCCATAGTTGCCCCCCCAGATCACACAAAATAACGGTATCATTTTACTCTGCTCTACTTAGTCCTCACCTAGTGTTCAGTTTTGGGCACCACAATTTAACAAGGATATAGACAAGCTGGAATGTGTCCAGAGGAGGGCGATGAAGATGGTGAGGGGTCTGGAGACCAAGTCCTATGAGGAAAAGTTGAAGGAGCTGGGTATGTTCAGCCTTGAGAGGAGATGACTGAGAGGTGATATGATAACCATCTTTAAGTACCTGAAGGGATGTCATCTAGAGGATGGAGCGGAGTTGTCTCCTGTTGCCCCAGAAAGTCAGATCAGAGCCAGTGGGTTGAAATTAAATCAGAAGAGTTTTCATCTAAACATTAGGAAGAACTTCCTGATAGTCAGAGCAATTCCTTGGTGAAACAGGCTTCCTTGGGAGTTGGTGGGCTCTCCTTCTTGGGAGGTTTTCAAGCAGAGGCTAGATGGCCATCTAACAGCAATGCGGATTCTGTGAACTTAGGCAGATCACAAGAAGGGAAGGCAGGGAGGGTTGCCTCAGTGCTTAGTTCTTGTGGTCCTTTCTTACACGCCCAGGGAAACGCCAGCCACCACTTTGGGTCCAGGAAGCAATTTTTCTCCAGGTCAATTTGGTTGGAGATCTTGGAAGCTTTTGTCGTCTGAGCGTGGAATAGCAGTCACTGTGTGTGTGTGGGGGGAGGCATTTGTGAATTTCCTGCATTGTGAAGGAGGTTGGACTAGATGACCCTGGAGGAACCTTCCAACTCTATGATTCTATGAAAAGGTTACTGCATCTGAATGTGGAATTTCCATTGACTCATCACAGCTAATGTCCATTTATAGGCCTGCCCCTAGGGCTGTCAACTCCAGTTGGGGAAATTCCTGGAGATTTGGGGGGTGGAGCCTATGGGGGTGAGGTCTGGGGAGGGGAGCAATTTCAGTGAGTCGTAATTCCATAGAGTCAGCCATCCAAAGCAACCATTTTCTCCAACAGATCTCTGGACAACGGCTAGCTGCAATTCCGATAGATCTCCAGATCCCAGCTAGAGATCGGCAATCCTATCTGCCCTCCGTGAATCGGTCGAACCCTTTTTCACAAGGCAACTAAACCATATTCTGTTTTAGTGAGTCACACTACATTCTGTTTTAGTGAGTTTTAGTGAGTTCCACAAGTTACTCTTTGAGGAAAGAGAAATACTCAGAGGAGAGCGGCGAGGATGATCGACGGGCCTGGAGACCAAGAAGTCCTGTGAGGAAAGGCTGAGGGACTGGGGAAGGTTCAGTCTGGAGAAGAGGAGGTTGAGGGGGGACAGGATGGCTCTCTTGAAGTATCTGAAGGGCTGTCCCTTAGAGGAGGGCAGGGAGCTGTTCCTGTTGGCAGCAGAGGAGAGGACTCACAAGAATGGGTTTAAATTAAGGGTGGGAAGGTAGCAGATGGATATGAGGAAAAACTTTTTGACAATCAGAGTTCTGCAACAGTGGAACCAGTTGCCTAGGGAGGTGGTGAGCTCTCCCTCACTGGCCGTCTTGAAGCAACGGCTGGACAAACACACTAGGTGGTATCCTGCATTGAGCAGGGGGCTGGGCTAGATGGCCTGTACAGCCCCTTCCCACTCTATGATTCTGCGGTTCTATGATTGTGAGATGCTTTTCTGTGTTCATAGGGGAGGAAAATAGTGAATTTTGAGAGTAACTCATCATGGCAAACCCCCTACAGGAAAACTTGATGGACTCTTACATTAGAAAATTCTTTGTTAGGATACTGTAGATTTTCCAGGTTGTGTGGTCGTGGTCTTGGCATTGTAGGACCTGCCGTTTCGCCAGCAGCTGTGACTGGCATCCTCAGAGGTATAACACAGACAGATGGAGCACTCTCTGTGTCAAGGTGAGAAGAAAAGTGGTAGGCAGGTAACTTATTTCTACCCTGGAAGGTGGGGGAGGGCTGAGTCATCGTCTTGTAGGAGTTCCCCAGGCTATGAACATGCTAATGGAGGCGCTTTCCTGAGGAGGTTCTTTTGTCTATGGATTGTTTCCTGAGGAGGTTCTTTTGTGTGTGGCATGGCTATTGAAACTCTAATCTTATCTGTACTGCTATTGCCAGCTGTAGAGCATTTTGTGTTTTTCAGGACAGGAAACCATGCCCTATTTATTTTTAAACTCTCTTCTTTCCTGTTGAAAATGTGCTTATGTTTATGAATTTCAATGGCTTCTCTGTGTAATCAGACATGGAAATTGGAAGTGTTGTCCAGCCTTTCAGTGTCTTGGAACCAAATGCTGTGTCCTGTTTGGGTCAGGCTATGTTCAGCCACTGCTGATTTTTCAGGTTGGCCAAGTCTGCAGTGTCTTTCCTGTTCTTTTATTCTTGTCTGAATGCTACACTGTGTGGTCCCGATGTAAACTTGTCCACAACGGCATGATATGTGGTATACTCCTGCAGAAGTGAGGGGGTCTCTTCTGTCTTTTGCCGATCGTAGCATCTGTTGTATTTTTCTGGTGGGTCTGAATACTGTTTGTAGGCTGTGTTTTTTTTCATAAGTTTTCCCATCTGATCCATGATTCCTTTGATATATGGCAAAAAGACTTTTCGTGTGGGAGATTGTTTTTCCTCCGTTAGCATGTTCATAGCCTGGAGAACTACACAAGATAATGACTCAGCCCTACCCCACCTTCCAGGGTAGAAATAAATCACCTGCCTACCATTTTTCTGCTCACCTTGACACAGAGGGTGCTCCATCTGTCTGTGTTATACCTCTGAGGATGCCAGTCGCAGCTACTGGCAAAACGTCAGGTCCTACAATGCCAAGACCACGGCCACACGAGCCGGGAAATCTACAGCAACTAATGAACTCCGGCCGTGAAAGCCTCCGACAACTTTGTTAGAATAGCTTCTGCTTATTGAACCACGCATAACCTTTTGTAGTCAGCTCAGAAGCTAGGCATGCGGTTAACACATATTGGAACACCTGTAGCATTTCGCTGAAAACGGTTGGTAGGCATACTTCGACGAAAAACCACACGTTCTGCTCAGCAACAAAAAGGTCAAGTCAGTTTTAGGTGCAATTATCTGATGAATATATTTATTGACGCACCTCTGCATATATAATGCCCTGTTAGCATGAACATGTGATCTGTGTGAGGGAGGGGGAAACATACTAAGGGGATATGAAGTAGGCGTTACCGGAAAGGATGAGACTTCATTCACCTTAAGCCAATGGGGAGCAATATTCCTTCTAAGCTGTGGAGTCTTGTGAACAAAAAAATCTACTTGGTGAGCTAGTGGCATGAAAATTGTGAGTGAGCGATTTGGCTGCTGCATAAATTAGTTTGCTTTGGAGCCGTCCCTTCCCGACCCAAGACAAAAATGTGTGAGCTGGAGGCTGAAAAACCTGTGAGCTAGCTCACACTAACTCAGCTTAGAGGGAACATTGATTTGGGGAGATGAAGAGGACTTTTTGTGGTCAGGGTAAGGAAACGTTATTTTGCTTTAAAATGCTCTGTAACCCTTTGTTCAGGAGCTGCGGTGGCTCAAGTGGTTAAGACACTGAACTGCAGGCTGTGGAAGGTCAGTAGTTCAGCAGTTCAAGACCCGGGTGCCGCATGACGGGGTGAGCTCCCATTTCTCGTTCCAGCTCCTGCCAACCTAGCAGTTCGAAAGCAAGAAACTGCAAGTAGATAAATAGGTACCACTTCGGTGGGAAGGTAACAGCGTTCCGTGCACCTTGACCGGCCACATGACCATGGAAATGTCTTCGGACAGCGCTGGCTCTTCGGCTTTGAAACGGAGATGAGCACCGCAACCCTAGAGTTGGATTCGACTGACTTTCGAGCAAGGGAAACCTTAACCCTGTGTTTGAGGAACTTCTGCTCTGAGAGAAGTCCCCTTTCTGCTGCAAAGCTGATTTGAAATCTCCACTCTTGGTTTGAGCCCCTTCTTCTCTACGCATATTGGGGTCTGATTTTGTCCCTAACATTTTTGTCCTGAATCTTGCACCCTTTTGAAATTTGGGATGTGTATTCCCCCCCCCCTTACTCTTTGACTGAAAAGCTTCCATTTGTTTTCTTATGTCTGCCCCTGTTTGCATTTATTTTTGTTATTACATTTGTCTCTGTTTCTGTAGGTTTCTGTCGGAAACACATTTCCAGCTGTAATGGCTTTGGTTTCCGTTCAGTTGGAAAGGAGTTCTCCAGGTGTGCATCTCAAATTCAAGGAATCCTCCCCACCAAATTTTAGATAGGTAGGACAAAAAAAAAAAGTATGTGTGTGGGGGGTGGCTCTCCACTTCTATTTACAAATCGTCAGCTTTTCTGGCATCCCATGTGTGAGTGTATGCAGTGGTCATTTTGTAGAAAAAGAGTCGGAGCTCATTAGCATAACTAATTTGCATATGCCACATCCCCTGACATCACTGGAAGTGTGTCAGAAGGCAACACTCAGGCTCCACCCCTAGGGACTGTCTTTCCACTCTGGGGGCTGTCATTCCAGTCCCAGAGTAGCCTATCTGGGCCCAGGAGGAATGCTACATGTGCTGCTTTGCACTCCTGCTGGGAGCTGGGGGTGGGGCTTGCTGCCGCCTGTGCTTCTAACTGCCGGAGCTCCACCCCTGTGCGCTCCTGCTCCAAATGACCCCTGGATGTATGAGAGCATTGTCTCTACGGGAGAGATCTGGGGAGACATGTGGCCCTTTTCAAATTGACTTTGTATTCCGTTTTAGTTGTTGTTGTTCAGTCACACAGTCGAGTCTGACTCCTCGCGACCCCATGGACCACATCACGCCAGGCCCTCCTGTCCTCCATTGTCCTCCGGAGTTTGCTCAACTTCATGTTCGTTGCATCGATAACACTGTCTGACCATCTTATCCTTTGCCGTCCTCTTCTTCTTTGACCTTCAGTCTTTCCCAGCATCGGGGTCTTCTCCAGTGAGGGCTCCCTTCTCATTGGGTGGCCAAAGGATTTGAGCTTCAGCTTCAGTCTCTGACCTTCCAGGGAACAGTCAGGGTTGATTTCTTCTAGGATTGACTGATTCGATCTCCTTGCAGTCCAAGGGACTCTCAAGAGTCTTCTCCAGCACCATAATTCCAAGCCATCCATTCTTTGGCGCTCGGCCTTCCTTATAGTCCAACTCTCGCAGCCGTACACAACCACTGGGAATACCATTGCTTTGACCATGTGGACTTTTATTGGCAGGGTGATCTTTCTACTTTTTATTACGCTCTCTAGGTTTGCCATCGCTTTCCTCCCCAGGAGCAGGATGGGTCACGAGGATGGGCTTAATGGCTGGGCAACAGAAATACCGTTTCTCTGATAGTGACGTCTCTCAGAGAGAAAGGTAGACTAAAGGAGAGAATGGATTAACAGTCTGGCAGCATCGTCGGTAGTCGACTCAACAGCCAGATGTTTAAACAGCAGCATCCGTCAGGATGGGTGGCTGGCAGATGGACTTGCTTCCTAATCCCATCACGGAAGGAGCTTCTTTTGTTTAGGTTGAGGCTGTGTATGCGCTTCACCTGAGGATGTCAATGTGCAAGATGTGGTGATGGGGGGGGGGATGCCTGCATGCTGGAGAAGAGAGCTTTTCATGGTGCCTGGGCAGGAATATTCCCAGTTCTTGTTGCTGAGTGTAGCTTCTCTTCTGGAAGCACTGCTGGATCTCTGTCTTAGCAGGATCCGGGAGGCTGGTCTGCCTTATGGCATCTGGCTGCAGCGGTGCAGGAAGGAGAGGCATCAGGTCTTCCATGGGTCCACATATGGTTAGTCACATTGCTCCAGAACAAGGTTCCCCTCCTCTGGGCACATGCCTGTGTCCAGTAGGTTGGCACTTTCACATGGCTACCGTTCAGTCCATTGCCCTGGCACACCATTTGCACAGTCCAGCTTTACAGTCATAGTCCATAGCCTTTATAAATGCTGTATAAGGCGGCAGCAGGGCAACAAGGCATGCGCTCCTTTAAGCAGAGTGGGGTGCTGTAGTTGACTCATTCCCGCACTGAGCAAGGGGGTTGAAGTGGGTGACCTCTAGGATCCCTTCTAACTCCGGGTCAAGAAACTGGTCTCCTTGAAGAGAGGTTTTTCCCCCCCTGTTAGCTTTCTTGACTGTAGAAGTCATCACCCCCGCCTGCCGGCTGGTGATCAGAACTGTTGCTTCGGCTGGCCGAAGTGATGAACTTGCGGCAGCTGAGGACTGTCATCTCAAGTGGTCGACGGCTTGCAGATTAGAGATCTATCCTGGCAACGGCTTTCTCTTGGCTAAATGGCTTTTCTTTCTGCACTGAGGACTTCAGCCCCACCAGAAAAAACAAAAGACATTGCCCTACAGGCCACAAAATCTGGGCTCCACCTCCCTTCATCTCCACCCCCAAATCTCCAGGGATTTTCCAACCCAGAGTTGGCCACCCTGTAAGAGAGCTAGCTCCCTAGCCACAGATTTCCCATATAGGTCTGAAGAGGAAACATTGGTCTTTAATCACAGCTAGGTTGGCTGGGTCCCCAGTGGCCATTGGAGGGGGATTGGGGGGTGGGAAGGGTGGCGAGATCCAGGTTTGGAAACTCCTAGAGACTTGGGAATGGATCCCATGTGGATCTGGAAAGGAAAAGGAAAGCTTTGGCCTTTAATCGTAGCGTGTGGAAATCCTTCCGCCTTCCCCAAAGGAAGCAACTTCGTCCTTGTCAGGAGAAGCCCCACGTCAGTAAGGCCGAGGAACGTCTTTTGAACGCCTCTGCTGTTTCCTGAGGTGCGAGCCCTGATCGTACCTCGAGGGGAGGCAGCGGCTGAGGTAATTTAGCTGTCAAAGGAAATCCATAAAGCGGCAGCGTGTAGGTGTGTGCCGTGATAATTAAGGATTTGCATACTTGACTGCAGACACCATTAAAGTAAGCGCACTCGGTAGCCGACTGCTTTGCATAATGGTTATGGAGGGCGGGTGGGCGGGTGGGCGCGAAAGGAAGCCCTAGCAACGGGGCCCTCCTGCACCAGAAGTGATGGAAGACATTAATAAATGTTGTCACGGCGGGTGTCCTTCATGCAGAACACGCTGACAAATGCCGGCGCCGCTGCAAACAACACGACGCCACATTGTTTAGTCCCTCGGGGATGGGCCTGCCAATTTTCTATCATTTATTTGGAACCATCCACGCTGGGCGATCTTAACAGAAGGTCATCGGACGGGGACGTTGCTTCACCCACCCATTTGCTATGCTTTCCCGAGGGTCGTCGCTGCCTTCTCGAGAGGCCTTTGTTGTGCTGCATTGCGGATGAACCGGTGGCATCCCGAGAGGTTCTGGGAACCAGGCTAAGTGCCCTTATGATGGCTCTGAGGGTCTTGTACAATTTCTCCCTTTCATCTTGCCCCAGTATATATATATATATATATATATTGCACAAATGAAGTTTTAGAAGCTCTGTTCATGGACAAGGCTGTGAGGCTTTTCTCACAGACGCTGGACAAGTGACCATCATCCAGATAACTATTTGTAATTCATTCACATGTGGACAGGATTCCCGCGTCCTGTCAACCGGCAAGGTAATTTTCCTGCGTCCTGTCAACTGCGTCCTGTCAACTGGCAAGGGATGGAGGAGGACTTCCCAGGAGAAAGAGAAAGGCCTCAGGCCACATTGCCGGCATTGGACAGGAAGTGACGTCATCATATCAGTGACTTACAGGCAACGCTCTGGTTTCTGAGCAAAAGCTCCATGGTAAAAATCAGCGTCTACCACAGAGTTTTCGCCCAAAGACCAGAACGTCACCTGGAGGTTGGTGGCACGATGACATCACTTCCTGTGTGATGCCGACAAGGTGGCCTAGGCTTTCCCCTTTCTGCCGGTAAGTCCCCCTACCGGCCAGCTGGTTGGCATCTGGGGGCAGGGCCTGGTGGTGGGGAACCCCACCTCCTCAGGGGGGTCTAGCAGCCCTACACGAGGACTCTGATAGACAACAAATTTCATGGGGAAGATCAGTAGAAGCTAGCTTTGCCATTTGCCTGACTGCAGCGGATAATGTCTTGTCCTTGACACCAGGGCCTTTTCCTTGGTGGCCCCGACCTATTGGAATGAGCTCCCCGGTGAGGTCAGGGCCCTGTGGGACAAGTTGCAGTTCCGCAGGGCTGTGAAAATGGAGCTGTTCCGGCAGGCATTTCGATGGAAGTTGCAACCTATCAGCCATACCCAGGGTCGACCTCGAGGTAGAAGTTCCCTAGAGTGGCAGCATCGCCAAATGTGATCTCAACGCACTTTAGCATATTGCACCACCATCGTTATATCGACTGTTTTAAATTGTTTCATTTTGTTTTTATACTGAAATGTCTATTGTTTCATCCAGGGCTTTTTTGGTAGAAAAAGCCCAGCAAGAACTCATTGGCATAATAGGCCACACCCATCAACAGAAACTCATTAGCATATTAGGCCACACCCGCGACAGCACAGCTCATTAGCCTATTAGGCCACACCCCCATGGTACAAGAAGTGTGGTCATCCAGCCACACCCACCTTTTGCTTCTTATTCTGTTTAGCTTGTTTGGTGTCAAAACACCAGGGCTTTTTTTTGAGCAGGGACTCCTTTGCATGTTAGGCCACACAGCCCTAATGTGGCCAATCCTAATGAGTGTCTACTGCTGGGTGTGGCCTATTATGCTAATGAGTTCCTGCTGGGCGTGGCCAACTCGGGAGCTAGCCGGAACTCCGTTCCTGTGCGTTCCTGCCCAGAAATACCCCTGGTTTTATCGGTTTTATGTGAACTGCCCTGAGCCTGCCTTGGTGGAGAGGGCAGGGTAGAAGTTGAATAAAATAAAATAAAATAAAATAAATATAAAGTACTGGGTAGTTAGTATACAACAGCACCAGTCCCCCCCCACTAGAGAAACTGAGGGGCGAAGGGGAGGGGCGTTTGTAGTGAAACTCTAGAAATGTCCCAGCGACTCTATAGTCTGTGACAGATATTAGGAGAAGCTCCTAGAACATCACCAGAGGTAGTGTCCCATCCTCTTAAAATCCCAAGCAATGCTAGCAGAACCCCCAAGTTTCTGTTCCAAATGCCGTGCTTCAGCATTGTAGATGGGCATTTCCCTCCAACCGCTTGGAGTCCCTGACAGCAGGCGGTCGCTTTCACCTTGTGGACCTCCATTCACTACTGGAGCGGCCATTGTCTCAGTGGTAGAGCATCTGCCTGGCATGCAGGAGGTCCCCAGTTCAATCCCTCACGTCGCCAATTAAGAGGACCAGGCAGTGGGTGATGGGAAAGAGCCACTGCCAGTCTGAGGAGACAATACCGACCTGGGTGGACCGATGGTCTGATGATGAAGAAGAAGAGATTGGATTTATACCCTGCCCTTCAATCCCCAAAGGAGTCTCAGAGCAGCTTACAAACTCCTTTCCCTTCCCCTCCCCACAACAGATACCCTGTGAGGTAGAAGAAGAAGGGGAAGAGATTGGATTTATACCCCACCCTTCACTACCCAAAGGAGTCTCAGAGCGGCTTACAAACTCCTTTCCCTTCCCCTCCCCACAGCAGACACCCTGTGAGATAGGTGGGGCTGAGAGAGCTCTGACAGAAATTGCTCTTTTTTCAAGAACAGCTCTGACAGAACTGTGGCTTGCCCAAGGTCATCCAGCAGATGCAAGTGAAGGAGTGGGGAAGCAAACCCGGTTCTCCCAGATTAGAGTCCGCGCTCCTAACCACGACACCAAACTGATGGTCCTACTTACACTACACAATATACAGCAATATAGGCCACAAATAAATAAAACGCACATAAATAAAGCTTTCAGCTTAATCTACTTCACAGGGTTGTTGTGAGAATACAACAACGGCAACACAACAAACCTTTATTGGCATTGTGAGGATACATGGGAGTGCAGCTTGTTAAGAGTAAGGGCAGGATTGTGGTTTAAGGCACAGAAAACGTTCCTATCGAGTCTCTGCAGGCCGTAGCTTAAACAGGTGGCCATTCTCAGCACTAACTGAGACTAAACTTCCGTCTCTTACACCACGCTGATTAATGCTCTTTTTCCCCCTCCAGTAACTTTCTATGAATTCTGATTAAACGAATTCAAGCGTCGGGACTCCTGAGGTGTTCTTGTACAGTAACATCTCTTTCGCCGTTTTTAATCTCTTTTTTTGATTACATGTGGTGGCCCTTATAAGTCTTAAGTCGAATGGCGCATTTGGACCTATTGAAAGGACGCAATCCAATTTCCCTTTGATTTTGTTTATCGGGTGAGGCATTACACAAAGAGCAAGGCCTGCTGAGCTGCTTGCTAAAAAACGAGATGACTGCGTGCCGGCAAAGTTATCGAACTTAATGTCAGAGGAAAGAAAGTCCAGGGCCGTTCATAACAAAAAAAAAGCGGGGACGTTTCAACGTGCAAGTGCCGTTAAGGACATAAGAGAAGCCTTGTTGGATCAGGCCAGTGGCCCCTCCAGTCTAACCCTCTGTGTCACACAGTGGCCCTAACCCAAGAGCCATCAGGAGGTCCACCAGCAGGGCCAGAACTCCTGAAGCCCTCCCATTGTTGCCCCCCCAAGCACCAAGAATACAGAGCATCACTGCCCCAGACATCAGAACATAAGATAAACCATGTTGGATCAGGCCAATGGCCCATCCAGTAAAGCACTCTGTATCACACAGTGGTCAAAAATACCAGGTGCCATCAGGAGGTCCACCAGTGGGGCCAGAACTCCAGAAGCCCTCCCACTATTATCCCCCCCAAGTACCAAGAATACAGAGCATCACTGCCCCAGACATAAGAATGTAAGAGAAGCCTTGTTGGATCAGGCCAATGGCCCATCCAGTTCAACACTCTGTGTCACACAGTGGCCAAAACCCAGGTGCCATCAGGAGGTCCACCAGCAAGGCCAGAACTCCAGAAGCCCTCCCACTGTTGCCCTCTCAAGCACCAAGAACACAGAGCATCACTGCCCCAGACATAAGAACATAATAGAAGCCAAGTTGGATCAGGCTAAGGCCCATCAAGTTCAACGCTCTGTGTCACACAGTGGCCAAAACCCAGGGACCATCAGGAGGTCCACCAGGGTGGCCAGAACTCCAGAAGTCCTCCCACTGTTGCCTCCCCAGCACCAAGAAGACAGAGCATCCCTGTCCCAGACAGAGTGTTCCATCTATACCTTCAGGCTAATAGCCACTGATGGACCTCTGCTCCATATGTTTCTCCAATCCCTTCTTGAAGCTGTCTATGCTTGTAGCCGCCACCACTTCCTGCGGCAGTGAATTCCACATGTGAATTACTCTTTGGGTGAAGTACTTCTTTTGATCTGTTCTAAGCCTACTGCAGTGGCGCAAGTGGTTAAGGCGCTGAACTGCAGGCTCGGAAGGTCGGTAGTTCAGCAGTTTGAGACCCAAGTGCTGCATGATGGAGTGAGCTCCCGTCCCTGGCCCCAGCTCCTCACAAACCTGCAGTTTGAAAGCAAGAAATTGTAAGTAGATAAATAGGTACCACTTCAGTGGGAAGGGAATAGCATTCCGTGCACCTCAGCGTCTAGTCATGCCGGCCACGTGACCACGGAAACGTCTTCGGACAGCACTGGCCTTATGAAACCACCTTATAAATGTGAGAGCAGAAAACTCGGGAAGCCATTGGGTAAGCATTATGTATTGGGCTGGAATCTCCCAGGTCTGTCCATGAGAGATGGGCTGTGCTTGGAGCTCAGGAACAATAGGCCACCAGGATTCTAGAGGTAACCAATGAGAAGGCAATGTTATGCTAACAGAGGTAACCAATGAGGAGACAGTGTTATGTAAATAGCCTATCGTAGGGAGTGGGGTGTGTTTGGGTGTGGTTTTTGCATGCTCCTTAAACAGGGCAAGTCACCCTGCAGTCTTCAGTCTTGTTCGTGAAATCACTTAATAAAGCTCTCAAGAGAAGTGGTGAAGGCGCTGAACCACAGACCAGAAGGTCGGTAGTTCAGTTTGAGACCTGAGTGCTACATGACGGAGCGAGCTCCCGTCTCTGGTCCCAGCTCCTGCCAACCTAGCAGTTCCAAAGCAAGAAATTGTAAGTAGATAAATAGGTACCACTTCGGTGGGAAGGTAATGGTGTTCTGTGCACCTCGGCATCTAGTCATGCTGGCCACATGACCACAGAAATGTCTTCGGCCAGCGCCGGCTCTTTGGCTTGGAAATGGAGATGAGCACCGCATCCCTAGAGTTGGATTCAACTCGCTTTCAAGCAAAGGAAACTTTTACCTTTACCTAAAGGCTTTCAGTAGCGATAACCCGTTTATGGCTTGAGTAGACAATATGGTCAGATCAGTTGAGTCCCTTCCCCCCCACCTTCACAATTGATCTCGAGTCATGTTTGTTCAGATATAAAATGTTTCCTGCCCTGCCCTAGATTACTCAGGCTAGCCTGATCTCATCAAAACTTGGAAGCGAAGCAGATTCTTACTGATTGACTTGCTGATTTTAATTACTTTGACCTTGCAAATAGGGAGGCCAGCCCAGAGAGCCAGTTTGGTGTACTGGTTAAGTGCGCGGACTCTAATCTGGGAGGACCGGGTTTGATTCCCCACTCCTCCACTTGCACCTGGCAGATGACCTTGGGCAAGCCATAGTTCTATCAAGAGCTGTTCTCTTAAGGGCAGTTCTCGAAAGAGCTCTCTCAGCCCCCACCTACCTCACAGGGTGTCTGTTGTGGAGAGGTGTTGTGTAGTAGGTTCGACACATCAAGAACCAGGACACTGCGTGGTTGTCAGACCATAGTTTACTAGCACACACAATAGAACAGAGAATACCGACCAGATGGCCAACTATATACAGTCCCTGTGGACCACCCTCAGGTCCCATTGATGGGTTTAAACTTCCTGCCAAGGTTCTTGAGGTTTCAGGATCCTAGTCCCTATTGTCTCTTGAGCTCCAAGCTCTGGTAAAGGTTGCTGGCGCCCAATGGCGGTCAGCGGACATAACAGAAGGGGAAGGGAAAGGAGACTGTAAATTGCTCTGAGACTCCGAGTGAAGGGCGGGGTATAAATCCAATCTCCTCCTCCTCCTCCTCTTCTTCATATCTATCTATGGATGCCAGCCTCCAGGTGGGACCTGGGGATCCCCTGGAGTTACAGCTCATCTCCAGACTACAGAGATCAGTTCCCCTGGAGGACATGGAAGCTGTGGGGGGGTGGACTCTATGACGCCATGCTGAGGTTCCCTCCCCTTTTTGAAAACCCAGTGTCCCAGGTTCCACCCACAAATCGCCAGGAGTTTCCCATCCTGGAGCCGGCAAACCCTAACTCAACCAGTGGTGCCCAAGGCATCTGAAACCGTATGGAGCCAGGTGAAGAAACTTGCCCCGAAACAGAAGCATTTCGAACAAGTGGTTCTTAAAGCAGCGGCGGCAGTCGCCTAAAAAACAAGCCAGAAAAAAAAAGATCTACTGGAAACAACTAAAAATATTAGGCAGTGAGAGCACTAGTAGCGTGAATTCCCGAAGGTGGCGGCATTTAAAGGTTGTGGGCACACCCCCCCCCACACACACACATGACTGAATGCTAGCACCGCCATCTTGTTTTTTACGACGTTTAAATGTGTTGAAAATTTCAAATATTGAGTTTTTTTACAGTTTTAACTGATCTTACACTGTCCTGAATTAAATGGTTGTGAACCGCTCTGAGCCCTGCACAAGTGGGGAAGCATGGTCAAGAAATCTAATCTAATCTAATAAATAAATACAATAAAAAGGGGAGGCTGCTCAGAACAGCTTTAAAGGGCAAGACTAGCAAGCAGGATTTTGTCTAGAAACTATCTGGAAGCCAGAGGAGGAGGAGGAGGAGATTGGCTTTATACCCCGCCCTTCACTCAGAGTCTCAGAGCAGCTTACAATCTCCTTTCCCTTCCCCTCCCCACAACAGACACCCTGTGAGGTAGGTGGGGCTGAGAGAGCTCTTTCGAGGACTGCCCTTAAGAGAACAGCTCAGAGAGAACTGTGGCTTGTCCAAGGTCACTCAGCAGCTGCATGTGGATGAGGGGGGAATCAAACCTGGTTCTCCCAGATGAGAGTCGGCACTACTAACCACTATACCAACCGGCTCTCAAGAAACTTGGGAGGGAAATGCTTGCTGAGGGGATCCCGGTGGCCACCATATTCTAATAAATTATGGTAATTATGATTTGCAAAATGATCATAAAAGATATGGGTTGACAAGTTATAAGGCACATGACCATCCAAAACAGAAGAGCTTGAGAGTGAAGCTTTGGAGCGTTGCAGGAAAACAAAGCCAACTTTTACTAAAGCCCACTGACTCTTGGCTTCGGTCTCTGCAAGACTTTAATGTCTCTCACGCCCAAAACATCTCTCAAATTTGTTTAATTCTCATAAACAAATGCCCAGCATTTCCTTTTCAGAAAGAGCATCTTGACTGTAGAAGCAGCAAGAAAGAAGCTTCTTCCTGTTTGGTTTCTGAGGGGTAATTTAATTGACGAGTAATGAGATTTCCGCTTGGGCAAAATGTCCGTCTGTAGGCCGACCTTTTGCCTAAGGACTGTGAAGCTGCCATATTGAGGGTCGTTCTCAGAGGTAGCCCTGAAAGCCACAATTAGAGAATGGCCTTTTGCTGGAGAAAGAAAGAAAAATCCCTATTTCAAGCTTCATTTGGAAGCAGGCAAGAAAGGCCTCAGGTGATACAAATAAAGAGGCTCTGCGTCTCGACTTCTCACACAGTGTTTCCTCTCGAAAAAGAAGAAGAAAAAGAGTTGGATTATACTCCGCCCTTCACTCGGAGTCTCAGAGTGCCTTACAATCTCCTTTCCCTTCCCCTCCCCACAACGGACACCCTGTGAGGTAGGCGGGGCCGAGAGAGCTCTGAGAGAATTGCTCTTGAGAGAACAGCTCTGAGAGAACTTGTGACTGACCCAAGGTCACCCAGCTGGCTGCATGCAGAGGAGTGGGGGAACCAAACCCAATTCTCCAGATTAGACTCCGTCGCTGTTAACCACGACACCAAACTGGCACTCAGGAGAAGTCCTGTATAAAAACAACAGTGTATTTATAGGGTTGCCTGCCAGCCTCTGTACTCTGCCAGCAGAAAAAAAATAGGGATGGGGAGTGCGGGATGTAGCGACATCTCTACATCGCTTCCAGTGGTGACATTCTAGACATCCATAATTTGGGTTGGGAAATACCTGGAGATTGTGTGGGTGGAACCCGCAAAGGGCACGGTTTGGGGGAAAGAGGGACCTCAGCGGGGTATGAGTCCATACAGCCCACCCTCCAAAGCAGTCGTTTTCTCCAGGAGAAGTGATCTCCATTTCCTGGAGATCAGCCACAATTCTCCAGGCCCTACCTGAATGTTGGGAATCTTATTCATAACACCTGTCTGGAAGTTCAAGAGCAATCTCCTCTGGTTGTTCTAGCACAGCAGAAGGGAAATTGGGTTGGAGGTTGGGATGGTATAAGAACATAAGAGAAGCCAGGGTTGGATCAGGCCAATGGCCCATCCAGTCCAACACTCTGTCACACAGTGGCCAAAGACACCAGGTGCCAACAGGAGGTCCACCAGCGGGGCCAGAACTCCAGAAGCCCTCCCACCATTGCCCCCCAAGCACCAAGAATACAGAGCATCACATACATAAGAACCTAAGAGAAGCCAGTGTTGGATCAGGCCAACGGCCCATCCAGTCCAACACTCTGTCACACAGTGGCCAAAGACACCAGGCCCCATCAGGAGGTCCACCAGCGGGGCCAGAACTCCAGAAGCCCTCCCACCATTGCCCCCCAAGCACCAAGAATACAGAGCATCACATACATAAGAACCTAAGAGAAGCCAGTGTTGGATCAGGCCAATGGCCCATCCAGTCCAACACTCTGTCACACAGTGGCCAAAAACACCAGGTGCCATCAGGAGGTTCGCCAGTGGGGCCAGGACACTGGAAGCCCTCCCACTGTTGCCCCCCCAGCACCAAGAATACAGAGCATCCCTTGCCCCAGACTGAGAGTTCCTATCTATACCCTGTGGCTAAGAGCCACTGATGGACCTCTGCTCCATATGTTTATCCATAAGAACATAAGAGAAGCCAGTGTTGGATCAGGCCAATGGCCCATCCAGTCCAACACTCTGTCACACAGTGGCCAAAGATATCAGGTCCCATCAGGAGGTCCACCAGCGGGGCCAGAACTCCAGAAGCCCTCCCACCATTGCCCCCCAAGCACCAAGAATACAGAGCATCACATACATAAGAACCTAAGAGAAGCCAGTGTTGGATCAGGCCAATGGTCCATCCAGTCCAACACTCTGTGTCACACAGTGGCCAAAGATACCAGGGGCCATCAGGAGGTCCACCAGTGGGGCCAAGAGGAAGATGTGGTTCTTCCCCTTGGTAAATGCCCATAACCAGGCTCGGTATAATCCAAGTCTGGTTACAATGTGATCCCTGGAGAGGTCACTCGCCTCTGAAAGCCAGCATCAGTCGCAGGTTGCAGCTGCGTTTTGATTTGACTGAGAGAAAGAGAAAAGCCACCCAATAAATGTTCAGGTATTGGATTTCATTTTCCCCTTTCACGATTTTTTTTTTAAAGAAATCCTGGAAAGCACACTGTATATATTGGCTTGTACCTTTCCTTTAAGAAGTGTGTATCTCTCCTCTCCAAATTCCGTTTGATGTGACAGTTGCCAGGGTAACGCCGCTTCCCTCTTTTAAGGGCGAAGTAAATAAGAGTATAAAATTCGCATGCGGTAGATTGTCAGTATGTAAGTTACTGTTGCCCCGAGGCTGGAATCATTTACAAAACCTCTCCTTTCAAAAGATTTGCTATTTACTTCTTTGCACATGACTGCAGCGTACCTCAGTAATATACTACTCTACCCTGTTTTGGCACAGCTCTTAATTTCCCCCTCCCCAATGGTATTATTGATCCCAGTTGGTACAGATAGTAATTACTGAACAATAATATGGAGGTGACGGAAGACCTAAAGGAATGGAACCCCTCCCTGGAAAAAAGAAAAGAAAAGGAAGTATATATGCTGGAATACAAGAACAAATTTCAGATGGGTAGATACTAGATCTCATCCACTTTGTGTAACAGAGGTTTGTTATACGAGGATGTCAGTCACAGCTGCTGGCGAAAGGTTAGGTCCATCGGTGGCTATTAGCCACAAGGTATAGATAGGGACTCTGGGGCAAGTGATGCTTTGTATTCTTGGTGCTTGGGGTGGGGGTGTCAACTGTGGGAGGACTTTTAGTGTCCTGGCCCCACTGGTGGACCTCCAGATGGCACCTGGTATTTTTGGCCACTGTGTGACAGAGTGTTGGACAGGATGGGCCATTGGCCTGATCCAACACTGGCTTCTCTTATGTTCTTAGATCCCACAATGCCAAGACCACGGCCATACAGCCTGGAAAACCCACAACAACGAATGAACTCCGGCCATGAAAGCCTTCGACAACATATTCCACTTTGCATTTTTTTAAAAAACCATGAATCCTTGAAGAGCCTTCCTCCAGTCCCAGGAAAACTGGTGAATCATACCTTCCGAGTTATGCGGTGATGGAAATTTCTAGAAGGTTCCAGTCGGGTGGGTTTTAAGCAGCTCCCTACGCCGAAATCAGCTTGTGTGTTTCAGTGAGTGAGAAGAAGCCATTGTGACGGTCCGACCTTTCCTTATCCCTCCTCTCTTACTCTTTTCCGAATGACTCAACAAGTGGTAACTGTATTTATTGGATAAACATCTGGAGCAGGGGTCCATCAGTGGCTATTAGCCCCAAGGTATAGATAGGAACTCTCAGTCTGGGGCAAGGGATGCTCTGTATTCTTGGTGCTTGGGGGGGGCAACAGTGGGAGGGCTTCTAGTGTCCTGGCCCCACTGCTGGACCTCCTGATGGCCCCTGGTATTTTTGGCCACTGAGTAACAGAGTGTTGGACTGGATGGGCCTTTGACGTGATCCAACATTGACTGCTCTTATGTTCTTAGATCCTACAATGCCAAGACCATGGCCATACAGCCCAGAAAACCTACTACAACAAATGAACTCTGGCCTTGAAAGCCTTCAACAACATATTCCACTTTGCATTTTTTAAAAACCATAAATCCTTGAAGAGCCTTCCTCCAGTCCTGGGAAAGCTGGTGAATCATCCCTTCCGAGTTTCGCGGTGATGGAAATTTCTAGAAGGTTCCAGTCAGGTGAGTTTTAAGCAGCTCCCTGCACCGAAATCAGCTTGTGTGTTTTAGGGAGCGGGAAGAAACCATTGTGACGGTCCGACCTTTCCTTACCCCCCCTCTCTTACTCTTCCCCAAATGAGTCAACGAATGGTAACTGTATTTATTCTATTTCCATGAGTGTAATCTCGCTCCTTAACAGATGTGACATTCCGCTGCTGAAATGAGTTCTTCACACAATTAGTGGTGTGAATGGAAAGCTTTTTGTCTACCACACGATGAACAGTTAATAATTAGTGACACTCCGTGCTGATACCGACAAGCGCAACGCAGTATTCTTTTTTTAAATAAACAAAACAGAGAAGAGTTGCGATCCTACGAGGGAATCGCTGCGTAGACAGCCAGGGATTCAAAGTGAATAAACACTGAGACAAGAGAGGATTTTTTTGAAAAAAATATATTATTTTTTTAAATTCGGTTTCCAGCATCATAAGATACGGAGCCTTGTCATGACATACCTCAGAATGGTGAGAGAGGGTTTCTTAATGCAGCGTTGGTATTATTTTCTGAAACGATTCAGCCATGCGTCTGCTTTGACTTTGGAATCTGTTTTCCCCCCTCCTCTTTTTCCCCCAGCACCAAAGCTGGAGAGATCTTTGTTTTTGTTTTTTTGTTTTTTTAATTTATATAGTCTTTTTATTAATATAACAATATTAACCATACAATATAAACCATGCAATGTAAGCCAAATAACAATAACATATTATTGAAAAAGAAATTAGGTAAGTACAACAAGGAAATGAGTAATACATTCTTATCATCCATAAAGCAACAATTCATACTTAGGATTTGTAATATATTCCCAGTCAAATTTGTTTAGATTCATTTTCTCTATTATAGGATACCATTTATCTATAGGATTTAACAAATGACATTCAATATCTTCAGAGTACGTCCAAAGAGATACTTTCTCTTGAAGGAATAGGTCCCAAACTTTATGGAGCCATTGTTGTGTTGTTGGGAGAGAATCTGATTTCCATTTTTTGGCTAGTGAGATTTTTGCTGCGATTAAAAGAATATTAATAAGATTTTTTGTGTTTTCAGGTATCTGTTCTGTGGACCATAAATGGAGGAGAATCAATTTTGGATCTAATGGTAAGTTATATTGTGTTAAAAATTTTATGTTTTGTATAATTTGTTTCCAATAAAATAAAACATGTTGACATTGCCACCATGCATGAAAGAAGGAAGCTCTTTGCCCGCATTTCTTCCAACATAGAGGTGAGATTTGACTGTAAATATGTGAGAGTTTTGAAGGCGTTAAGTACCATCGAAATAGGACTTTATACGATGCTTCTTGTATTATGTTTGATTTAGATAAGTTTGCATGAATTCTCCATATATCCTTCCATTGATCTTGTGTAAGTTTTAGATTTAAATCTCGATTCCAAGCATTTTGATATTGTAATGTTTTATGAGATTTATATTCGAGGAGTTGTTTATATACTATTGATATTAAACCTTTCTTTCTTTCGAAGTTCCAAAGAAGTTTTTCTAAATTAGTTAATGGTTGCTTTAAAATAGATTTCATTTGATGGTGATTAAGCATATGTTGAATTTGTAAATATTCATACCAGTGTATTTTACAGTTTGTTTTGTGTTCTATCTGAAGTTTTGTCAAAGGTTTACCTCTTGATGTTAAGTCAATTAATCTTGTAAGGTCAGCTTGTCTCCATTTAAGGAAGGACTGTGGGTTTTCTGCTGGGGGAAACCACTTCTGGCCTGTAAAGGTGGCTAGAATAGAAGGGGAGTTAACCAAATAAAATTTATTATTAAACCAAGTTCTGAGTGTTGTTTTTAGATATGGATTGTGGAGATGTTTTATATCTTTCAGAGGTTGTTTAGTCCAGAGGATTTCTTTTAATGTTTTTTGTTTGAGTGAGATTTCTTCCAGATAGTGCCAATCTAATTTATCTTGGAGGTGGTATTGTCTAATAAGGTTTGAAATTTGAACAGCAATAAAATACAATTTTAAGTCAGGAACAGCTAAACCCCCTTTACTACGTAAATTCCTTAATGTACTATAGTTTATTCTAGATGATTTATATTTCCAAATAAATTTTGTAAGATTTGATTGCCATTTTGCGAAAAGATTATTAGGTATGAAAACTGGTAAGGCTCTGAAGCAGTACAAATATTTTGGAAAGATAAAAGATTTAATTATTGTTATCCGGTCTAGAAGTGATAAGGGTTTGTCATTCCAAGTCTTCATAAGTTCATTGACTTCTTTATCTATCATAGAATGGTTTAGTTTGAGGAGATCAGATATTTTCAAAGGGAGTTTAATACCAAGGTATGTTATATAGGATTTTGGCCATTGAAAAGTATATAGTTTTTGTAACTGTAATGATTCCTTTGGTGTCAACCGAATGGGGTAAATCATAGATTTTGTTGGATTAATTTTCAATCCTGCAATTTCTCCGTAGGTTTTTAATACCTTGTGTATTTCTGGGATAGATGATATTGGGTCCGAAGTATATATAGTTAAATCGTCCGCAAAGAGGCTAGTCTTGTACTCTTGGTCCTTTATTTTTATACCTTTAATTTTCTGATTATTTCTAATGGCTGAAGCCAAAGGCTCCATGGCCAATGCAAAGAGAAGCGGAGAAATTGGGCAACCCTGCCTAGTACCTCTACTTATATGTATATTGTTGGCTGAATAACCATTTACTAGTAGTTTTGCTTTTGGATTTTTATAAATAGCCTGAATTACTTTACGAAATGTTTCGCCAAATTTCATATGTTGCATAATTTTATCTAAAAAAGGAATCTCAAGCGAATCAAAAGCTTTTTCAATGTCCATCATCATTATTAATGAACTGGAATTATTATTTTGCTTACCATAATGAATAATGTTCAATGTTTTTCTAATATTATCAGTAATGTCTCGTGTTGGAATAAAACCAGTTTGGTCCCTATGAATATAATCATTAATTATAGTTTTCAGTCTACTAGCAAAAATTGTAGTAAACAATTTGTAATCGGTATTTAAGAGTGAAATCGGGCGAAAAGCCTTTGGGTCGGTTGTGTCTCTACCTTTTTTTGGAAGCAAAATAACATTGGCGTTGGTCCAAGTTTCAGGTATTACACCTGTGTCTAGTATTTGATTAAATGTTATGGCTAAAGGTTTAAGTAAGTTTAATGAAAAAACTTTATAAAATTCAGCCTGAAACCCATCTGGGCCTGGGGTCTTGTTTCCTTTAAGTGATTTTATAGCCAATTCGATTTCCTTTTCAGTGATTCTTGAGTCTAACTGGGCTTGGTGTTCTGCAGTTAGATGTTGGATTCTTACAGTAGAGGTAAGAAAGCACTCAATTTTTTCAGGTGATGGATTAGAGGTATTGTACAGGTTGGAATAAAATTTTTCAAGTGTTTTTATGATTTCTTCTGTTGTTGTAAGGAGATTTCCATTTTGATCGCGAATACTGTGTATCCATCTTTCTTCTCTTTGTTTTTTCAGTCTCCAAGCGAGAAGTTTAAGATTTTTTGGACCCTTAAGATTGCGGTCTTGCTTGTATTGTATAGTTTTTTGGTTTATAGTTGCAGAGTCAATTAAATTTAGTTGCTTTCTTACATCTAGGAGTCTTTCGTATATTTTTCTGTTGCAAGACTTTTTATGTTGAATTTCTAGTTTTTTTAATGATGATAGCAGTTCTAGTTTTTTTCTCTTTTTTCTTTATTACAGGCAACAGTCAATGCAATGGACTTACCGCGGATAACTGCTTTGAATGCTTCCCACACAAGAATGTTGGAAACCCCACAGTTTTGATTTAAATTAAAGTATTCTGTTAATTCTGATTGTAGTTCCAATCTGGTTTTTTGATCAAGTAATAAATTTTTATTAAATATCCAATTATGGTGTGTTTTCTGGCTTTCTTCTAACTTAATAATACAATTTATTGGGGCATGATCTGACCATCTGATATTTCCTATTTCTGATGATGTGACAAAAGGGGAAGTGTTATCAGAAGTTAAAATATAATCTATTCTGGAATATACATTGTTTTTTGAAGAATAATAAGAAAAATCTTTTTCATTACCGTGTTGAATTCTCCAAATATCATTTAAATGCAAGTTATTCAAAACTGATTGTAAAGGATTAGCCTTTAAATTAGTTTTACTAAATAATTTGTTGCTTGATTTATCTAGATTAGGGTTTAGCAAATAATTAAAATCACCACCTACAATTAAGTAGCCTTTACTGAAGCAATGAAGATTGTTAAGTGTAGATTTAAGAAAGTCATATTGACCTGTATTGGGTGCATATAAGGTTGCAAGAGTAATTCTGTGATTTTGTAGTGATCCTCGTAAAAAAAGATATCTACCTTCAGGGTCTTGTTCCATAGCTTCAAGTGTAAATTGAACATTCCTAGCAAAAAGAATAGCTACCCCCTGGACTTATTCGTACCATGTGCTAAATATTGTTTTGGAAACCAGTTTGAATAAATAGCAATGGGACCTTTCTTAATATAGGTTTCTTGCAAAAATACTATATGTGATTTTAAGTTTTTCAATTCTGTTACAATACGTTTCGCCTTAATTTTGTTGTTGAGACCTCTGCAATTAAGAGAGGTAATTTTGATTTCCTTAAGAGTCATAATCAGAATGTTGTTTAAGAAATAACTTTGATTTTATACTATATAAGATTGGGGTAACAGTGTAAGGTCTAGTATGCAGTCCAACCATTTCCCCTCCCCTTTTTTGTATATTATTAATAACAAATATAGAAACAGCGACATCATTGAAGAAACCGTAAATTTATAACTATATCATAGATTAAACAGTTTACATTAGACCGTATATGTTCTGAGTCAAATATTAATTGGCATTGTAAAATACTAAGTAGTAAAGACCTCTGGGAAAAAAAACAAGTTTTCCCCTTGTTGCACCATATTAGTAAGACAATAATCATGAAAATAGAACTAACTATATAATTTGAAAAACTCTTATAAACTTCCCTTTCCCTCCCTTCCCCCTCCCTCCCCACCTCCCCTCTTCCCCTCCCTCCCCTTAACCCGACCCTCTGTGTGTGAAAACCATTCACACGGAGCATCATACACTCCACCTTTAGGTCAAAAAAGTATACATAAAAAAAACACCAGGCCATCAGGCCAACAACTCCCATCTGGGGATTGACTAAGTTAAGACCCCTCCCCTCCCTCCCGCCGAAGCTTATTCAATAGCTTATAACCAAACGAAACTAAAGTACGTTTTCTTCACGAAAAATAAAATTTTCTACATTAAACTTATCACTCCATGTATATTTGGAATCATGGTGATTTTCTTGGTCTCGTAGGAATTCTGCTCCATTTTTTGGGTGTTCCTGTAATTTCACGCTTTCTTTTTCTTGATTGAGAGGTCTCCATTTCGATGTTGGTGTCTAGACCGATTGCTTTTAGTAGCTCTGTCCCAGAATCTAGATCATCGGCAATATGAGACTCTCCTCGATGACGGACTTGTAGGTATCCCGTTGTGAGCCATCTATATTTAATGTTTGCATCGTTCAGACTTTTAGTTATGGGTTTGAGTATTCTTCGGATTTGCAATGCTTCCGGAGCCACATCGGGAAAAATGAAGATCTCGTTCTGATTATGTCTAAAGTTGCCAGATTTTTTTGTTTCTTGGAGAATCTGATTTCTAATTCTAATATCAAGCAGCTCGGCTAGAATATCACGAGGGCCTCTTCTTAAGTCTGCAGTTGGTGCTCCCACTCTAAACGCTCTGATTATCATCGGGGCTACATCGTCATCAAACTTAATCACTGTGGTAAGCCATGTTGAAATAAAGGATGTTAGATCCACATTACCTTCCGTTTTTTCTTCAAAACCTCTAAATTTAAGGTATCGTTCTCTGGAGCGATGTTCTAACGCCAATATTCTGTCGCGTGTCCAAGTTTCATTCTTTTGTAGTTCTTGAATATTTTCTTGATTGGAGATTGCAGTTTCCAGAGCTGTTTCCGCCGACTGTGCAATTTCTTGTATAGAATCGTTCATTATATCTAGTCTATTCATGATCTCGTTGATATTTGCAAGAAGTTCTGTTTTAAAAGATTTTAGTGTTTCCGTGAAGTCATGCTTTGTTAAAGCTAGTTGTTGCGTATCGGCAGGGCTTGTTCCGGCGGCCATTTTGGTGCTAGCAGCCAGGCTTGATTTCAAAGAAGTTTGCGGTGGATCCGTGTTAAAAAAAGCGCTTAAGTTCTTAGGTTTCGGACCTCCGTTTTTGTTACGAATCCCACCTGATTTACCCATTCCAAAGAAGCTGAAATAGTTTCGTTTAGGGCAATATAATCGGCTTAGAGGGAGAGAGACGGTCGGAGCTTAGTCAAAAAGCGCCCTCCGCCATGCTGGCCGACGCCCCGCCCCTGGAGAGATCTTTGTTGTTGTTGTTGTTCAGTCGCACAGTCGAGTCCGACTCTTCGCGACCCCATGGACCAGATTACGCCAGGCCCTCCTGTCTTCCGCTGTCCGCTGAAGTTTGCTCAATTTCATGTTCGTTGCATCGATGACACTGTCTAACCATCTCATCCTTTGCCGTCCCCTTCTTCTTTGACCTTCAGTCTTTCCCAGCATCAGGGTCTTCTCCAGCGAAGGCTCCCTTCTCATTTGGTGGCCAAAGTATTTGAGCTTCAGCTTCAGTATCTGGCCTTCCAGGGAACAGTCAGGGTTGATTTCTTTTAGGATGGAATGATTTGATCTCCTTGCAGTCCAAGGGACTCTCAAGAGTCTTCTCCAGCACCACAGTTCAAAAGAATCTATTCTTCGGCGCTCGGCCTTCCTTATAGTCCAACTCTCGCAGCCATACATTACTACAGGGAATACCATTGCTTTAACCATGCGGACTTTTGTTGGCAAGGTGATGTCTCTGCTTTTTATCATGCTGTTTAGGTTTACCATCGCTTTCCTCCCGAGGAGCAGGCGTCTTTTAATTTCATGGCTGCAGTCACTATCTGCAGTGATCTGGGATCCTAGGAACGTGAAGTCTGTCACTACTTCTACAACTTCTCCTTCTATTTGCCAAGGAGTGATGGGGCCAGATGCCATGATCTTAGTTTTTTTGATGTTGAGCTTCAAGCCCACTTTTGCGCTCTCCTCTTTCATTCTGAGCAAGAGGCTCTTTAGGTCCTCTTCACTTTCTGCCATCAGAGTGGTATCGTCTGCATATCTGAGGTTCTTGATCTTTTCCCCAGCAATCTTAACTCCAGCTTGTGATTCATCCAGGCCAGCATTTTGCATGATGTACTCTGCATATAAATTAAATAAGCAAGGTGACAATATACATCCTTGTCGTACTCCTTTTCCTATGCTAAACCAATCAGTTGTTCCATATTGGAGAGATCTACCACTGCATTATGGAATCCATCCATCCATCTGTTCGTCCATCCATCCACCTCATTTTCCAAGGAGCTCTCTCTGTACATGGTTTGCTCCTCATCCATAGAATCCTAGAACCACAGAGTTGGAAGGGGCCATAGAGGCCATCTAGTCCAACCCCTTGCTCAATGCAGGATCAGCCTAGGGTTTGTCCAGCCGCTGCTTAAAAGACTGCCAGTGAAGGGGAGCTCACCACCTCCCTCGGCAGCTGATTCCACCATTGCACAGCTCTGACTGTCAAAACGTTTCTCCTAATATCCAGCCGGTACCTTCCCGCCCTCAATGTAAACCCATTCTTGCGAGTCCTCTCCTCTGCCGCCAACAGGAACAGCTCCCTGCCCTCCTCTAAGTGACGGCCCTTCAAAGGCCCAATCTGCATCTAGCATTTGCTCTGCTGTCTTACCAAACCCACGCTGGAACAGAAATTTCTATGAAGAAAATTTAAAACGCTTGGGGCTCTTTAGCTTGGAGAAATGACGGCTGAGGGGTGACGTGATCGAGGTTTATAAGATTATGAATGGGATTGAGCAGCTTGAGAAAGAAGTCCTTTTCTCCCTTTCTCACAATACAAGAACTCGTGGGCACTCCATGAAATTGCTGAGCAGTCAGGTTAGAACAGATAAAAGGAAGTCCTTCTTCACCCAAAGAGTGATTAACACATGGAATTCACTGCCACAGGAGGTGGTGGCAGCTACAAGCATGGACAGTTTCAAGAGGGAATTAGATAAACATAAGGAGCAGAGGTCCATCAGTGGCCATTAGCTACAGGGTATAGATGGGAACTCTCAGTCTGGGGCAGGTGATGCACTCTATTCTTGGTGCTGGAGGGGGCAGCAGTGGGAGGGCTTCTGGTGCCCTGGCCCCACTGCTGGCCCTCCTGATGGCACCTGGTATTTTTGGCCGCTGTGTGACAGAGTGTTGGACTAGATGGGCCATCGGCCTGATTGGCTTCTCTTATGTTCGTATGTTCTTAAATTCCCCTCTACACTGCAGGCCACTTTCACTTTGGTTGAATGTGCATTTGCATTTTTAAATCAGTTGCATGCTGCTGTGATGCCATCTTTCTCTATGCTTTTTTGAATGTTGTTTGGAGAAGATTCTTTTAAAGCAGTGTGAGAGGGGCAATGAGAATGGAGCCGCACCGAAAGGACAATAAACATATGTGGATGTGCAAAAGTATTCTAGCACTGTTGAAGTGCGAAAACAACACCAAATGTGGACAGGTTTTTTGAAGATGGAGTCAAAAGGCTGGGACGCTGGTGGGAAAGCCAAATGCAGATTTGGCCTTTGATCGATTGTTGGATTTTATGGCAGTGTCCAGACTGCATGCCACTTTCACTTGTTTTAATCTCTCGTTTTTATGGTAGCCGTCTGGATAGATTTATGGCCGTTTTATGGCCATTCAAGGGTGACTCTGCAGTCAGTATTTGTGTCAGCCCCGGGGTATCTGAATGTGGTTTTGAGCCACATCTTTTTCTGTTCCAGTGTGGGTTTGGTAAAACAGCGGAGCAAATGCTGGATGAAGATTGGGCCAAATGCTTCAAGAGAGCCATCCTGTCCCCCCTCAACCTCCTCTTCTCCAGATGGAACATTCCCAGGTCCCTCAGCCTTTCACTTTGTCTTCACAATGAGAGAGTCTGAGAGACCGACAGGCCTAAAATCACCTAGAGTTTCCACCTCTGGGTTGGGAAATTCCTGAAGATTTGGAGGTCAAGTCTGTTGAAGACGGGGTTTGGGGAAGGGAGGAAACTCAGCAAGGTATAAGACCCCAGAGTCCACTCTCCGAAGCAGCCATTTTCTTTAGGAGAACTGATCTCCGTAGCCTGGAGATCAGTTGTAAACCTGGGAGACCTCTGGGTCCCTCCTGGAGGCTGGCAACCCTACCCCGTGATCTTCATGGTGGAGAGCTGGTCTGAATGGAGGCCTCTCCAGTCCTCATCCGACAACATTCACATTGTCTGTTTCAGTTACTGCCGGTTTCTACCACCAACTTTCAGCACCATGTTCAGCCAGATCTTTGGTGTTGCTCCAAAGCCATTACATTTATAATAAAGGGCGATGTTCAAATGTCAGTGCTGTCTCGTTGGACCCACTTTGCCATGGCCTGACTTCTACAACATTTCGATAAGGCCCGTAAAGAGAAACCATAAAATTCAGCGGACCAGACTGGCTACTCTTTGTAGAAGCTACCAGAGTGGCATCGGGTCAGATCCCATAGAAGCGGTTGCAATTACATCCCAGATCTCAGAAGTTAAGACGGAGACTGTGATAGACACCACCTATCAATAAACCAAGTCTGGGTATCTGATTGCTTGCAAAGCAGCCGCGAACTTTGCCCTGCACAATGTTCCTCGCTGCAGCAGTTCATTCGTCTGGCCACCAGGGGTATTCCGAACTGTGCCCCGGAAGCTGCCCATGCTCCTCTCGCCATCCCACAGGGGTTGCTTCCTCTTTGCTTCGCTCATTACAGCAACGGTCTCGGGGATGAAAGCATTTGCATTTCTACTGAGTGACCTAGGCTAGGTGAGGATTTTATCTCTTAGAACCCGACCATTGCTGCAACAAATTATCAGCTCTCCACTGCGCTCACAGACCCATGTGCACCATGAACACGTGAGTGCACAGCCAATTCTGCCCCCACCTCCAGCACATGCAAAGGGCTCGTGAGAATGGCCGGCTGGCTAGCTGATACCCGGCCGGCTGAGGGACCTCACAGGCATCTTAGCCCCCAGCACCCCAGCTTAGCCCTCAGCACCTGCAAAGGGCCTGGCTGCTGCTCAGCAGGACGGAGCAAGTGACAGCTGGACAGCTGCTCTCACCCCTGCCCTCCTGACCAGCAGCCAGACCCTTTGCACATTATGGGGCCTGGGGGCAGAGCTGGCTGTGTGCTCACTCTCTTGGCCCTCCCTTCCCCCCCCCCAAGTGCTGTCTCCATATGCATGCAGTGACGGGCTTGGAGCGCAGCAGCTGTAGGCTTCTCAGGGAGAGGAGGGTTGGGTATCCACCAGGAAGAAGGGGGCTGGGCACATCTGAGGGGGAATGGCCCCTCCCACCCCTGGCTGGCTACAGCCCTGCTCCTAGGGTTCCCATGTACCCTCTGGCCAATGGTGGGGGGTTGGGGGTAGTGTTACTAGATTCAAGTTGGGAAACTGCTGGACATTTGAGGGTGAAGCCTGGAGAGAGCAGAGACCTCAGTGAGGTACAATGCCATACAGTCCACCCTCCCAAGCATCTGTTTTCTTCAGGGAAACTGATCTCTGTAGTCTGGAGATGAGCTGTAATTCTAGGGGATCCCCCTCTGGCATCCCTATATTCACCCCTTGCCGGCTCTGTTGAGCTTTAAGTGCCAGGTAGACAATTTTAGACTTCTTTCCAGGCTCTTGTTGCTGTTTGAATTTGCTCTCCGCTGCTTTTCAATCGACTGTGATTGATTTGGCGGTCGTCGCTGCTGTTCCGTTGTGAGCGATAGGGTTTTATTAGTTCCTATTTATCCGGGCTGGTATTGTATTTTTTAGGATCGTTGGAAGCTGCCGTGAGAACTCTCTTGCATTCAGGGGGAAGAGACAAATATTTTGAATCAAATGTTTTTTTTTAAATGCTCCCCCTCCGTACCCAAAGAAACTTCCCGCCAAGAAGGAAATGAGCACAGCAGGGAACGAGGTTGGCTGAGAATCTCTTGTCTCCTTGCTGTTCGAACCTCTTATTTACAGGGATGGAGAGACGCAATCCACTCCAAAAGCTTGGAATTCTGTTACTTGATTCTGCTGCATGTTTTAGGGTTCCCAGCCTCCAAGTGGGGCCTGGAGATCTCCCGCTATTACAACTGATCTCTGGCTGGAATGAGCTCCCATACAAGATCAGGGACCTGTGGGACCTTTTACAGTTCCACAGGGCCTGCAAGATGGAGCTCTTCCGCCAGACTTTTAACTAGGGTAATGGACATCCCTCCCTCTTTACTGGGCATCCCCTCAATGGATCAGAACTGCATAGCAGAATTGGCATCTGTGAGGTTTTAATGTCAACGACAACGGCACTGGAAGAAGGCCATTGTGGTGTTTTAGTAAAGATAAAGGTTTCCCTTGCTTGAAAGCCAGTCGAATCCGACTCTAGGGGTGCGGTGCTCATCTCCGTTTCCAAGCCGAAGAGCCGGCACTGTCCGAAGATGTTTCCATGGTCATGTGGCTGGAATGACTAGATGCTGAGGCGCACAGAACGTTGTTACCTTCCCACCGAAGTGGTACCTATTTATCTACTTGCAATTTCTTGCTTTCGAACTGCTAGGTTGGCAGGAGCTGAGGCCGGAGACAGGAGCTCACCCTGTCATGTGACACTTGAGTCTTGAACTTGTATTAATTGTGTATATTGTATTTTTATCAAATCTGATGTAACCTGGCCTGAGCCTGCCATGCAGGGAGGGCGGAATATAAGTCAAACAAAATAAATAAAATAACAGAGATCAGTTCCCTGGAGAAAATGGCTGCTTTGGAGGATGGACTCTATGGCACTGTACCCTGTTGAGATACCTGTACCCTGTTGAGATATCTATGTCTTCTTGGAAATTTTTATGGAAAAATGCAATGAAAATATCAACATGTAATAATTTAAAAGAAAATTGCTATAAGATGATGTACAGATGGTATATGACACCGAAAAAGATTGCAAATATGAATAGTAACATGTCAAACAAATGTTGGAAGTGTAAAAATGTGGAGGGCTCGTTGATATGGATATGTGACAAAGCAAAAATGTTTTGGGCTGAGATACATGCAGAAATGGGGGAAAAAATGAAATGTAGTTTTAAGAAAGAACCGGAAATACTACTTTTGGGGCTCAAACTGGAAGATGTTAATATGGCAAAAAGAACATTGATGTGCTACATGATCACAACAGCCAGAATGATATATGCTCAATATTGGAAACAAGACGAGGTCCCCGAAATTGGGGAATGGATAAAGAAATTACTTTTTATGGTTGGAATGGACAAAATGACAAGGAAGCTTAAGAAATTGGAGGCAGAAGAATTTTTTGCAGATTGGAAAGATTTTAAAGACTATCTAGAGAAATATTGGGATGTAAAGGACAATTTGCTTTCCTTTGATAGCTATTGAAAATTAAGGAAAGTAGAAAAGGAGGATAAATATATAAGAATAACGGTTGGAAGATACGTTACCTGTAGAAATGATCAATGAGAAAAGGAGGGAGGAAGAAGATATAAGTTTTGACCTGGAGATTGGAGCACTGTGGGAAGTCATAAAGGGGGGGTGAAAAGAGGAAAGGAGGTATAATAACTTAGGTTTTGATGTATGTTTGAACTTTTATTATATCCTAATAAATTGTTTTTTCAAAAAAAAAAAGAAGAGATACCTTCTCTCCCCAAGCACACAAACTTCTCTCCAGGTTCAACTTCACAAATCTCTAGGTATCTTCCAACCCAGAATTGGCAATTCTATGCCAGACAGCCCCGCAGTCTAAAACAAATTCTCACCCACTCTACAATATCTAATTTGAACAAAGACACCGGTACCAGAGCTTGGAATAAACCCAGACGCCAACTTTGCCATGATGTACACCCAGACAACACCATCACCGGACCTAACAATATCAACTACACCATCTCAGGTTCATTCACTTGCTCATCTTCTAACATTGTATATGCCGTGAAATGACAACGATGCCCTTCAGTTCTCTACATAGGGCAAACAGGCCAAACCCTATGCCAAAGGATAAATGGACACAAATCTGACATCGGGAATCACAAGATTGAGAAACCTGTAGGGGAACACTTCAGCCTCCAAGACATTCAGCGGGGGACATTAAAGTAGCTGTTGTATTAGGAGCTGTGGTGGCTCAAGTGGTTAAGACGCTGAACTGCAGGCTGTGGAAGGTCAGTAGTTCAGCAGTTCGAGACCCGGGTGCCGCATGGCGGAGTGAGCTTCCCGTCTCTAGTTCCAGCTCCTGCCAACCTAGCAGTTCGAAAGCAAGAAATTGCAAGTAGATAAATAGGTACCACTTCGGTGGGATGGTAACAGCCTTGGTGTTTAGTCATGCCAGCCACATGACCACGGAAATGTCTTCGGACAGCGCTGGCTCTTCGGCTTTGAAACGGAGATGAGCACCGCAACTCTAGAGTTGGATTCGACTGGCTTTTGAGCAAGGGAACCTTTACCTTTACCTTGCAATACAAAGGGACTTCAGAAACAGGCTAGAACGAGAGATTGCTGAGTTACAAGTGACTACAACACTCGAGTCAATGGATCCATGAGGGCTTAACAGAGATACTGGTTTCTTATCTCACAACACATGCTAATGTCGTTCAGTTCTCACATCCACTGTAAAACTCCTTTATTATGCTGTATGCAAATTTGATGCTATTCACAGGTTTTACCAATCAGCTTTATCCAGTCTTAGCTGTATTTACTGCTCAGTTACTTCATGCAGTCAGAAAGATAGAAAAAGACACCTAATCTAAAGAGCCATTTCCTTATCACTTAGGATCACGCTTCTGCGACTGGGCGAAGCTCTGCGACGTTGACCAAAATATCCCAAGAAGCAGACCTCCATAAACTGACTTTAAAAGAGAATTTATTTTAGCATCAGTTTTCACAAGGCAGAGCTTACTTCATCAGATACCATATTTACTCAAAAGGATGGAGACCCTGAATGTAAGATGAGCTCCCCCAAAAAAAGGTTGTACACAAAGAACATTTCTTTTTACCGGTCATAACTGTACTTTGTATGTGAAGGTAAGGCGACCTCTTGGTTTGTTTGTTTTCTGAGGGCATGACTGGGAAATAACCTAGTTTTGCACTGGAGTAAATGCTGTACAATGTTTTACTGCAGGGTGTCTGATGAAATGAGCTCTGAGTCACAAAAACTTCTGCTGGAATAGATTCTCTTAATCTCTACAGTGCCATGGGACTCCAGTTTTATTCTGCTGCCACTACCATGGCCACCTGTTTGGAATGATTAACCCAGAGACAGCATGACCAGAGCTTCGAAGAGTTATTTAGGGTTGCCAGGCAACTGGCAGGAAGGTTGGGGCAGGAATGCCTGACGTCTTCAGTCGTGCCGTGTTACATCCAGATAATACACAGAAGTGACACGGGTAGCTCTAGGAATCACTGGGAACTCAATGGTTTTACCCTTGAGTTTCTGGTGATTCCTAGAGCTACCCTACATTACTTCTGGGTTTCCCCTGGAAGTGACATATTGGTGCAGATGCCGCTGCCACCCCCATTTTTCTCCTTCCACTGCTTGGAGTGGCAGTGGGCAAGTAGAGATATAAGATCAAGAAATTGACTAAAAAGATCATAACACAAGAACGAAGTCATGTTAATCAGAGCTGGACTTTTGAGAATATGGTTTAAGTACTGGAATTCATTGAGCTCCTCAAACTCTTTGCTCATGCCCCCAACAGTAAAGGTTTCCCTTGCTCGAAAGCCAGTCGAATCTGACTCTAGGGATGCGGTGCTCATCTCCATTTCCAAGCCGAAGAGCCAGCGCTGTCCAAAGACAATTCCATGGTCATCTGGCCGGCATGACTAGACACCGAGTCGCACAGAACACTGTTACCTTCCCACCAAAGTGGTACCTATTTATTTACTTGCAATTTATTGCTTTCAAACTGCTAGGTTGGCAGGAGCTGGGACCAGAGACAGGAGCTCATTCCATCATGTGGCACCCGGGTCTCGAACTGCCGGACTACCAACCTTCTGGTCTGCAGTTCAGCGCCTTAACCACGTGAGCCTACGCAGCCCCCAATAGAAGCATATTGTTATAAGAACACAAATGATTTTTTTAACTTATGGCATGAAGATAAACGCTCGGGAAAATCAAGTCTTGTCAAGATATTAAACATTCAGTGTCTGATATATTATCAATTAGTCTCAAAACTAAAAGAATACTCATGTATTGAAGGCGGAGTTCTAAGAGATGTGACTGAATTTGAGCAGCTGACCATAAAACAAAAATAACATTTACTACGATGGATAAATAAGATTTTACTCCAGCTAGAAACAGAAGATGAACAAGTGAAAAAAAAATGTATGATTGAATGGATACATAACCTTAAAGAACAGCTATCTATACAACAATGGGAATGACTATAGGAAAAAGACATCACATTTACAGTCAGCCAGATACTAAGAGAAAATTGGTACAAATTTTTTTTTGATGGTACGTAACTCCAAAGGATCTTGAGAAAGCATATAAAAACTACAATGGAAAATGCTGGAAATGTCAAGACACTGATGGAACCTTCTTTCATATGTGGTGGACTTGTAAAAAAGCAAAAAAAAAAAAAATTGGAAAGAAATACACAGAAACTTGCAGAATATATTAAAGTTTAAATTCCCAATGGAAGTCAAGAGCATGCTATTAAGCAGGGGTGTCGAACTCATTTTTTATGAGGGCCAGATTTGAGATCGTGTTGGGCTGGGCCATGCGTGCCATAAAAAGTAATGCCAGGTAGCAGAGATATAAACTTTATAAAGGACACAAACACAAAGGGTTTTTTTTTTACTTAAAATAAAAAAAACATGTTTAAAACATTAACACTCTTGCAATACCTTGTTTATTTAACAGTGTCTGATAACTGAGACCTCTTGCTCTGAATTATTGCATCAAAATGTCAGGTGTTGCAATCTTGAGTATGCTGTTTAAGTGTGTGTCTGTAGGCTGCAAACCTACAATGACGCAGCGGCAGCAGCAGAACTGGAAGAAGAAGCAGGAAACAGCCAGTTCCACCGCGGGCCTGATAGAAGCCCTCCAAGGGCCTGATCCAGCCCCCAAGCTGCATGTTTAACACCCTGCTATTAGGTGCTCCGCTTAAAAAATTACCAAAACTTTTAGAAGGTATTAAAATACATGGTGACAGCAGCTAGAATTATTTACACAGCAAAATGAAAACAAGACATCTGTCCAAGTTTAGAAGAATGGGAAAATACTTGCTGAATATGCAGTAATGGCAAATTAGCAAGCAATTCGAGAAACAGGTCTATTATGAAATTTGAGAAAAGTGTATGTTATGTGTATTATGCTGGCAGGAGACAGTCTTAAAGTGAGAAAATACCATATACAAATCTATGGTAATGAAATAGAACCAGAATCAAGACCTGTTCCAAATGTAATATCTTGAATACAAATGGGTTCTCTATATGAGACATATAATAGACTTTCTTTTGCACCATGTTATACTACTTATCTATTAAAGATTATAATGAATACGTAGAAGTGGCAGAAATATGTTATATTGAATACATAGTAATGATGAAACGAGTGTTGTAGACAAAATAGATTACTTTTGGAGTTTGAAACTTAAAATTTAAATGATGAATACAATTGTACCCCAACATACATAAGACTCATTGTATCTTATAGATAATATTGTAAAATTATAATGAAATGGATGAAAGGGAAATTATTATCTGTCCTATACATTATGTACTACATGATTATCTTTGACAAATGTAATTATTTTATTTATTTATTTATTTGTTTGTTTGTTTCGATTTGTATCCCGCCCTCCCCGAAGGCTCAGGGCGGCTAACAAGGGCATGAATGCCAATTTAAACAATATAAAACAATATCAACAGGTAAAATTATAAAACCAAGCAATTATGTTATATTACCCCTTTTTTCCTTCCCCCCCTTTTCTCTTCTGTACCTCCACTGTTTTTCTAAAATAAATAAGTAAATAAATAAATAAATTGTAAGCATTAGGGTTTTCCTTAGTTGGTATGTGGTTCCATTCCCTCTTCAAGATTTCCTTCTTCACAGGAGGTGTGATAAGTGAAGTATCCCATTTGGCTCTGCCTCCTGAGGCAGCCATTTTACATTTAGCTCCACCTTCTGTGGCTGCCATCTTGGGGGTGCTCCCCATCCCCTCTCAAAATCCCAAAGGTGCCCACAGGCTTTAAAAAAAGGGACCCTTGACATATGATAGGAAGGGCCCGGCTGGATCAAACCTGTGGTCCATCTAGTCCAGCATCCTGTCTCTCAGAGTGGCCAACCAGTTCCTCTGGAGGGCCAGCAACAGGGCACAGAGGCTGAGGCCTTCCTAAGAAAGTAAGAAGAGCCCTGCTGGATCAGACCAGTGGTCCAACTAGTCCAGCTTCCTGTCTCACACAGTGGCCAACCAACTCCTTTGGGAGGCCAACAACAGGGCATAGAGACCGAGGCCTTCCTCAGAACATCAGAAGACCCCTGCTGGATCAGACCAGTGGTCCATCCAGTCCAACTTCCTGTCTCCCACAATGGCCAACCAGTTCCTTTGGAGGTCCAGCAACAGGGCAGAGAGGCTGAGGCCTTCCCCTAATGTTGCCTTCTGGCTCTGGTATTCAGAGGATTAGTGCCTCTGAATGTGGAGGTTCCCCTTGGTCACCATGACTAGTAGCCATTGATTGACTTCTCCTCCAATAATCGACCTAATGCCCTTTGAAAACTGTTTATTCCTGTGGCCATCACTACATCCTCTGGCATCGAACTCCGCATTTTAATCGCTCTCTGTATAAAGTAGTAAACGATATACTGTATTTTTTAACAGAATCCTCTCATGCAACGAAGACTGAACTTTCAGTTGACTTCCCTTCGGTGGCCCTTAATGGAGCTTTTCCAATTTTGAAGCCCTTCGGCTGTGATTGAAGGTCTAAAATTTGATTACAGGTACTTGTCGGAGAATGCCATTTTATTGTAGCCATAATGACGGTGTTATAAAATTGTTTATTGCCGCTTGTAAGACCATTTCATAACTATGACTGGAAGGGTACTTCAGAGAAAATTAAAAGAATATATATGCATATACTGTCATGGTACAGAGTTGCGCAAAGCATGCCCTGAAAACCACAAACCATGTTTTCAAACCATTTCGGTTCCGTTGTCGAAAGCTTTCACCATCGGAGTTCATTAGTTGCTGTAGATTTTTCGGGTTGTGTGACCGTGGTCCTGGCATTGTATGACCTGACGTTTCGCCAGTAGCTGTGACTGGCACCCTCAGAGGTATAACACGGCCACACAACCCGGGAAATCTACAGCAACTAACATTTCAGTTCTATTTGTGACTTTTAAAATCCCACATGTCTTTCAAGAAATGAAGGGAGGCAGACAATGGGTTGGATCCAGAGAGTAACCAACGAGAAGGATTACAGATATGTGTCATGTTCCGTCCTGGGAGAGGTCATCCAGAGGCTTGGGCTGTGACGCTACCAATATGCAGAGAACACTGACTTTCAGTCGCTGTTCTCTCAGAGCTGTTCTCTCAGGAGCAGTTCTCTCAGAGCTCTCTCAGCCCTACCTACCTAACAGTGTGCCTGTTGTGGGGAGAGGAAGGAAAGGAGATTGTAAGCCACTCTGAGACTCCGAGTGAAGGATAGGGTACAAATCCAACTCTTCCTCCTCCTCCTCCTCCTCCTCTTCTTCTTCCTCCTCTTCCTCCTCCTCTTCCTCCTCCTCCTCCTCCTCCTCCTCTTCTTCTTCTTCTTCTTCTTCTTCTTCTCCTCCTTCTTCTTCCTCTTCTTCTTCTTCTTCTTCTTCTTCTTCTTCTTCTTCTTCTTCTTCTTCTTCTTCTTCTTCTTCCTTGAAGGTTATAAACACACCGGCTCCTTCCTCCTTGCAAACTATTATACATCACAATTAAGAAGAACAAGTCTTTTGATGAAAACAATTCCTTTTCTAAATCTAAACTGTTGGCGACGGTTTGAAGATGGGGACCGGTGCTTAGCAGAATGCATTCTCCCGGCATTTTGCAATGCAGCTTGATAAGAGAAAGGAAAAGCTTTAATGTAAAGATAATATTCATAAGAGCCCTTATAATTCTATCACTTCTTAGTGCAAGCAGTGGAACATGATGGGCGCGTGGCAGCATTAAATTAAGGAAGAAGATGTTATTAAACCGCATTATGCATGAGTCTGGAGGCTTTTAAAAATTTTGTATGCTTACTCCGTGCTTTTCTCCTTTTTTGAAAACTGCTGCTGTCCTTTGTAAAAAAAAGGCAGGTAGAATAGCGTCTGTGGAAGCAGACAGAAGTTCTGCTTGTCCAATTATTTGCATGTGCTGAGTGGATAATTGCATATACAAATCATCTTAAATGTAAGCTTAAGATGTGCTCCCCCCCTCAGATTTAGATTTCTGCTTTCTGAAAATCTGGCATGGTACATAATGATTCGTATCAAAATCCAGTGTGTTAAATACCTTAAAATGTCGAGATGCCAGCCTCCAGTAGGGGTACCATCCTCCAATTGGGACTGGGGGATCCTCCGGAATTATAGCTCATCTCCAGACTAAAGAGATCAGTTCCCCTGGAGAAAATGGATGCTTTGGAGGCAGGACTGGCCTCAGCTTATTTTGCACCCTAGACGAGGATCCCTTCTGGTGCCCCCCCCCCCGGTGCACCCACCAATTGTAGGAAGGATGAAAAACACAATATTTGAAATTGCTAATTTCTTGCACTTGTGTAACGTCGCCGCATCCGGCTGGAGCCTCCGGTCCCTGGAGAGAGCGCCTGGGTGCGCCAAGGCAGGAGCAGTGGTGGTGGCTCCGGGCTCTCCTCCCCACTATGGGGGCAGCCCCAAGGCCGGGCTCCCTTCCCGCAGGGGCTCCCCAGCTCCGGGCTGCCTTGCCGCAGCACCGCACACCAAAATGAGCTCTCCCAGGCAGGCAAGGAGATCAAGGGCACCCGGCGTTGCCCACTCAGTGCACCTGTCTGCTGCTCCCAGCGGGCACCGGGCAGCTCATTGCCTCATCATGCCACCCTGCGTGGGTCGAGCCAGCAAAGGACGAGGGGTGCTTCCCCAACCCAGAGCCCGATGCTCAGAGCCGGGGAGGCGGAGCCAATGAGAGGAGGAGCCATCCAGCCACACAGCTAGGCTAAAAAAAGAAGAGAAGAGAAGAGATTGGATTTATACCTCACCCTTCATTACCCAAAGGTGTCTCAGGGTGGCTTACAAACTCTTTTCCCTTCCCCTCCCCACAACAGACACCCTGTGAGGCTGAGAGAGCTCTTGACAGAAACTGCTCATTTTCAAGGACAGCTCTTATCAGAACTAGGGCTTGCCCAAGGTCATCCAGCAGGTGCAAGTGGAGGAGTGGGGAATCAAACCCCGTTCTCCCAGATTAGAGTCCGTGCACTTAACCACTACACCAAACTGGCTCACCAAACTGATTCCTGCTGCCTTTACTGGGGTGTGCCGCTTTAGCCCTGGCACCTATTTTTTTCCAGCTGGAGAAGCCCCCCCACCCCAGTGGCATGCCTCTACGGAGGAATGGCACACCTCCGGTCGCCCTGGAATTTCCACCCCCAAAGGCAACGTGCTACGACTGCAGGGCTTTTGGTGGGGTGGGGGTAGGCTTTTGGTTGGGGGGCACAGTTCTGTGCCCTGATGATCGGCCCACCCTAGGTGAACGTCTAGCTCACCTAGTGAGTAGGCCAGCCCTGTTTGGAGGGTGGACTCTATGGCATTGTACCCCACTGAGGTCCCTGTCCTTCCTGGTCTCCACCCCCAGATCTCCAGGAGTCCACCAACTTGCAGCTGGGAACCATACCCCTCTTACCTCCTTTGGTGGCCAGTGGAGACCTGGCAGCCCTACTTAAATGCACACTCTTAGAGGATTATTGGAAAAATCAAACAATTAAAATTATTTCTATTATGTTAGCCTGGTGATGTTCAACTATGGGGTGATCGGCGTCGCCAAACCAACTCGAAATGCAGTTAGCGCTGGCTAGAATGGTGGCAGAAGTCAGAACGTGGAAAAAAAAATATCAAGGGAAAGGGGAGTCTTCGGCAACGAGCAGAGGAGAGCTGGTTTCCCTGGAGCTTACGCCAAAGAACACACCCTGGTGCAGTTCTGTTAAGCCGCAGGTCTGATCTACAAGAAGCAGGAGGTGTTATCAGGAAACTGACTCAGTTTCGGCAAAGTGAAATTCGTCTACCCAGATCCAAGATTAGCTCGAACAACATTACCAATTGCCCATTGTGCTTCCCATGGTTCATTGGCCATAGCATATGTCAAATGCCGTAGAACTGGTGAGTTAAAGAGAGTAGCCTAGGTTGGGAAATTCCTGTAGATTTGGGAGAGGTACCTAGAGAGGGTGGAGTTTGAAGAGGGAAAGGACCTCAGCATGATATAATACCACACAGTCCACCCTCCAAACTGTTGGAAATATGTGTGTTGCAAAGTCTAAAATTCAGTTGTTATAGGGTTAAATGTGCTTACCTTGTGTGCTGTTGTTTAGACTGACCTGGAAGGAAACCTGGCACAGAGCCAATGGGAACAAAACCCGCAAAAACTGAAGTTGGTTTACTCACAATCATTGTTTAATGCATTCAGGTGATTTCCTTCTAGAGGTCCAGAAGAAGAAGAAGAAGAAGAAGAAGAATCTCCATTGTTGTAGACCGTGTGGTCAAACGGTAAAGATGTAACCCTTAGGTGTCTTTGTTGTTTTGTAGATTTCCTGTGAAGCCTTCCCTTCAGAAATAAAGATTTGCACATGGAAGAAAATGCTCTCCAGTGAAGCAAAGATCCATGGCAATCTCTGAATATTTAACCATTTTGCCAATTTTTTCCAACACAAAGCAGCCATTTTCTCCAGAGGAACCGATGTCAGTCACCTAGAGATCAACTATAGTCCTGGGAGATCTACAGGCCCCAAATGGACACTGAGACATGATCAGTAACTGCAATCAGGTTTTTTTCACATGACCTACTCTGGTCTACTGCATGCATGTGAGGCTCTTGCTGACATGGCAGATCTTCCTAGTTCCTCCCACTCTAGGGTGAATACTGTGCCAGTAGTGGGGAGCAATCATCCTGGGGAGAAAAATGAGAAAGAAAAATAAGACCTTATAAAAAGTTATGACCATAAAGTTTCCGATGATTCCTAGAGCTATCCTGATCACTTCAGGGAAGCTCTAGGAATTTCAAGGAACTCTTTGGTCAGAACTTCCTACGTGTAGATGAGGCCTTATTTTTCTCAGTAACTTGTCTCCCGGCACAGCCTCCCCACAACCCTCCCACCAGCTCTTTTTCTAAATCTCACAACCCCAGGGATGCCAAATACATGAAAAATCTGCCAATTGCACTGCTTTTTACTGTCTGAAGGGCGGTGGTGGCTCAGAGGCGAAGACGCTGATGCTGCAGACTGGAAGGTCTGTAGTGCAGCAGTTCGAGACCCGAGTGTCGCGTGACGGAGTCAGCTCCCGTCTCTGGCCCCAGCTCCTGCCAACCTAGCAGTTTGAAAGCAAGAAATTGCAAGTCGATAAATAGGTACTGCCTCGGTGGGAAGGTAACAGTGTTCCATGCACCTCAGCATTTAGTCATGCCAGCCACGTGACCACAGAAATGTCTTTGGACAGTGCTGGCTCTTTGGCTTGGAAAGGGAGATCACCGCCCCCTGGAGTCAGATTCGACTAGCTTTCGAGCAAGGGAAACCTTACTGTTTGAATATGTGGAAGGTAATATGCCCAACTGTCTTGAGCTGACCATGGTCAAACTGCCCTATGGAAAACTGATGTCCTGCTCACAACTGGAGAACAGAATCTGAACGGAACTAGTGGGTACTTGAGCGTCTCTGGTAAAGGGCCTGCTTTGTGCTTGAGTCTTGAGAAAGAGGAATTCAGCAGTGGCAGCTAAAGCCTTATTCTTTGGACCTCTGGAAGCTGGTCTTTGAAAACATAAAGGCTCTGTTTTGTCTTTTTGTTACAGGGAACCGACTCCCCCTCTGCCTATTGGCGTGCCAGCATTCAGTGCTAAAAATGCATTGTATTCAAACTGTTAATGAAAATACCATCTTGTGCACTTTTGTTCATTTTAATACTAGCAGAAACCTTTGTTTAAAAAAACAGGTCTAAAAAAAGGAAAGGAAATCTGCTGTACACAGTAATTGCCTGCGCCATATCTCTTCAGGTCTGAGCCTGTGAAAACTGTGGCTGATTTAACAGATGACTCACTCTCAAGACAGGCTGGGACGCCAAATAAATATGCCCGTCCTGCTCCTGAGAAGTATTTGCTTTCTGTGCATCACAATAAGGGCCCTAAAAGTACTCGGGTTTCGGGTGGGCAGCTCTATTAACACAGGACATCGGGTGTTCCAAGGAGCACGATTATACAAAGCCACAAGATAAACCTTACGAGACAAGGAAAAAAGTCAGTCGCTTCTGAGTTTCTAATCCAATTCAGTTTGCAGAATGGGAAAGGTTATCTTTTGTCTCGAGCAACTCGGGGAAGATAAAATGAATTTTAATTAGAAGAAGATTACTGTGGTGACAGGCAAATGAAAGAAACAATAACCCGGCCTGGGCAAGCCGGTAGACAATTCTGAGAAATGCGTTTCCATTATTTTTTATTGTAAAGGAAATTAATGAGTCTCGAGTAATAATGAAGGACAGATCACTTAAATTACATTGTTTTACTGCGGATGAGCATTGTGAGGGAAATGGGGTATTGTTTTGTTCCAAGAAGAAAAAAAAAAAAAGCTCGTGCTCACGGCACACATCTAAAAATGGACACCCGCACGCATTTGTGCAAGCTGTTGGATAATGTGGTTGCTTTGGTGACTCAAACAATACTTGGGAAATCTGGTGCTGGGGGTGGTGAAGATGACAACAGGCCCCCTTCTTCTTAGCCCCCACAGGGTCAAGCCTGGTGTCATGGGCGTGGATGAGGAAGAGCTGCCAGGGCTTGCAGAAATGGCAGCTGGCCTCTCTGAAGCAGCAGAGGAAGAGAGCTGGCAAGTGCCGGTAACAGCAGTCTTCACACCTGGCCCAGATAAGAGGGAAGAACCGCAAGCTGAAAGTCCTCCTGATTCACCCCCACATGTGACTCGTTTAAGGGAGCGACTGCAGCAAAACCTAGCAAGCAGGCAAAGAGAGGCCAGGCTACAGGGAAGACACTCAGCTAGCCCAGAGTTCTAACAGGAGCCTGGCTGATCGTGCAGCTGGCTAATTGGTAGCAGCATTTAACTCCACACTCTGGGCAGTACTCTTTGTGGAAGCAACATGTCAGCTTTGTGCCGCTTGCATCTATGTTGACTCAGCTCTTGAACCCAGACCTTTGGACTTGGCTCTGTGTTTCTGGCTCCTGACCCTGGCTTGGCTTTGGGACTATGCTTCAAGTTAGTGATTTTGGACTTGGCTCTGTGTTTCTGGCTCCTGACTCCAGCTTGGCTTTTTGGACTTTGAATTGTCTTCTTGGCTCCTGACCTTGGCCTGTTCTGGATTCCCTTTGACTAGCACCCCAGCCCCTGACACCTGGTATCTACCAGGCCCAATGGGGTGACTGATGCACATTATAAAGATCTGAACACCATCCAGCTGACCTATACAAGGTTGCCAGGTCCCCTTGCTGTCATGGTGGGGGGATTTGGGGGGTATTCTGAGGATGGGCGAGAAGTCATGCATGATGTCCCTGGCACAATGATGTCACCCAAAAATGATGTCATCGTCTTGGTGATGTCGCGCACGATGCTCTGGTTTCTGGGCAAAAACTCTATGATTTTTTTGGGGGGGGCTTCTAAACCATAGAGTTTGCCCAAAAACCAGAGTGTCGCCATGCAACAGCACCAACGTGACGACATCACTTCTGGGTGATGTGTCATCACGCTGGGGACATCAGGCAATGATGTCCCTGCTTGGGAGCAGGGTTTCCCCCATGAGCCAGCTGGCTGCTCTGAGACTCCTTCGGGTAGTGAAGGGAGGGTTATAAATCCCCTCTCTTCTTTTTCTCATCTAGAGATGCCAGCCTTCAGGTGGGACCTGGGGACCCCCCCAGAATTACAGCTTATCTCCAGACTACAGAGATCAGTTCCCCTGGGGAAAAAAATGGGTGCTTTGGATGGGGGACTCTGTGGCATTGTACCCCCTACTGAGGTCCCAGACCTCACCAGGCTATATTCCCAAATCTCTAGGAGTTTTCCAGCCTGGATCTGGCAACCCTACTCCTCCATCCCCTGCCGGTGGTCAGGAGGGACCCGGCAAGCATAATACCTATGCCATGATGTCACCCCAGAAGCAATGTCAAACCTCTTAAGGAACTGCCAGAAACTCTGTAGTAGAACTATAGAATTTCCAGCAATTCCTAGAGAGAAATGATGTAACTTCCAGGCTTCCTCCAACAGTTACATTAGTCCTCTTTAAGAAGCACTGAAAACTCTTAACATTTACCAATGCATTCCAGGTGATTCCTAGAGAGGCATGGCATCACTTCCAGGTTTTCCCCAGAAGTGATGTCATACTATAGTCCTCCTGATGGTCATAGAATCATAGAGTTGGAAAGGGCCATACAGACCATCCAGTCCAATCCCTGTCACGACGGGGTCCAGGGCCCGGGTGCAGGGGGGCCGCCAGGTGCCGTAGTCAGAGAGCATTCCAGGGATCAGCCAAGGTATCAGTCCAGTCCAAGCAAACAAGGTTCAAAGTGGAGCGCAAAGCCGTCGTCAGGTTTACCGTTAGCCAGAGGTCGAAGCGGAGTCCAGAAGCCAAGCCGAGGTCAGGAACCAGAATAGTGTTCAGAGAGGTTCCCGAGTCAAGATGCGGGAACGAGGATGGGCACAAGGCGAGCTGTCTTTCGATGAGTTTGCCAGCACTGTTTGCTTGTGGCTGGGGATGTTCTTAAGTACCGTGCTGGCTCATTAACTCATTAACCGGTCGCTACTAGGTCCCTGCTCCGGTTAATACTCGGGGCTCATTGACCGTCGCCCCCATGCACGTGCGTCCTTCCGTTGAGCTGCTAAGTCTTTGCACCTGCAAGCTCGCAAACGATCGGCACGTGGGGGTGAGTCGGGTGGGGCAGCATCCACCCCAGGTGCTTGCTGACTTGTAGCTGGGAGCTCATCCCTCCCAGCACTTAGATCCTTTGCGGACTCCGGCGCCTCGGAGGGACTTAAAGGTATCGTGTCCCTGATCCCTGGCGCCGGGTCTGAGGAGGTCGTGGCCAAGCTGTCCTGTGCCAGATCGGGAGTAGAGCTCGCTGGTGCTGGGTCTGGAGGTGTTTCTGAGCTCACGGCCGAGGCTTCAAGCGCCGGATCGGGGGCAGGCATGACAACCCCCTGCCCAATGCAGAACCAGCCTAAAGCATCTCTGACGAATATTCGCCCAGCCTCTTCTTGAAAGCTGTCAGTGAAGGAGAGCTCACCACCTCCCTAGGCAGCTGATTCCACCTTTGAACCACGCTGACCATGAAAAAGTTTTTCCTAATCTCCAGCTGATACCTTCCTGCATGTAATCTAAACCCATTGCTTTGGGTCCTATCCTCTGCTGCCAACTGGAACTGCTCCTTGCCCTCCTCCAAATGACAGCCTTTCAAATACTTAAAGAGAGCAATCGTGTCCCCCCCTCAATCTCCTCTTCTCCAAACTAAACATTCCCAAGGCCCTCAGCCTTTCCTCGTAGTGCTCAGTCTCCAGACCCTGGATCATCCTCGTTGTTCTCTTCTGCACCCTCTCGATTTTGTCCACCTCCTTTTTGAAGGGATGCCTCCAGAACTGCACACAGGACTCCAGGTGCGGCCTGACCAAGGCAGTATATAGAAGGGCTACGACCACCTGCGATTTTGATGCTATGGCCTTTTGTAGCTCCCACGTGCCCATCCTCTGGTCTCCCATTGGTTGTTCCCGACAACCCAAATACAACCTAAATATGGATAACTGCATGCACATTGGGCAATCTCTGTACAATCAAGATCCCATGATCCTTGATCATGAAGTACAGCATTTCCAGGCACCTTGTAGGAGTGCATGCTCTTTGCAGACACTGAACCAAATTTATGAGTATCGAAAGAAAGGGCACCGTCATAGATCTTCCTTCACCCACCATGCCCACCCAACCACATACACAGTATGCAAAGCCCGTTAATCACATGCCTGTTTTGTGTTCAGTCAACAAATTATTTCCAAGAGATTATATCTTCGTTAATGCAACTTCAATCCTATTATTCAGGGATTTTGTCCGTGCTGTACTATTCCTAATGGAACAGGCCTTACTTCTTATCTAAGACCACTTCTGTTCTGTACTCATCTAATTAGGAACAGGAAGGGACAGATACCCCCGGGGGGGGGTTTTCTATCTTTTGGATCCAGGAGGGGAGAAAAGCAGCATAATTAGTTCTTGACAAATGGTCCTAATGCTGGTTTAAAACCAATTCAATGTAGAAAAGACAGCAAATGTCAAGTTTCATTCAGCGAAAGAACCTTTAATGTTTTCTTGCAGCATTTGATTATCTGTGCAGGGGAAACTGCTGATTGCACATGCTCGAACCCATGGCCGAAGAAACATATCCAGCTGACCCAGCTGAGCTCTGAGAAGGAGCAAGGTGTTTGAGCTGCCAGAGGGGTGAGTGGTATTTTTATTTATTTACTTTCAGCTGAGGTGCTTTAGCTGAGAAGGTACTGTGTCAGGGACTGTATTTGGGAGTGTGTGGGTGAGTTGTAACAGACTCCTGACTGCTGGAGTTGGGGTGTGAAAGGGTCATTGTTTGCCTGTAATTAAGTGCTTGGGTGAAATTGAATAGCAGACTCCTGGCTGCTGGAGTTGGGGTGTGAAAGGGGCTTTGTTTGACTGTCATTAAGTGCCTTGGGTGATTTGGAGTAGCTGCTGGCCACACCCTCTCCTGGGAGACAATTCCATTTAAGGCAGGAAGTTTGCAAGAGGCACGAACCTCTGGCACGAGCTGAAGGGCGAGAGCAAAAGGGCGAGGCTCTTTGCCTGTGGCTCTTGGCCTAGGGGCTCTGTAAGAAGCCCAGGAAGAGCTAGAAAGCCAGGACCTTGGCTCCTTGGTAAGGTAAGCAGACTCCTACAACAGGAGCCATATAAATACAAAGTGTTTTACAAGGGGGTTATAGAAAAGTATTTGTTTAAAAACAATTATGAAGCCAGAATGCCAGCAGGGGGTTGGGGGCTATCCAGTGTTTTGCATGGAGTGTCACATGTATGACTATCTGCCCACTGGTCAGAAGTCTTGGGTGTGTGCTCGGTGCAAGGAGCTCCTGGTTCTCAGGGAGCGAGTTTGCTCCCTTGAGGCCAAGGTGGCTGACCTGGAGAAGCAGGGACAGTCAGTTAGGTGCATGGGGAAGACTCTCGGGGACTTGTTAGATATGTCCCACTCTGGATCTGGCAGCCCGGCTGCTGCCAGGGAGCATGAGGGTCAAGGGGAAAAGGGGCACCATGCTGAGGATAAGGGGAATGTGCCCTCAGAAGGGACCTCTTCTTCAGCTGGTGAACGGGTATCCTTTCGTACCAAGGAACCGTCTCTGGGAAGGGTGGGAGGGGGGCTCTTGGTAGTTGGTGATTCGATCCTTAGGCAGGTAGACAGCTGGGTGGCGAACCCGCGTACTGACCGTATGGTGACTTGCCTGCCTGGTGCGAAGGTAGCGGACATTACGCGTGTTTTAGATAGGCTGGTAGATAGTGCTGGGGAGGAGCCAGTGGTCGTGGTGCACGTCGGCACCAACGATGTGGGGAAATGCAGTCGTGAGGTCCTGGAGGAGAAATTTAGGCTGCTGGGCAGGAAGCTCAAGGCCAGGACCTCCAAGGTAGCCTTCTCGGAAGTGCTACCTGTTCCACGCGCAGGGCCGGAGAGACAGGCACAGATCAGGAGTCTCAATGCGTGGATGAGACGGTGGTGTAGGGGGAAGGGTTCAAGTTTGTTAGGCACTGGGATGCTTTTTGGGACAAGAGGGAGCTGTACAAAAGGGACGGTCTCCACTTGTCCCGAGAAGGAACCAGGCTGCTGGCGCTCAAAATCAAAAAGGTGGCAGAGCAGTTTTTAAACTGAATAATGGGGGAAAGCCGACAGGAGATGAAAAGTCTCTGGTTCGGGATGGCTCATCTCAAAGAGATGAAGGGGTAGCTATTACTTTTGTACAAGGAAATGGATTACAATTGTCCACTGAGACTGTGGCTAATGATAGGAACTGCCTGGCAAGGTCTCGAGGCAGCAAGAGGAAGGCTGTGGGCTTAACAAACCTGGGAAACTATAAGTGTTTATACACAAATGCTAGAAATCTCCGAGGTAAAATCGGGGAGTTGGAATGCTTGGTTTTGGGGGGGAAATAGACATTGTGGGTATTTCAGAAACTTGGTGGGATGAGGAAAATCAGTGGGATACGGTGATTCCTGGTTATAAATTATATCGGAAGGATGGGGGGAAGGGTTGGAGGTGGGGTGGCTCTGTATGTCAGAGAGGGTATACCGTCCAGTAAGATTGAGAGGGTAAGAGAATTGGATTCACTTCTGGAAATGCTATGGGTTGAAATAGTGGGTCCAAAAGGAGGCTTAACAGTGGGAGTTTGTTATCGCCCACCAGATCAAAAGATAGAGGAGGATTATAAAATGATGAATGAATTAAAGATAGCGGCTAGACGAAATAACTGTGTTGTAATAGGCGACTTTAACTACCCACACATTGATTGGGTCAATATGAGTTCTAGTCGGGAAAAAGAGATTGCGTTCTTAGACACTCTCAATGACTGTGCTGTGGAACAGATGGTCACAGATCCTACCAGGGAGAGGCGATCCTGGATTTGGTCCTAAGTAACACCCAAGACCTGGTGAGAGATGTAAAAGTGATTGCACCACTTGGGAACAGTGACCATAATGTCATTGAGTTTAACATTTGTACAGATAGGGAGTTGCCCAAAAAGACTGACGCAACCACTTTTAACTTTAAAAGGGGTAACTTCTCTGGTATGAGGGGACATGTGAGGAAGAAATTGAAAGGAAGAGTGGAGAAGGTCAAAACCATTGGGAAAGCTTGGAGACTATTTAAAAAGACAATCCTGGAAGCTCAGAAAAAATATATACCGCAGGTTAGGAAAGGTACAAATAGGTATAGAAAAAAGCCTGCATGGTTAACAAATAAAGTAATGGAAGCTGTAAAAGGTAAGAAGGATTCCTTTAAGCGGTGGAAAGCTAGTCTTAGTGAGGTTGATAAAAGGGAACACAGACTATGGCAAATAAAATGCAAGTCTGTGATCAGGCAAGCAAAAAGGGAATATGAGGAGCATATTGCAAAAAACATAAAGACCAACAATAAAACTTTCTTCAAATACATTAGAAGTAGGAAGCCAGCCAGGGAGGCAGTGGGGCCCTTGGATGACCAAGGGGTAAAAGGAGTAATGAAGGATGATAGGGAAATGGCTGAGAAGCTGAATGCATTTTTTGCCTCTGTCTTCACTGTGGAAGAGGAGAAGTGTTTGCCCACTCCAGAAGCACCGATTTCAGGAGGGGGTTTGAAAGACCTGAATCAGATTGCGGTGACAAGAGAGGAAGTCCTCCGACTGATGGACAATTTAAAAACTAATAAATCACCAGGCCCAGATGGCATTCATCCGAGAGTTCTGAAAGAACTCAAATGTGAACTTGTGGATCTCCTGACAAAAATATGTAATCTTTCTTTAAAATCTGCCTCCATTCCTGAGGACTGGAAGGTAGCTAATGTCACTCCTATCTTTAAAAAGGGCTCCAGGGGAGATCCAGGAAATTACAGGCCAGTCAGTCTGACATCGATACCGGGTAAGTTGGTGGAAACTGTTATTAAGGAAAGAATTAGTAGGCACATTGATGAACAAAAACTATTGAGGCAGACTCAGCATGGGTTTTGTAAGGGAAGATCTTGTCTCACTAACCTGTTAGTGTTTTTTGAGGAGTGAACAAACATGTGGACAAGGGGGACCCAATAGATATTATTTACCTTGACTTCCGGAAAGCTTTTGATACAGTTCCTCATCAAAGGCTCCTAAGTAAGCTCAATAGTCATGGGATAAAAGGACAAGTCCTCTTGTGGATCAAAAACTGGCTTATAAATAGGAAACAGAGAGTGAGTATAAATGGGAAACTTTCTCAGTGGAGGGTGGTAAGCAGTGGGGTACCACAGGGATCAGTACTCGGTCCGATGCTTTTTAACTTGTTTATTAACGATTTGGAATTGGGAGTAAGCAGTGATGTGGCTAAATTTGCAGATGACACAAAGTTGTTCAGGGTGGTGAAAACCAGGGAGGATTGTGAGGCACTCCAAAGGGATCTGTTGAGGATGGGTGAGTGGGCGTCAACATGGCAAATGGGGTTCAATGTGGCCAAGTGCAAAGTGATGCACATTGGAGCCAAAAATCCTAAATATAAATACACGTTGATGGGGTCTGATCTGGCAGAGACGGACCAAGAGAGAGATCTTGGAGTCGTAGTGGATAACTCGCTGAAAATGTCTACACAATGTGTAGCTGCAATAAAGAAGGCCAACGCTATGCTGGGGATTATTAGGAAGGGAATTGATAACAAATCAGCCAGTATCATCATGCCCCTGTATAAATCATTGGTGCAACCTCATTTGGAATACTGTGTACAGTTCTGGTCACCACATCTCAAAAAGGATATTATAGCATTGGAAAAAGTGCAGAGAAGGGCAACTAGAATGATAAAAGGGTTGGAACACCTTCCCTATGAAGAAAGGTTAAAATGCTTGGGGCTCTTTAGCTTGGAGAAACGACGGCTGAGAGGTGACATGATCGAGGTTTATAAGATTATGAATGGGATTGAGCAGGTTGAGAAAGAAGTACTTTTCTCCCTTTCTCACAATACAAGAACTCGTGGGCACTCTATGAAATTGCTGAGCAGTCGGGTTAGAACAGATAAAAGGAAATACTTCTTCACCCAAAGAGTGATTAACATATGGAATTCACTGCCACAGGAGGTCGTGGCAGCTGCAAGCATAGACAGTTTCAAGAGGAAATTAGATAAACATATGGAGCAGAAGTCCACCAGTGGCTATTAGCCACAGGGTATAGATGGGAACTCTCAGTCTGGGGCAGGTGATGCACTCTATTCTTGGTGCTGGAGGGGGCAGCAGTGGGAGGGCTTCTGGTGCCCTGGCCCCACTGCTGGACCTCCTGATGGCACTTGGTAAATTTTGGCCGCTGTGTGACAGAGTGTTGGACTAGATGGGCAATTGGCCTGATCCAACATTGGCTTTTCTTATGTTCTTATGTTCTTATGTTATATCCTGGTGGGTCAACATGACCGGCAAGGGTGGGATAAGTAATTTTGGTTAGGAATGAGCAGGGCTATTTTTGGGCAGGAATGCACAGGAACAGAATTCCGGCTGTCTTCAGAGTTGGCCATGCCCACTACAGCCAAAACCTCTGTGTGGGTGTTTACAGAGGGAAGGCCCGGAGAGTGACCACCCGGCAACTCCGAGGTGGTCAGGCCAGGGGGGCCCTGGAAGGATCAGGGAGGCATTTCCTTCCACGGCCTGTCCAAGGGCTGGCTTGCCTGGGCTCCCCACAGCTGTGGGGCGCCCAGGTAAGCCAAGGGAAGGCATGGAGTGTGGCCTAATATGCTACTTAGCTGCACGTCAGAGGTGAGGCCTAATATGCTAATGAGTTTCTGCTATTGGGTGTGGCCTATTATGCTGATAAGTTCCTGCTGGGCTTTTTCTACAAAAAAACCCCCCTTGGGAACGAGGGAAGGGAAATAAAATCCGGTTGTGACTCTAGTCCGTGTAGCCTCCAGGTCACATGACGGGAGGTAAATTTTGGCCAATATTCTTCTGGCCATTCGGTAGAATGCTGAGCAGAGTAACATCAGCCCATGGAAATAAACCTAAAGATACCTAGGAGGCAATTTTCTTAAATGCATTTTAATTTTTTTAAAGATGACAACATTGTCAATGTTGCTATAGCAACCCATGAAAAAACATAAGAAGAGCCCTACTGGATCAGATCAGTGGTCCATCTATTCCAGCATCCTTTCTCAAAAACTGACCAATCAGTTCCTCTGGAGGGCCAACAGCCATTTCCACATCTAATGAGCCAGTTTGGTGTAGGGGTTAAGTGCGTGGACTCTAATCTGGGAGAACCAGGTTTGATTCCCCACTCCTCCACTCACACCTGCTGATGTGACCTTGGGGAAGCCATAGTTCTGTCAGAGCTGTTCTTGAAAGATCAGTCTTCAAAAGAGTTCTCTCAGACCCACCTACCTCACAGGGTGTCCGTTGTGGGGAGGGGAAGGGGAAGGACTTTGTAAGCCGCTCTGAGATTCCGAGGGAAGGGCGCAGCATAAATTCAATCTCTTCTTCTTCTACTCTAATGTGAATTTAGGAAGACCCTCCTGTCCCAAGCTTGGTAGCAGATGTGACCTTGGGTCAGTCACAGTTCTCTCGGAGCTGTTCTCTCATGAGCAGGCCTCGAAAGAGCTCTCTCAGCCCCACTTACCTCACAGGGTGTCTGTTGTGGGGAGTGGAAGGGAAAGGAGATTGTAAGCCGCTCTGAGACTCCTCTGGGTAGTGAAGGACGGGGTATAAATTCAGTCTCCTCCTCCTCCTCCTCCTTCATCGTCTTCTTCTCCCCAGTTGGGCCTTAAAACAATTATACTGAATGTATGTTATTAGAAAGCAATGTGGGCACCAGCTTTCAGTTTTTAAATCCTTTAAAAAACATTTATTTAGTACTTTTTCATATTTTCTTATTGCATTTTTTAATAATCTAGCCTTTTTTCCGAGGAGTCCAGGGCACTCCATGTGGCGCCATGCCACAGTTCTGCCATTTCTCTCTGCCCTCCCTTTTTGCCCTCAAAACAGCGTTCCAGAATGCAGCTCCGTGACTTACTCAAAGTCCCCCCGATGAGGTTTATGGCTGAGCAGAGACTTGAACTTGGGGTCTCTCTGTTTCAAATCCAACAATCTGTTCACCGCATCACCTTGTTACGTTGCCCATACAACTAACAGGCACGGGAAACACAACCAATGTATTCTATTCAGTGGAAATGAGAAACATATTTGACTTTGCAAAACACATATTTGTTTTGCTGTGCAGATACCCTTCTCCCTGGGCGCCGAATCAAGTTCAAATGAACTGGTTCTTTCGATGCCCCCCCCCCTCTCCTGGAAAGAACACAAAATCTCGTGCTTGCTTCATGCTATTTGTGATCATCTCCCAAACTGTCTCGTTCGTGTTCTCCCAAACACTCCAGAGTGTTAAAATGGGCCAAGAAACGCTTTGTCTTCTCCTCCGACAAGGTTTTTTAGATTTTCGATTAAATATGTATTCTCTTCCTCATAGATTTAGTGGGGGGGGAATACAGATGTTCACTTACTTGGTACATATTGTGGGTTTGTCAAAAAGTAATATTTAATCACGCCAGTGCAGTATATCTGTCTCTTGTTGCGATGGGTGGATTAGATGCTAATTAGCAACATCAGAGGGAAAAAACACATTTCTACAATGCTGTAGAATTCCCTTAATCCTTCTGGTTTGCACTCAGGGCACACCAGTGGGACAGACCACTTAACAGAGAATCTTGCTTTTTTCAGGAATTCTGGGAATTATATTTCTGGGGGAATCATAGAATCATAGAATGTTAAGAATTGGAAGGGATCTTGCAGGCCATCTAGTCCAACCCCCTGCACTCTGCAGGAGCATAGCTAAAAGATAGCCCTACATACCTACAACATACCCAAAAGATGGTCGTCCAGCAAAGGTGCATCCACCACCTCCCAAGGCAGCCTGTTCCACTGCTCAACCACTCTGACAGTTAGGAAGTTTCTCCAGATATCTAGCCGGTAACAACTCCCTTGTAATTTCCACCCGTTAGATCTAGTCTTGCAGTCCGGAGAAAGAGAGAATAGATCTGCTCCATCTTCGGCATGACAGCCCTTCAAATACTTGAAGACTGCAGTCATGTCCCCTCTAAGCCTTCTCTTTCCCCAGGGTAAACACACCCAACTCTTTCAGCCTTTCCTCATAAGACTTGGATTCAAACCCTCTCACCATCCTGGTTGCCCTCTTCTGGACACGCTCAAGCTTGTCAACATCCTTCCTAAAATGTGGTGCCCAAAACTGGACACAGTGCTCCAGGTGAGGCCTGACCATAGCAGAATAGAGCAGAACTACCACCTCCCGTGATCTGGACACAATGCTTCTGTTAATGCATCCTAAGATTGCATTAGCTTTCTTCACAGCCACATCGCACTGCAAGCTCATGTTGAGCTTGTGATCAACCAGAACACCCAGATCTTTTTCACATGTGCTGCTGTCAAGCCAAGTCCCTCCCCTTCTATATCTGTGCCTTTGATTTTTTGTGCCTAGGTGTAGGACTTTGCACTTATCTCTTTTGAGTTCCATTTTATTTGCCTCAGCCCACTGTTCCAGCCTATCTAGATAATTTTGAAGCCTATCTAGATAATTTTGAAAGCTTGTGATCTTTAGAAGATGAAGAAGAAGAGATTGGATTTATACCTCCTGCCCTTCACTCCCCAAAGGAGTCTCAGAGTGGCTTACAGACTCCTTTCCTTCCCCCTACCCACAACAGACACCCTGTGAGGTAGGTGGGGCTGAGAGAGCTCTGACAGAACTGTCCTTTCAAGGACAGCTTTTGACAGAACTACAGCTTGCTCAAGGTCATCCAGCAGGTGCAAGTGGAGGCATGGGGAATCAAGCCCAGTTCTTCCAGATTAGAGTCCGCGCACTTAACCACAACACCAAACAACGGAAGTGAAGCACTTCGTGAAACAGATCCCATAATCCTTTGGGAGAAGTCCTCAGAGCTAAAATGGCGTGACACCATCACTCCCTTTCCCTCAGTATTTGACCAACTGTCTGCACTGATGCTGGGGAATGTGCAGCAGATGCCTGGCTGTGCGAGGCACTGCCGAGCAAAGGGGATTGGGCCTCGACGGGAGTCCAGCTAGTACATCGTTGCATCAGCGCTCGCAGCGTAGCCTTGCTGCTAGTTAACGATGAATAAGCTAGAACCAACATTGGAATGTTCACATATGGACCTTCAAAGGACAGTTTAGAAGACTTCTATTTGAGGGCCACAACTATATCAAACCATGAGTCAGAAGTAGTTGTATATACTGGAAATAAGATGTACCGTCCAGTTTAGGTCCTAAGAGTGCACATAAAATTGCCTTGTCAGGGACAATGTGTGCCATCAGTCTGTAACTCTGTGGCACGATACTCCATTGAAGCTTCTTTCCTCCCCAAATCTTGCCCTCCTCAGGCTCCACCCCCAAAATCTCCAGGTATTTCCCAACCTGGAGCTCAGGGCTTTTTTTGTAGAAAAAGCCCAGCAGGAACTCATTAGCATAATAGGCCACACCTAACAGCAGGAAGCTATTAGCATATTAGGCCACACCCCCATGTTACGAGAAGTGTGGTCATCCAGCCACACCTACCTTCTCCTTCTTATTCTGTTTACCTTGTTTGCTATCAAAACCCAGGGCTTTTTTGGAGCAGGAACTCCTTTGCATGTTAGGCCACACACCCCTAATGTAGCCAATCCTAATGAGTTTCTGCTGTTGGGTGTGGCCTATCATGCTAATGAGTTTCTGCTGGGCGTGGCCAACCTGGGAGCCAGCCAGAACTCTGTTCCTGTGCGTTCCTGCCCCAAAATAGCCCTGCTGGAGCTGGTGAGCTTAGGACAGCTCTCTCGTTTGGAATACTGTGTACAGTTCTGGTCACCGTATCTCCAAAAGGACATCGCAGAGCTGTGAAAAGTCCAGAGGAGGGAAACCAAGACTATTAGAGGGTTGGGGCTCCTTCCCTGTGAAAAAAGGCTGGAGTGTAGACTCTAATCTGGGAGAACTGGGTTTGAGTTCCCACACACAGCTGCTGGTGTGACCTTGAGCCAGTCACAAGTTCTCTCAGAGCTGTTCTTTCAAGAGCAGTCCTCAAGGGAGCTCTCTCAGTCCCACCTACCTCTCAGGATGTCTCTTGTGGGGAGGGGAAGGGAAAGGAGATTGTAAGCTGCTCTGAGACTCTGAATGAAGGGTGGAGTATAAATCCAATCTCCTCCTCCTCCTCTTTTTCTTCATCATGATTAATAATACAATTAATACATTTTAAGATTCTTAAATTCTTCTTCTTCTTCTTCTTCTTCTTCTTCTTCTTCTTCTTCTTCTTCTTCTTCTTCTTCTTCTTCTTCTTCTTCTTCTGTGACTGAGGGGGACATGATAGAGGTTTATAAAACTATGCATGAGGTAGAGAATGTTGCCAAAGATAAACTTTTCTGCTTCCAAAATGCTAAAACTCAAGGGCATCCAATGAAATTGATGGGCAGTAGGTTCAGGAGAGACAAAGGGAAATACTAAAGCCGAGGGCTGCCAGGACACTAACACCTGAGAGAGGCTGTCTGGGAGTAATCCTCTCTACTACCCAGGTCATTCCCTCATTCCAGAGGTCAACCGGGGCATTGATAGGAGCAGGGCTTTTTTGTAGAAAAAGCCTAGCAGGAACTCATTAGCATAACAGGCCACACCCATCATCAGAAACTCATTAGCATATTAGGCCACACCCTGAAAGCATGGCTCATTGGCATATTAGGCCACACACCCTTGTTGCCAGCAGTGTGGTCATCCAGCCACACCCACCTTTTGCTTCTTATTCTGTTTACCTTGTTTGTTGTCAAAACCCCAGGGCTTTTTGGTAGCAGGGACTCCTTTGCCTGTTAGGCCACACAGCCCTAAATGTAGCCAATCCTAATGAGTTTCTGCTGTTGGGTGTGGCCTATTATGCTAATGAGTTTCTGCTGGGCGTGGCCAACTGGGGAGCCAGCCAGAGCTCCGTTCCTGTGCGTTCCTGCCCCAAAATAGCCCTGGATAGGAGTATCAAATACCAGCCAGGTCGGTTAGGCTGAAACCAGGGGAAGGCATGAATATTGCGAGTTTGTAGTCCTCCCTAACGGGTCTCCTCCGCAGGGTACTCTCAAGGATTTATATCAAGGAGAATTAGAGGCAATTAAAAACAAAACATTTGAAATCAAATCGACGATGTTTACGAATACATAAAGTTATGCAAGATGGTGTAATTCTTGAGTTCCTCCTCTGAATATGCTGCCATCTGTGCTGTGCCAGATGTTGACTCCCTTGTAAAGCACAGTTGCAGAATAAAAACACATAACAAAGAGCGCAAACACTACAAAATGAATCTTGGAAATTCTTTTGTCTCCATACTGCCCTGCGTGAGACCACTGCCAGTTCTCTGTTGGGGGTTGGACATCACTGACCTCGCCCCCAGGTCTCGTCCCCTCCCACAGCTTGGAGGGGCAGCTTGGGAACACGGAATTAAAAACAGCCACAGGGCCCGTGGAGAAATGACACTTTTATAGGTTTGCCAGCTCCGGGTTGAGAAATATTTGAGCCTGCAGTGTGATGCGGCTGTGAAGAAAGCTAATGCAATCTTAGGATGCATTAGCAGAAGCATTGTGTCCAGATCACGGGAGGTGGTAGTTCCGCTGTATTCTGCTATGGTCAGGCCCCACCTGAAGTCCTCCTGTGTCCAGTTTTGGGCACCACATTTTCGGAAGGATGTTGACAAACTCGAGCGGGTCCAGAGGAGGGCGACCAGGATGGTGAGAGGGTTGGAGTCCAAGTCTTATGAGGAAAGGCTGAGGGAGCTGGGTATGTTTAGCCTGGGAAAGAGAAGGTTTAGAGGGGACATGATGGCAGTCTTCAAGTATTTGAAGGGCTGTCATGTAGAAGATGGAGTGGATCTATTCTCTCTTGCTCCGGATTGCAAGACTAGATCTAATGGTTGGAAATTACAAGGGAGTCGTTACCGGCTTAATATCAGGAGAAACTTCCTGACTGTAAGAGTGGTTGAGCAGTGGAACAGTCTGCCTCAGGAGGTGGTGGATGCTCCTTCCCTGGATGTTTTCAAGCGGAGGCTGGATGGCCATCTTTTGGGTATGTTGTAGGTATGTAGGTATGTTGGGCTATCTTCCAGCTATGCTCCTGCAGAGTGCAGGGGTTGGACTAGATGGCCTGCAAGGTCCCTTCCAACTCTAACATTCTATGATTCTATGATTCTTTTATTCTATGATTTGGATATTTTGGGGTGGAGCCTGAGGAGAGCTGGGTTTGGGGAGGAGGGGAACTTCAATGTGGTATAATGCCATAGAGTGAACCTTCAAAAGCGGCCATTTTCTCCAGGGGAACTGATCTCTGTCGCCTGGAGACCAGTTGTAATCCCAAGAGGTCTCCAGTCACCACCTGTTTGGTGTAGTGGTTATGTGCGCAGACGCTAATCCAGGAAAACCAAGTTTGATTCCCCACTCCTCCACTTGCAGCTACTGGATGACCTTGGACAAGCCATAGTTCTATCAGAGCTGTCTTTGAAAGGGCAGTTCTGGAAAGAGCTCTCTCAGCCCCACCTACCTCACAGGGTGTCTGTTGTGGGGAGGGGAAGGGAAAGGAGTTTGTAAGCCGCTCTGAGACTCCGAGTGAAGGGCAGGATATAAATCCAATCTCTTTTTCTTCTTCTTCTTCTAAAACAAAGCAAGGGGGAAACACGGTGTGCAAGTTAACAAACACAAATGAACACCATGAATGTAATTTACAAGTCTGGGAGCCAGTTTGGTGTAGTGGTTAAGTGCGCGGACTCTAATCTGGGAGATCCGGGTTTTATTCCCCACTCCTCCACTTGCAGCTGCTGGATGACCTTGGGCAAGCTGTAGTTTTGATAAGAGCTGTTCTTGAAAAAGAGCAGGTTCTATCAAGAGCTCTCTCAGCCCCACCTACCTCACAGGGTGTCTGTTGTGGGGTGGGGAAGGGAAGGGAGTTTGTAAGCTGCTCTGAGACACCTTTGAGTAGTGAAAGGTGAGGTATAAATCCAATCCAATCTCTTCCTCTTCCTCTTCTTCTTCTTCCAGTGTCCCCTCTAAGCTGAGTTAGTGTGAGCTAGCTCACAGTTTTTTCAGCCTCCAGCTCCCACATTTTTGTCTTAGGTCAGGAAGGAGGGCTCCAGAGCAAAATAATTTATGCAGCAGCCAAATTGCTCGCTCACAACTTTAATGCCCGTAGCTCACAATTTTGTCTCACAAGACGCCACAGCTTAGAGGGAGCATTAGATGAAATCTTTTGGAACACCCCAAGAGTGTACATCCTCCGTGTTAATACAAGAGTGCATATTCTCCATGTTCACTTTATGTGTAACTCTGACTCGGAGCTTTTGACTTTGCAGTAAATACTTTTGGAGTTGTTATGAGAAGACTTTGAGAATTCGATCCATATTGAGAATATCCACTCTGGTGGCATTTCAAAATATTTCTTCTAAAGGCATTGATAGAAGACTTGTAAATTACATTCACAGCGCTCATTCGTGTTTGAGAATGACCTGGAGGTTGGCAGCCATACACTTCTAGGGAAAACCCGGAAGTGACATCACACCTATTCAGGAAACCCTGAAAGCCCTATGGTAAAATCATAGAGTTTCCAGGGATTCTTGAGAAGAATTGAGGTCACTTCTGGGGTTTCCCTGGAAGAGACGTCATGCTACCACTGAGAGCCCTCACATATCCCACCCACCCAGTGTTTAGCTTGTTGCCCGGCAACCCTGCTGCGTGAAGGTATTCAGAGCCTATATATCTCTCAGAGGGTGCGTTCAGATGCACCATTTGAACTGCTTTTGGCACACTTCAGTAACGGATTTTATGTGCACGTTCACACACCCAACATCTGCACACCGTCCCCAGCTGTCGCTTTCCAGATCAACCCCCTTTAAACCGGAGTATTTTGATACCAGTGATGTTTTCCTGATTCTCCGGCTCTAGCCGCAGTTTTCTGACGTCCGATCGCTCCTGTGGTGTCGAGCCACTTCCGGGTGCCTCAACCCCCTCCCCTCTGGAAAGCTGCCATGGAAGCCCAAGGCTTCCGCTTTTCATCCGCCGTTTTTTTTATGCCTTAGCGGTGTGTGCGTAGGCGGAGCTCTGCTCCTAAGTTAATAAAACCAAAGTTTAAATGCTGACTCGTTTTAATATTTAGACGAGTTTGGGATCTCACAGAGGCCAGTTTCGGGGTCAAAGTTTAAAGGGAAGTGTTCATTTAAAGTTTAAAGGGAAGTGTGGAAATAGATGTTCAGCGCACGCGCTGAAATTTTCGTTCTGTGGATGGCCGTCTGTGCGCATGCTCAAAATGAGAGGATAAAAAACCCCACACTGATGCTTGGTCCCGTGTGTGGATGGTGGGGAGCGATGTGGCTGCGCAGCGATCTGGAACAAGGAGGTGAGTGTGATCATGATTCTCCGGGTTAAAAAAGAGAGAATGCATCGGGACCGAGAAAGAAGTACTTTTCTCCCTTTCTCACAATACAAGAACTCGTGGGCACTCCATGAAATTGCTGAGCAGTCAGGTTAGAACAGATAAAAGGAAGTCCTTCTTCACCCAAAGAGTGATTAACATATGGAATTCACTGCCACAGGAGGTGGTGGCAGCTACAAGCATGGACAGTTTCAAGAGGGAATTAGATAAACATCTGGAGCAGAAGTCCATCAGTGGCTATTAGCCACAGGGTATAGATGGGAACTCTCAGTCTGGGGCAGGTGATGCACTCTATTCTTGGTGCTGGGTGGGGGGCAGCAGTGGGAGGGCTTCTGGTGTCCTGGCCCCACTGCTGGACCTCCTGATGGCACCTGGTATATTTTGGCCGCTGTGTGACAGAGTGTTGGACTAGATGGGCCATTGGCCTGATTCAACACTGGCTTCTCTTATGCTCTTATGTTGACCGGAGCAATTTCAACCGCTCCCAGCACGCCGTCTGACCACACCCAGAATCTATACTTTTGTCTCAGAAGCGTTCCTAGTTCTCTCCTCATCTCTCCCGCTTTGAAGCCTTCGGCACCATCACACGGCTAGTTTCCGTCAGCAGGGTCACACTGTGGCGCTGCAGAAAAGAGCAAGAGTCCGGTAGCACCTTAAAGGCTCACAAAATCTGTGCTAGGGGAGGAGCTTTCCCAAGTCACGGCTCCCTTCTTCAGAGACAGCTCGAATGGGAGTCCACCTGTCCGTATATCTGGGAGACTGGAGTGATTCCAGATGCCAAATGACAATAGCAGGTGAAGGACAACAGGAGGCGTGATCGGATGAGGTGTGATAGGCAGAGGTGCAGCGGGCGTGGAGGAAGCAGCACGGGTAATGATTTCTCCACGCCTGCTACCCCTCCGCATCTCACACCTCATCCAATCACACCCGCTGCCATCATTTCACTTGCTGTCGTGATTTCCCGGCTGTCGTCATCCGGACTCTTGCTCTTTTCTCCTGCTGCGGACAGGCTGACCCGAACACGGGCCTACCCATCTCAAACGGTCTCCACTGCGGCACAGAGGACTCGGCAAGCGCCTTGAGGCTTCCATTCTCCGGTTGGGTGGCTGGGCAATCTGGGGGTCCCCTGGGTGCTGACGGAGCAACATCTGCAGAACTTGAACGGCTCCGTGGCATGGGGTGAGGGAAGACAAGGACCCAGTGGCAGATTAACCATTAAGCAGCCTAAGCACGTGCCTTAGGGCACCGGGGCCAAGGTAAAGGCAAAGGTTCCCTTGCTCGAAAGCCAGTCGAATCCGACTCTAGGGTTGTGGTGCTCATCTCCGTTTCCAAGCCGAAGAGCCAGCGCTGTCCGAAGACGTTTCCGTGGTCATGTGGCCGGCATGACTAAACACCAAGGCGCACGGAATGCTGTTCCCTTCCCACCGAAGTGGTACCTATTTATCTACTTGCAATTTCTTGCTTTCGAACTGCTAGGTTGGCAGGAGCTGGAACTAGAGACAGGAGCTCACCCCATCATGCGGCAACTGGGTCTCGAACTGCTGAAGGGGGCACCAAAAAGTTGGGGAAAGGGTGAAAAGGAAAAGGAAAACGAATGAAGATTTGTAAAAAATAAGGAAAAGATAAAACTAGTGCAAATTGATCACGGTGCACCCCAGGGGCTATCTTCCATTTTTTTTGTTGGTGAGGTGCAGTGTCATAGGCCAGGTTTAAAAGTAAAATGATGGCGCCAAATTCAGTTGCCATGACAGTCATTCCAATGACCCTCTCTGGGTCAGTGTGGAAAGGAGGGGGGCACCAAGATTGGTAGTGCTTAGGGCACCAGTGAACCTTAATCCACCCCTGCAAGGACCAGTAGTATCATAGAATCATAGAGTTGGAAGGGACCTTGCAGGTCATCTAGTCCAGCCCCCTGCACAAGGCAGGAAATTCACAAATACCTTCCCCTTCACACCCCCAGTGACCCCTGCTCTATGCCCATAGGAGGGCAAAAAACCCCACCAAAAAACCCTTCAGGATCCCCGGACAAACTGGCCTGGAGAAAAATGGCTTCCTGACCCCAAAGTGGCCATTGGCAAGAAAGGGCCACAAGACTTAAGCATGGAGGCGACCCTTCCTGCCTGCCCTCTCATGATCTGTCAATAACCCTCCACACCCCCACCAGTGCCCACAGGTGCAGCGGTAATGCTGACTGAGTTTGGAACCAGCTGGAGGGGAATGTTTTTAAGTTTATGCCAATCAGCCATTAATACCTTTGGGACCGCCTCACCCAGAATGAGCCCTGTAGAGCCCTGAGATCTACAAATCAACACCTTTTGGTAGTCCCCGGCCACAGGGATGTCCGACTTGCCTCGACTAGAGCCGGGGCCTTTTTGGCTGCAGCCCCCTGCCTGGTGGAATGAACTCCTGTATGAGATCAGGGCCCTGTGGGATTTATTACAATTCCTCAGGGTCTGCAAGACGGAGCTCTTCCGTCGGAATTTTAGTTGAGGCAGCGGGCGTCGTCGTCCCCCCTCCTTTTGGTTGGCCTCCCATCAGTGTCCTGGATTTGAACAGCCACCTGGGAATGACACTATCGTTCCATCTTCGCTACTGAGTCATTGATTCAATTCAGCACGGTATTTTATGATTTCATGATTATTGTATGGTTTTGACCTTGTCATTTTAAACTGGTTTTAATTGCTATTGTAGACTGCATTAACATTGATGGAACCCGCCCTGGGCCTGCTTATGGGGAGGACAGGCTACAAGTTGAATCAATCGATAAACAACATAGATAAACCCGTATGCCAGTGCCCCACATCTTCATACGACTGTGTGTCGGCCCCATTAAGGCCACCATGTCCTGCCACCAGCTCGTGTTGTCTGCCACCAGTCTGAGTGGTGGTGGGAGAAAAAGAAAAAAAGGCAGTGCAACGTGCGTCGCTGTGTCACTTCTGCCTGAAGCCCGGAAATGATACAGGGTAGCTCTAGGAATTGCTGGAAACTCTATGGTTTTATCATAGAGTTTCCTGCATCTGCTATTGCTACCCTATGCCACTTCCAGGTTTTCTCCAGAAGTGATAGAACACCGCAGCTGGCACTGTGGGCCCCAACATTTTCCTGCACACAACCCTCCTACCAGTTTCCGGGCATTGCCTAGCAATCCTAGGAACAATACAGATCCGGAATGCTCTAACTAGGTTTGCCAGCTCTGGGTTGGGAAATACTTGGAGATTTGGGGGTGGAGCCTGGGAGGTTGGGGTTTGGGGAGGGTAGGGACCTCAGCAGGGTACAATGCCATGGATCCCACCCTCGAAAGCAGCCGTTTTCTCCAGGGGAACTGATCTTGGTTGTCTGGATATTAATTGTAATAGCGGGAGATTTCCAGTTTCCACCTGCAGGTTGGCAACCTGAGCTCTAACACCAGCTGGTTGAGACATCCCTTTTCTGGTGCCCAGAAGTTTGTTTCTTCATGAGCAACTGTGTAGGTGCCTTGCTGTGCGTTCCAGCAGTCCAGTCCAGTGTGGACAGAAGCGTTTCATGCATGAACATTCTCCCGCGGCCTGATGGGATTTCTAGTCCCCACCACCGCCAGACCAATCATCAGTGGACTCTGCACTTTGCATGGCCTTATGGGAGCCCTAGTCCCTTCCCCTGCCATGTCATTCAATTGGTGGCGGTAGAAACGGCTGTCAAATGGCAGCTGACTTCTGGTGAGAGTCGTGCAAAAAGGTAGATGCTCACCCCTCAGTTTGGGGCTTTTACCTTTTGGGCATAGGGCCGAGTATCTAACTTGTTCAACGACCCCGGGGCAGCCAGGATGGATTAAGGCTCACTGGTACCCTAAACACTGACCTGGATATTTGAGGGGCAGAGCCTGTAAAGGAACCTCAACATGGCATAATCCCATACAGTCCACCTGCCGAAGACTTTTCTCCACGAGAACTGACCTCTGTCACCTACAGACCTGTTGTAAATCTGGGAGATCCCCAGCCGCCAGCTGGAGGTTGGCAACCTGAACCGTGGCCCAGTTCGGCGTGGTTGCAAATGTGCTTGGTAAGAAGTTGCTCCTTTCCAAAGGAGGCCGCTTGTCATGCAAGCCCTTTTTACAAATGCGGCATTAAAAAAAATAATAATAAAGAAACGCTTGTGAGATTATGGGAAACGCAATCGGCGAGGAAGCCGGCTGTGATGTCAGCAGGTGTTTTGCAAGTTGATCGAAGGCCGCGTGTAAGAGGTTTTATTGAATTTCACAGCTGCATGCCGTTGCTTCATTTAAGCAAGATAGTGTGCACTTGTCAGACGAAAGCACTGGGAAGACATGAAGGGGAGTGCGCCGGATCGGCAATAAATTTGAAGAGCGGGGAGGAGACGGGGACGGCCACATCATCCGGCGGGACGCTTCTTCTTTATGGGAAATACCGCTGCCATTAAAACAGATATTAGAGCAGTTATTTATTAACCTGCCTACGTGTCCTAAGAAACAGCCCAAAGTGTTGTATGTTGATCATCTTATATAAAATTCCCACAAGAGTTCTGCTTTGTGGATCAAAAACACCCAAGGGTAGAGTATTAGTTTTTAAGAACATCAGACAGTGTAAGAGCCTAAGAACATAAGAGAAGCCATGTTGGATCAGGCCCCTGGCCCATCCAGTCCCATGCTCTGTGTCACGTGGTGGCCAAAAATACCAGGTGCCATCAGGAAGTCCAGCAGTGGGACCAGGACACTAGAAGCCCTCCCACTGTTTCCTCTCAAGCACCAGAGCCTCACTGCCACAGACGTAAGAACATAAGAGAAGCCATGTTGGATCAGGCCAATGGCCCATCCAGTCCAAGGCTCTGTGTCACACAGTGGCCAAAATCCAGGCGCCCTCAGGAGGACCACCAGTGGGGCCAGAACTCCAGAAGCCCTTCTATCCTTGCTCCCAAGCACCAAGAAAACAGAGCATTGCTGACGTAATCATAAGAGCCTAAGAGAAGCCATGTTGGAATGGGCCAATGGCCTATCCCGTCCAACACTCTGTGTCACACAGTGGCCAAAATCCAGGTGCCCTCAGGAGGTCCACCAGCGGGGCCAGAACTCCAGAAGCTCTCCCACTGTTGCCCAGACAGTGAGCTAAACCATGGAGTAAATGGCTTTGCAGAGAAATATGAAATGGTGTGTATGTGTGTTTACTTGGAGGTCTTCCTTGGTGGTCTCCCATCCAAGTACCAACCCTGCATAGCTTCTGGGATCTGATAGGATCGAGCTAGACTATGGTCAAATCTGCATTTGCATTTTTAAATCAGTTTCGTGCTGCATTTGCATTTTTAAATCAGGTTCGTGCTGCTGTGACGCTGTCTTTCTCTATGCTTGATGGCATCACAGCGGCATCAAACTGATTCAAAAATGCAAATGCAGATTCGACCTATACCATTCCGCATCCCCTAGACTGCATAACGTTCTCTCTCTGTCTTGCAATCTTTTAACATATGCAGATATTGCATGCATGCTGAAGAAGACGAAGAAGAGATTGGATTTATACCCCGCCTTTCACTACCCAAGGGAGTCTCAGAGCGGCTTTCAAACTCCTTTCCCTTCCCCTCCCCACAACAGACATCCTGTAAGGTAGGCGGGGCTGAGAGAGCTCTTGACAGAAACTGCTCTTTTTCGAGAACAGTTCTGACAGAACTATGGCTTGCCCAAGGTCATCCAGCAGGTGCAAGTGGAGGAGTGGAGAGGGGACTCAAACCCAGTTCTCCCAGTTTAGAGTCCCCGCACCACTACACCAAACTGGCTCCCCTCCCCACAACAGACATTCTGGGAAGTAGGTCCAAGGAGGGAGGAGGAAAAGGTGGACTGAAAGAAGGGGGAAAGTGGGCCATGGAAACACTGGACAGTGTGAGAAATAGGGTTGCCATCTCTGGGTTGGGAAATACCTGAAGATTTTGGGGGATGGAGTCTGAGGAGGCTGAGTTTTGGGGAAGGGAGGGACCTTGGCAGGGTATAATGCCACGGAGTCCAGCTTCCAAAGCAGTCGTTTACTCCAGGTGATATACTCCAGTTGTAATTCCAGGAGATCTCCAGCCACCCCCTGGAGGTTGGCAATCGTAATGAGAAATAAGGCACACAGTGCAAGGGTTGAGGACAGGGGTAAGAGGGGGATGGAGCACAGTCCAGCAGGGGAAGACAGGATTTACCCTCTCCTGCAAGTCCTACTTGTAAAGTATTATTCTTAAAAAAAATTGTGGCAGGGCATGTAGTATAGATTTGATTATAACGTTTATTTCCTTTTGATTATTCATATTCTTCTGGTTTTATAGGGTTTTCTTCAGGGCTCTTTTTGTCGCAGGAATTCCTTTGTGCATTAGGCACCACACCCCCTAATGTAGCCAATCTTGCAAGAGCTTACAGTAGCCCCTGTAAGAAGAGTTCTGTAAGCTCTTGGGGGATTGGCTACATTAGGGGGTGTGTGGCCTCATATGCAAATGAGTTCCCGCTACAAAAAGAGCCCTGGTTTTCTTCATAAGCAAGATTTTCTTAGGATGTAGTACAGGTCTATTAAGTAGTAGGCCTTTCTCTTCCAGGTTGGACTAATTTTTTCTACCTGATGCTAGCAGACAAGAAAGTTAGATATAAAGTTCATGGGTTTTAATTGTTTAGGTTACAATTTCGCAGTGTCTGGGTCAAAAAAGGATTTTTAGCTCCGTGTCAGAGAAAAACACCTTTGTTTGGGTGCACAGAAATCTTGCTTGATCGTGTCGAGGTTAGATTACGTAAGCGACTGACGCTGTTGCATCGACACGCCTCGCTTTATATTTGACCAATGAGGGGATTTTTTATTTAGACGATGTTTGTTTTTTTGTAACCAATTATGCTCTTTGAATATTATTTTCTGGATGATGGCGTGATGATGTCATTTGAAGTATAAAATTTCATGTATTTCCTGGTTGTGCTCAGAAAGCAGCGAATTTTGAATAGGCTGTCCGGCCTAACTGTTTTCGGGTGTTTTGGTTGGAGTTAAAACACTAAGATCTTCCTCCTCATTTTTGACTCCATTTCTTGACTGGGAATTTATTCGTACAACAATATGTAATATTGTAACGCGTACCTCAAACCGTTTGACCTCTGAAGAAGGCCCCCAATAGGGTGGAAATGCGTCAGTCAATTCACGGAAGCTCCACCCCAGCCACAAACTCTATTAGTCCTTAAGGTGCTGCTGGAAACTTTCTCTTTTCTCCTGCCACAGGCAGGCTTAACGTGGCGACCTTTTTTGATTTTATTTTGGCAAATCATTATTTACCTCTCCATGCTTTCGCCCTGCGCCCGCTCACGGGGAGGGCGGCGTATAAATTGAATAAACAAATTAAAAATACATAATTGGTTTGTCTAGGAATCTTGGTGCTAGATATCTAAGAGTTAGATAGAAAAAATAAGGGGGGGAAAAAGGAATAGAAAGAGAGGCTGGGGAATAAATCGGGAAGAAGAAGAAGAGGAAGAAGAGGAGGAGGAGGAGGAGGAGGTTGGATTTATACCCCGCCCTTCACTTGGAGTCTCAGAGCGGCTTACGAACTCCTTTCCCTTCCCCTTCCCACAACAGACAACCTGGGAGGTGGGTGGGGCTGAGGGAGCTCGGACAGAAACTGCTCTTTTTCAAGAACAGCTCCGACAGAAGGAGAGATTGGATTTATACCCTGCCGTTATTCAGCAGAGAGTGGATGCCAGGGGTCATTTCCAGTCGGAACAAGGTGTGACGGCGTTCTGGCATTAACAAGCCCAGGAGCGGGCACATGTGATGGCAAGCCCTGACCCCAGCAGCCCTCAGTCAGGCCAGGAGGAGCGGGAAGCAGCATGTGCCACCAGCCAGAAGGCAGGGAAAGTTGGTGGGGGTGTAGCGAGCGGGGGCTTGTTTCAGGCGGGGTGGGTGGGAGAGCCTGGAGAGAGCCCCTCTGGCTTTTCCTGGCCCACCTGCCAAGGCAGGCAAGCCAGGGAAGGCCCTGCAAGGAGTGAGAAGGCATTTAAATGCCTCCTCGTGCCTCCCCCAGTCCACCCGCAAAGCGGGTGAGTTGGGAAAGACCTGGAGAGAGCCCCCTGCCTTCCCTGACCCGCCCGCCACCTTCCCTGGCCCACCCTGGCCTGCTTCTGTCAGGCAGAAGTGCCTGATATCCTCCCCCCCTTTTCCTTTGCCCCACTTGGAGGCGAAGGGTGAAGGGAAGGGAGAAGGGTGTGGCATATGCAAATAAGTTATGCTAATGAGTTGTGCTAACGAACTCCTCACCTCTTTTTCTACAAAATGACCCTTGGGGGGTGCCATCACAAAATGGCTACTGTAGAAGGTGGGGCCAGTCACATAATGCCGAATGATACCAGGCCGAGCATCCTGCTACGATGAAGGAAGCCACCTCCTGCAGGCACATCCTGGGTACGTCTGAACCGTCTCGTACTCCTGAAAAGACAAAAAAAAGAAGACTGGCTCTTTGCTTCAGGGAACGGATGCCAGGGGGCAGCAGGGAACACATAAGTGTGTGCCACAGCATCTACAGGTGTCATGTTGAGGAGCACTGTTCTATCCTTCCCATGGGCAGCAAGCTGTATCAGCAGGAATCTATCTGGATGTTTAATATCTCATATATTCCTTTCCCTACCCCTTCCGGGATACTTTGCAAAAGTGCAGTCCCAGAGACTGGGTGGATAATGAGAGATAACCTATTCAGACACGCGCACAAAAAAAAATGTGATGCAGAATTATACATTCCAATGCATGGCTTGAATACAGTAGAATCTGTCTTTATTCTCTGGATACTCAAGGGTGGTAAAGTCTGCGTAATCCAGTGGTGCTGGGGATTCCACAGGAGATAAAACTCTGTCCTGCTGCATTATAAGAAGACGCAACAAGTCTTGATAAAATTTCTGGGTGTCTCTGAAATTCCGTGAGTGTCAGCCCTGGATTAACCGTTAAGCAAAATCGGCACATGCGAAGAAGGAGAGGAGGAGGAGGAGAGTGGATTTATACCCTGCCCTTCACTACCCGAAGGAGTCTCAGAGTGGCTTACAATCTCCTTCCCCTCCCCCTCCCCACAACAGACACCCTGTGAGGTAGAAGAAGAAGAGGAGGAGATTGGATTTATACCCCGCCCTTCACTACCCAAAGGAGTCTCAGAGCGGCTTCCAAACTCCTTCCCCTTCCCCTCCCCACAACAGAAATCCTGTGAGGTAGAAGAAGAAGAGGAGGAGAGTGGATTTATACCCTGCCCTTCACTACCCGAAGGAGTCTCAGAGAGGCTTACAAACTCCTTTCCCTTCCCCTCCCCACAACAGAAATCCTGTGAGGTAGAAGAAGAAGAGATTGGATTTATACCCTGCCCTTCACTACCCAAAGGAGTCTCAGAGCGGCTTACAAACTCCTTTCCCTTCCCCTCCCCACAACAGACACCCTGTGAGGTAGAAGAAGAAGAAGAAGAGATTGGATTTATACCCTGCCCTTCACTACCCAAAGGTGTCTCAGAGAGGCTTACAAACTCCTTTCCCTTCCCCTCCCCACAACAGAAATCCTGTGAGGTAGAAGAAGAAGAGGAGGAGATTGGATTTATACCCTGCCCTTCACTACCCGAAGGAGTCTCAGAGCGGCTTAGAAACTCCTTTCCCTTCCCCTCCCCACAACAGACACCCTGTGAGGTAGAAGAAGAAGAAGAAGAGATTGGATTTATACCCTGCCCTTCACTACCCGAAGGAGTCTCAAAGCGGCTTACAAACTCCTTTCCCTTCCCTTCCCCACAGCAGACACCCTGTGAGGTAGAAGAAGAAGAAGAGATTGGATTTATACCCTGCCCTTCACTACTCGAAGGAGTCTCAGAGTGGCTTATAAACTCCTTTCCCTTCCCGTCCCCACAACAGACACCCTGTGAGGTAGAAGAAGAAAAAGAAGAAGAGATTGGATTTATACCCCGCCCTTCACTACCTGAAGGAGTCTCAGAGTGGCTTACAATCTCCTTCCCCTTCCCCTCCCCACAACAGATACCCTGTCAGGTAGGTGGGGCTGAGCGACCTCTTTCAAGGACTACTCTTGAGAGAACAGCTCTGAGAGAACGTGTGACTGACCCAAGGTCACACCAGCAGATGCATGTGGAGGAGTGGGGAATCAAACCTGGTCCTCCCAGATTAGAGTCTGCACTCCTAACTGCTAAACCAAACTGGGAAGGGGGATACCACAGAGTTCCCAAGCTGTCTTTCACTGCCACACTCAACTTTAGTCAACTGACAAGCTATTTTTTTTTTTTTAAGATTATCTTTAATATAGTTGTGGGGTCTGGCCTGGGGGATGGCCAGGAAGAAAACTGAATTTTTAATCTCTTTATTTCACCTCCAACACTTATTGAATCTTAATGTCTTGTCAGTTAAGCAATGGAAGAAGAAGAAGCGATTGGATTTATATCCCGCCCTTCACTACCCAAAGGAGTCTTGGAGGGGCTTACAATCTCCTTTCCCTTCCCCTCCCCACAACAGACACCTTGTGAGGTAGGTGGGTCTGGGAGAGCTCTGACAGAAACTGCTCTTTTTCAAGGACAACTATGACAGAACTATGGCTTGCCCAAGGTCATCCAGCAGGTTCAAGCGGAGGAGTGGGGAATCAAACCCGGTTCTCCCAGATTAGAGTCCACACACTTAACCACGACATCAAACTGGCTAAGAACGTTTTGACACTGTGGGCACTGTGGTTGGGCTGTGCTTAGGTCCTCAACTGGCCATAATCCAGCCCTGGTAACAGTAATGGTTTCCATATTAAGAAGAGCCATTTGTAGTTGAAAAGGTAAGGTGGACAAGCTCCAAAACATTCTTAACAAAAAAATGCTCAGTAATGGCTTCGGATACCTTCCCTCCCCTATACGTTGTGGGCATAAAGAAGACTTCCTTTTTAGGCTATTTTTTAACTCTGTATGGTCCCCCTTTCTCACTGAGATTTAAGGTGGAATAAATGGTCTAAGTTAATGCAATCAACAGGGTGGGATATCCAATAAAGAGTCTGAAGGACTGCCTACTCCCGTAGGAACCAACCCACAACTAGTTGTGGCTGGAGATGTTTTAAGATTACAACTGCTCTCCAGGTGAGAGAGATCAGTTCACCTGGAAGAAGAAGAAGAGATTGGATTCATACCCCGCCATTTGCTACCCAAAGGAGTCTCAGAGCAGCTTACAAACTCCTTTCCCTTCCCTTCCCCACAACAGACACCCTGTGAGGTAGGTGGGGCTGAGAGAGCTTGGACAGAAATGGCTCTTTTTCAAGGACAGCTCTGACAGAGCTATGTCTTGCCCAAGGTCATCCAGCAGGTGCAAGAGGAGGAGTGGGGAATCAAACCTGGTTCTCCCAGATTAGAGTCCACGTACTTAACCACTACACCAAGCTGGATAAAATGTCTGCTTTGAAAGCTGGACTCCCTGCTTCGGGTGCCCCTATCATCTAAAGCTAGGCGGGCAGCAAAGCAAGAAAGGGCCTTTTTGGTTGTGGTGCCCAAACTTTGCAACTCCCTCTCAGGGGAAGTTTGTCCATCTCCTGCTATTGTTGTCTTCCACCAGCAGGTGAAGACTCGGGCTGTAGTCACACGGTCATTTTGATCGGGTTTCACCGCCGTTCCCTCATGCATTTAAAATTACTGATCAGATGGCTGCCTCTGTCTCCCGCACCGAAATGGGCTCACTCATGCAATCCTCCCAGTTCCCTAGCGAGTTTCCCTACACCCGGGAAATCAAGTACTTTCCGAATATCTGTGCTCTGAATCTGTGATTTCACCAATATGGACAGCCATCTCTCGCAATGATCACGATTAGGTCATCCGAATGTCCTTCTTGCAATGTTCCCCCCCCCAGCTTCCATCGTTGTGCGCATGAGCAATCCTGTGCTGAATAAATTCAACATATAAATGTTCAGGCGCACATATAGACTCCAGCGCTCAGTTGTACGTTGCCGGTTAATTTTGTTTGCTGCTTGGGGGGGGGGGACCTAAAATTGTTTATTGTTTTAGTTCTGAACCTCGGCTTGGCTGCTTGTTAGCCGCCCTGAGCTACCGAATAGGGCGGGGTATAAATCTCAAAATAAATAAATAAATAAATATCAAGGGAGTACGACGAGTCCCGGTGGGAGCGGTGAATCGGCCATGTGTATATGCACATAAAAAAAGTAAAGGTAAAGTTTCCCTTGCTCGAAAGCCAGTCGAATCCGACTCTAGGGTTGCGGTGCTCATCTCCGTTTCAAAGCCAAAGAGCCAGCGCTGTCCGAAGACGTTTCCGTGGTCATGTGGCCAGCATGACTAAACACCAAGGCGCACGGAACGCTGTTACCTTCCCACTGAAGTGGTACCTATTTATCTACTTGCAATTTCTTGCTTTCGAACTGCTAGGTTGGCAGGAGCTGGAACTAGAGACGGGAGCTCACTCCGTCATGCGGCACCCGGGTCTTGAACTGCTGAACTACTGGCCTTCCACAGCCTGCAGTTCAGTGTCTTAACCACTTGAGCCACCGCAGCTCGTATATGCACATGTACAAAGCCAATTTTTTTTTTTAAAAAAAAAAGCCATGCTGCCCAAGCAGCTGCATGGCTATCTGGACAGGGCCCGGAGCCTTGTTGTGCGATGCAATTCAGGGAAGGATGTGTGGTCATCCCAATCTGAAAATAAATATTCCCCATCAAATCTATAGCGGGAACAAATCGGGATAAGCTTGCCGTGCGACCACAGCCTTACTTTGTTTCGGTTGGCGTGCCCTCGCTAATTCTTATCAGCCCAACTCCCCATTTGTGGGCTTGTACTTTTTTTTACAGTTTTCACGTGTTGATGTTTCAACTACCACACACATACACACACTCCCACACACTTTAATTTTAGATGCTTTTTTTTAACGTCTCCGACATTTCCACATTTTAATATTCACTGACTTGGAGACCCTGAAGTGGGTGGAAAATGATTTTAAATAAATGTTTTTAAAGACGTCAGGAAATAAATAGACGACAGAAAGATGCTAAGCAGGTGATAGACAGGTAGATGATAGATTGATCAATAGATGGATGGTAGACAGACAGACAGATAGGATTGTAGGCAGTGTTCCCTCTAAGCTGAGTCAGTGTGATCCAGCTCACAGTTTTTTAGCCTCCGGCTCACACATCTTTGTCTTCGCTCGGGAAGGATGGCTCCAGAGCAAACTAATTCATGCAGTAGCCAAATCGCTCACTCACAACTTTAATGCCAGTAGCTCACAAAGTAGAATTTTTGCTCACGAGACTCCATAGCTTAGAGGGAGTATTGATTGCAGGTATTTCAAACCGAGCAGAAACCTGAAAGCAGACCTGAAACAAAATATAAGCCTTAACCCGGCACATTAAACAATGCAGAAACTCCATCGTAGGATCATACTTTACGGCAACAAATGTACACAACCATACACAATAGTATAGTGTGCAGTTCCTATCCCTTTACCAAAGCATCTTTCTGAACCATTCCATACAGCTCTAACACATAAGAACATAAGAAAATAAGAGAAGCCAATGTTGGATCAGGCCAAAGGCCTATCTAGTCCAACACTCTGTATCACACAGTGGCCAAAAATGCCAGGTGCCATAAGGAGGTCCACCAGTGGGGCCAGGACTCTAGAAGCACTCCCACTGTTGACCCCCACCCACCCCAAGCACCAAGAATAGAGTGCATCACCTGCCCCAGACCAAGAGCTCCTATCTATACCTTGTGGCTAATAGCCACTGATGGACCTCTGCTCCACATGTTTATCCAATTCCCTCTTGAAGCCTTCCATGCTTGTAGCCGCTGCCACCTCCTGTGGCAGTGAATTCCATGTGTTAATCACTCTTTGGGTGAAGAAGGACTTCCTTTTATCCATTCTAACCCGACTGCTCAGCAATTTCATGGAGTGCCCACAAGTTCTTGTATTGCGAGAAGGGGAGAAAAGTACCTCTTTCTCAACCTGCTCTATCCCATGCATCGTCTTATAAACCTCGATCATGTCAACCCTCGGCCGTCGTTTCTCCAAGCTAAAGTGCCCCAAGCGCTTTAACCTTTCTTCGTAGGGAAGGTGTTCCAACACCTGTGTTAAAAAAGCCCTCCTGTAATCAAACTCAGAAACTGGGTTACACCCCTGTTTTACACCCCTCCTTTCTCCCCAAAGCAGCTCACGTGTTTCCCCTCTCCTCTATTCTGTCCTCACAACAACCCTGCAAGCTAGGCCAGGCTGAGACTGTGATCAGCTCAAGTTCACCCACAGAGCTCCCGTGGCACAAGTGGGGATTTGAACCCGGGTCTCCCGGAACCTAGTCCGACACTCTAACCATTACACCACCCTGGCTTTCAGCGTGGTGTATACATGTTTATACATGCTATAGCAGTGTGAGCCCAGGAAATGCTGTGTTTTTAACTGGTATATCGTTTCAGTTTTCTGTAGTGCATAACCTTATTCAAGTTGAGAGTGTTAATAGAAGTTACTTTTTCCTCCCATTTACTTCAAGCCCCATCTGGGGATTGCTGCTTTCAGAAACCATTTAGAGGCTGTGTGTCAAGCAGAAGCTGGGTTAGGTAGGGACCACACAGGCCCAACTCCACAGCAGGCAAACTTCTTCTTTAAATGGAATTTAAACTACAGTCTTCACTCTAGCCTCTCTTGTTGTTCAGTCGCACAGTCAAGTCTTACTCTTCACGACCCTGTGGACCACCTCACGCCAGGCCCTCCTGTCTTCTGTCATGCTCCGGAGTTTGCTTAATTTCATGTTCGTTGCCTCGATAACACTGTCTAACCATCTCATCCTTTGCTGTCCCCTTCTTCTTTGACCTTCAGTCTTTCCCAGCATCAGGGTCTTCTCCAGTGAGTGCTCCCATCTCATTTGGGGGCCAAAGTATTTGAGCTTCAGCTTCAGTTTCTGGCCTTCTAGGGAACAGTCAGGGTTGATTTATTCTTAGGATTGACTGATTTGATCTCCTTGCAGTCCAAGGGACTCTCAAGAGTCTTCTCCAGCACCATAATTCGGAAGCATCTATTCTTCAGCACTTGGGCTTCCTTATGGTCCAACTCTCGCAGCCATACGTTACTACTGGGAATACCATTTCTTTGACTATACAGACTTTCCACTGGAGAAGGAAATGGCAACCCACTGGTGGACCACTGGTCTGATCCAGCAGGGCTCTTCTTAAGTTCTTATTAACCAGTGAGGCACAGCAACAAAATTGTCGCACTAGGATGTAGGGCAAAAAGCTCATTTGGAGGAATTTGGTTAGGGTGAGAGAAAAGATTAAAAAAAACCCCACCATATCCAGTGATGGCACGACATCTCTTATGGGAATACCCAGAAGTGACGTCATAGTTCTCTAGAAATCATCAAAATTTCTGGCGATTCCTAGAGAGATGTGATGTCACTTCTGGGGACCCAGAAACCATGACATCACACTATCTCTGACCACTGCCTCTCCATGCCCCGTCCCCAGTTTTCCCATGGTAACCCAATTTTTGAGACACTCACTTTCTCTCAGCCCAACCTACATTGCTGTGAGGGGGGGGGGGGAAATGGGGAAGAGAGAACCGTGTTGTGATGGACAAGGTGGGTTCTGACCAATGAGAGCTGATGGAATGTTGAGGAGAAACAGCTGAGAAGCAGCAGTCGAGAACATCAGTTGGGAGCTGGCAGCTGGGGAGTTGAGAGAGGAAAAAGTGGATATCTGACCGAGTGAAACTGTGGAGAAGAGCAGCTTATAGCTGGCTGAAAACAGTCAATTTGTAACCAAAGGATCCCAGTTGCGGGAACAAGACCGCAGTTCAAAAGTTCTAGGCTATGAATAAATGGTGGCAGTGTGTGACTGGAATAATGCCTGAGTCCCTGACAACTCTGTGTGAGGGAGGGCCTGTTATTAAAGTGGGGCTGGGCTACCCTGTCTGCTGATGTCTATGAGTGAGAGAGAAGACCTGACAGGGGAATTGTTCATGGCTCTCTCTATATTTTAAAAGGTGAAAAAAGAGTGGCACGTGTTGCATCCTGACCTACTGGTAACCCAGAACCTGAGAGAGTGTGTGTGGGGGGGTGGCGTTTAGAGTGTGGTAAGCAAGCACTCTATGTGAGTGGAGAAGGGGTGTTACAAATGTATGCTGCTGTGCACTTTTTGGTGGAAAGGTGGGATGAAAATGTAAAAGACAGAGATAACAGTTTCATTGAGAGGCAGCTAAGATAAGGTTGCCGGGTCTTACCTAGCTTCTGGGGGGTGGTGGTGTCCCAGTCCTTTTCCGGGGCTTCTTCAGTGCACATGCTTTGTGTACACCACGATGACATCACCCGGAAGTGATGTCATCATGCAGGCATGTTGCAGGGGACACTCTATCATTCAGGGAAAAACTCTATGGTAAACACAGAGTTTTTTTCTTGAGTGATAGAGTGTCCCCCCTGAAACATGCCCTGTGTGATGATGTCACCTCTGGGTGACGTCATTGCACCAGACACATTGGTGGGGACAGGGCGTTTTGGAGGTGGGGTTCCCACCATTGGCCAGATCGGGGCCAGCGGACCTGGGGGCCCAAAAGCGGGCAAACCCCATCAGGGGAACGGCAGCCTTAAGCTAAGAATTCAGGAGGCCCTTAAAGGAGTGGGAGGGAAAGGTTTGGAGGCTCTCTGAACAGAACAGAGATGGGAGGAAAGGGGAGAAAGGAAGAAAGAGTCAAAGGGGGCATAAGAGGGCCGGGGAGGATCTTTGACTGGGGGCGCATGGCGGCTCACAGCAGCTGCCCACTTTATGGACTGGCGCATGATTCCACCCTTAGACTTCTCTTTCTAGCTTCTTCTAGTTTCTGACAAAGTGCCATGACTGTAATAAACACCTGTTTTGTTAGCCTGAAAATGTAGATCCTTTCTGCACTAAACCTTAAATCCTGGTTCAACCTGGTCCCTGAACTTACATTCTACTCTATATCCGAGTTCACCCCTTATAATTATCTCGGGGTATCTTTTGTTTCCACATTACATTGAGGTCACCCCGGTTTCGCCTCACACTTGTCCCGGGATAAACAGATGCTGTTATAACCAGGGATAAATGTGAGGTGTTGTGTCCTGAGTTGAACTCTGATAAAACCAGGGATAGAGAGAGGAGAGAGAAGAGATTGGATTTATACCCTGCCCTTCAGTTTGGTGTAGTGGTTAAGTGCACGGACTCTTATCTGGGAGAACCGGGTTTGATTCCCCACTCCTCCACTTGTACCTGGCTGAAGTTCTCTCAGCCCCACCGACCTCACAGGGTGTCTGTTGTGGGGAGGGGAAGGGAAAGGAGTTTGTAAGCTGCTCTGAGATGCCTTTGGGCAGTGAAGGGTGGGGTATAAATCCAATCTCTTCTTCTCCTTCTTCTCCTTCTTCTCCTTCTTCTCCTTCTTCTCCTTCTTCTTCTTCTTCTTCTTCTTCTTCTCTACCCAAAGGAGTCTCAGAGAGGCTTACAAACTCCTTCCCCTTCCCCTCCCCACAACAGACACCCTGTGAGGTGGGTGGGGCTGAGAAAGCTCTTGAAGAAACTGCTCTTTTTCAAGAGCAGCTCTTATCAGAACTACGGCTTGCCCAAGGTCACACCAGCAGGTGCAAGTGGAGGAGTGGGGAATAAAACCCGGATCTCCCAGATTAAAGTCCGCGCACTTAACCACTACACTAAACTGGCTCCAAGTGTGGAATGGACCGTAGTGAGTAGGTCAGGGGTCCCCAACCTTTTTCACCTGTGGACACCTTTGGAATTCTGATACAGTGGGTGCGGCCACAAAATGGCTGCCACAAAATGTTTGTCGCAGGCGGTGTAGCCAGGCACGCATCGAAGACCCTTGTGTTCTGTTGGCAGCTGCTCCCAAAACAAAGTATTTAAAACATCAAACCTCCAACAGCCAATCAGAAACCTTGCTGGGCCTGCTCACTTTCTAAAACACGTGGCAGGTGTCTGTGAGCAATGCTCCCGCTAAGCTGTGGAGTCTTGTGAGCAAAAATTCTACTTTGCGAGCTACTGGCATTAAAGCTCTGAGCGTTCGAGCGAGCCTTCTACTGCCTAAATGAGTTTGCTCTGGAGGCGTCCCTTCCTGAGCGAAGACAAAAATGTGTGAGCCAGAGGCTAAAAAACTGTGAGCTAGCTCACACTAACTCGGCTTAGAGGGAACACCTCCTGTGATGCCCCTGGGCACCATGTTGAGGACGCCTGGAGTAGGTGTTCTAAACACACATACCGAGATAGTGTTCTATAGCAAGCGTTCTGGAAAAAGAAGTGTCCAGGGCCCACTGCGAGAGAATACATCTTGGATTCTGTTGGGGAAAAATATTACAGCTCGAATTACGTTCTGCACTTCAACATATTCATAAAAGTGTGCTTTAAATGTTTTATTAAGACAATCAGTGTATAAAACCATGCCATGAGAAAAATATTATTGCTTTGGCTAGGATATTGCATTTTTTTTTTTTAAGTATCACAACTTATTTGGGCTCCGGTACGTCTTGAATTATATAGTATTATATATCAATTCGAGCTTGAGATGTGCTCTTTCAAATAATTTCGGAGTCACTCATCTATCTTATGCATTTCAAGAGACATTAGGTTTTATACAGAAGGAAGACAGAAAAAGCAAGATGGATGTAATAATAAGCCTGTGTGAAGTTTTCTGGAAAGGTTGTAGCTGTACAATCGAGCAAATAGTTTGGTGCAGGAAAAAGTTTCTTGCAATCAATTGGAGGTTTAAGTTACGTTGCCTGGTACATACAAATACAATCTCACTGCAACGTTTCTCTGTTTTTGTTTTTGTTTTTTCTATTGGGAGAGCTGTTATGTTAGTCCAGATTGGGAGAGCCGGTATGTTAGAGAGTCAGTTGGGTATAGTGGTTAGGAGCATGGACTCTAATCTGGGAGAACCGGGTTTGATTCCCCACCCCTCTACATGGAGCTGCTGGCGTGACCTTGGGTCAGTCACAAGTTCTTTTGGAGTTGTTCTCTCTAGAGCAATCCTTGAAACAGCTCTCTCAGCTCCACCTACCTCACAGGGTGTCTCTTATGGGGAGGGGAAAGGAAAGGAGATTGTAAACTGCTCTGAGACTCCTTTGGGTAATAAAGGGTGGGGTATAAATCCAATCTCCTCCTCCTCCTCCTCCTCCTCCTCCTCCTCCTCCTTCTTCCTATTGAGAGCCAGCTTGGTGTAGTGGTTAAGTGCGCGGACTCTAATCTGGGAGAACCAAGTCTGATTCCCCACCCCTCCACTTGCAGCTGCTGGATGACCTTGGGGAAGCCATAGTTCTGCCAGAGCTGTTCTTGAAAGAACAGTTCTTGAAAGAGCTCTCTCAGCCCCACCTACCTCTCAGGGTGTCTGTTGTGGAGAGTGGAAGGGAAAGGAGTTTGTCAGCCGCTATGAGACTCCGAGTGAAGGGCAGGGTATAAATCCAATCTCCTTCTCCATAATATCCTTTTTAAACCCAGCTAATATCATACTGCAGATCTAACAGAAACAATAAGCAGTCTGGCATCAATTAATGATAAATACCAATGACCAAATAGAAGAAGAAGAAGAGTTTGGATTTATACCCCGCCCTTCACTACCCAAAGGAGTCTCAGAGCAGCTGACAAACTCCTTCCCCTTCCCCTCCCCACAACAGACACCCCTGTGAGGTAGAAGAAGAAGAAGAGATTAGATTCATACCCCGCCCTTCACTACCCAAAGGAGTCTCAGAGCGGCTTACAAACTCCTTCCCCTTCCCCTCCCCACAACAGACACCCTGTGAGGTAGAAGAAGAAGAAGAAGAGATTGGATTCATACCCCACCCTTCACTACCCAAAGGAGTCTCAGAGCGGCTTACAAACTCCTCCCCCTCCCCTCCCCACAACAGACACCCTGTGAGGAGGAGGAGGAGGAGGAAGAAGAAGAAGAAGAAGAAGAAGAAGAAGAAGAAGAAGAAGAGATTGGATTCATACCCCACCCTTCACTACCCAAAGGAGTATCAGAGTGGCTGACAAATTCCTTCCCCTTCCCCTCCCCACAACAGACACCCTGTGAGGTAGAAGAAGAAGGAAGAGATTGGATTCATACCCCGCCCTTCACTGCCCAAAGGAGTCTCAGAGTGGCTCACAAACTCCTTTCCCTTCCCCTCCCCACAACAGACACCCTGTGAGGTAGAAGAAGAAGAGATTGGATTCATACCCCACCCTTCACTACCCAAAGGAGTCTCAGAGTGGCTGACAAATCCTTCCCCTCCCCTCCCCACAACAGACACCCTGTGAGGTAGAAGAAGAAGGAAGAGATTGGAGTTCATGACCTCCGCTCCTTCACTAGCCCGAAAGGAGTCTCAGAGCGGCTTACAAACTCCTTCCCCTTCCCCTCCCCACAACAGACACCCTGTGAGGTAGAAGAAGAAGGAAGAGATTGGATTCATACTCCGCCCTTCACTGCCCAAAGGAGTCTCAGAGTGGCTCACAAACTCCTTTCCCTTCCCCTCCCCACAACAGACACCCTGGGAGGTAGGTGGGGCTGAGAGAGCTTCTGACAGAAACTGTCCTTGAGAGAACAGCTGTGCCAGAGTTTGTGACTGACCTAAGGTCACATCAGCAGGTGCAAGTGGAGGAGTGGGGAATCAAACCCGGTTCTCCCAGATAAGAGTCCGCACACTTAACCACTACACCAAATATCACATATACCACATCGAATGACCCAGAGCCACAAAATGGCTGCCCCAAGAGGTGAAGCCGGCCACTAAAATGGCTGCTGCAGTTTACCTTCAGTCGCACACAGTGAAGAGTAATGTAATAATCACCCACGTTTGGAGCTGATTCCCCCGCCCCCTTTCCCCCCTCACGACAAATGCAATAAGCCTCGCCATTCTAATAGATTAAACAAAAAAAAAGTTGCCAGGGGTCTGATTAATCATCAATATCTTTTTTCATCAATCAAAAGCTTTAAAACGGATTAATCAATTAGTTAATAAAATGCCACGGCCTTATTCGTTTTCCGCGCGGGTCTTTTCCCGCTCTCTGTTGTTCCGTTCTGCGCTGGTTTTTTTAAGTGGCATCGAGTTTGCCGGCCTCTGAGTGAGGCCGGAGATTCTTCCCGAGTCACCTCCTGACTAGAGAGATCAGTTCCCCAGACAAATTGGTAGCTGGTCTGCGGCAGGGAGAAGCCCCAGAAACTAGGAAATCCGGGTTTAGGGTCACCAGGCAGCTGGTTTTTCTTCCCTTCTCTTCTCTGTCTTAAGGAGTCTCAAAGCAGCTGACAATCGCCTTCCCTTCCTCTCCTCAGAACAGACACCTTGAGAGGCAGGTGGGGCTGAGAGAGTCCTGAGAGAACTGGGACTGTCCCAAGGTCACCCAGCAGGCCTCATGGGTCTCAAAGCAGCTGACAATCACCTTCCCTTCCCTTCCTCTCCTCAGAACAGACACCTTGAGAGGCAGGTGGGGCTGAGAGAGTCCTGAGAGAACAACTTCTTCTTTTTCTCCTTCTTCTTCTTCTTCTTCTTCTTCTTCTTCTTCTTCTTCTTCTTCTTCTTCTTCTTCTTCTTCTTCTTCTTCTTCTTCTGCTTCTGCTTCTGCTTCTTCTGCTTCTTCTGCTTCTTCTGCTTCTTCTGCTTCTGCTCCTCCTCCTCCTCCTCCTCCTCCAAAGCATTCCTTTTCTCCAGGGAAACAGATCTCTTCCGTCTGAATATGAGAGCTATAGTTCTGGGGATCCCCAGGTCCTACCTAAAGGTAGGGTTGCCAGGTCTTGGGATGGAAAATACCTAGAGACTTTGGGGGTGGATCCAGGAGAGGGAGGGGTTTGGGGAGGGGAGGGTGGGGTTTGTGGAGAAGAAGGGCCTCAGTGTGGCATAATGCCCTAGCGCCCACCCTTCAAAGCAGCCATTTTCTCCAGGGGAGTTGACCTCTGTCCGCTGGAGATCAGTTGCAAAAGCCAGAGGTCTCCAGGACCCACCTGGAGGCTGGCAACCCAACTTGGAGGCTGCCATCCCTACCCCCAGTTGGGGCAGGAGATCCCCAGCCCTGGGCTCCTGGATTTTTTTTAAAAAATGGAAACCCTCTCCATCATCACGAGCATAATGATGTTACTTCTGGCTTTTTACCATAGAGTTTCTGGTGATTCCTAGAGCTACCATGGTAGCTTCCGGGTTTCCCCAAGAAGTGACATCATCATGCTGACCCCCCCCCGTCCCCGTCTCCACCCCCAACCCTCTCACTAGTTGCCAGGCTCTGCCTGGCGACCCCAAAATGTCCTGGACTTAACCTGGAGACTGGCTGTGACCCTCTGAGTCAGGTGACCAATCACATCAGATGAATAAGTGAGTTATCGCACAAGATGAACAAGGAAAAGGGGGGGATAAAAATGGGCATATTTACTCTACATAACAATACTCTGGTATTACCAAAAGTCTTCAATCCAGCAATTTAAACCAAAGCTAGTTTGAGATACCCCCCCTTTCTAAAGACAAGATGCTTGTGAGTGTCAATGGTGGGAGGGGCTTCTAGTGTCCTGGCCCCACTGCTGGACCTCCTGATGGTACCTGGTATTTTTGGCCACTGTGTGACAGAGTTTTGGACTGGATGGGCCACTGGCCTGATCCAACACTGGCTTCTCTTATGTTCTTATGGATAAACATCTGGAGCAGAGGTCCACCAGTGGATATTAGCCACAAAGTATAGATGGAACACTCTGTCTGGGGCAAGTGATGCTCTGTATTCTTGGTGGTTGGGGGACAACAGTGGGAGGGCTTCTAGTGTCCTGGCCCCACTGCTGGACCTCCTGATGGCACCTGGTATATTTTGGATAAAAGGAAGTCCTTCACCCAAAGAGTGATTAACACATGAAATTCACTACCACAGGAGGTGGTGGCAGCTACAAGCCTGGGCAGTTTCAAGAGGGAATTAGATAAACATCTGGAGCAGAAGTCCATCAGTGGCTATTAGCCACAGGGTATAGATGGGAACTCTCAGTCTGGGGCAGGTAATGCACTCTATTCTTGGTGCTGGGGGGGGGCAGCAGTGGGAGGGCTTCTGGTGCCCTGGCCCCACTGCTGGACCTCCTGATGGCCCCTGATATTTTTGGCCACTGTGTGACAGAGTGTTGGACTGGATGGGCCACTGGCCTGATCCAACACTGGCTTCTCTTAGGTTCTTATGTTCTTAAATGTGATGGACCCCGGTCTTTCATCTGAGTATGTTATCCACTGTCAATTCAAGGTATCTCCTGCCTGCTGAATGGAATACAGTGACTCTTTTATTCGTACTGCACTCTGTAACGAATGATATGAAGTTTGCTTTCCCCCCTCCGGGGAAACGGTGCGACAATAAGTTGACAGAGGATAGAACAAATGGAAAGGAACACATGAAAAAAATCTAATAAATGTGTTGCAAATTAAGAACATGGGAAATAAGAGCCTTTCTAGCTGACCTTCCTTGGAGAGAAATCTTCCTAGAAAGAAAGTGGCGCTTAATAACGAAAGAAAGATGGGGTGTGCCGCCCAGCTCACGTATTACGGCATTTTATGTCGCGGGTCAATATTTATCCCGCTGTTGCTGGATCCTGCAGGTTTTATTAGACACGTGCGCACTATACTAATGCATAAGCCTTTGCCATTAATATTCAGTGTCAGAAGTTGGCATTAAAAAGGCCCGGTTGCACAGGGAATGTTACATTACGGAGTGACACAATATTGGCAAGAGAGTTCCATCACTGCTGGTGTACAAATCCGGCTCAGGCTGGGGGAAATGGGGTGTGGTGTTCGATGCCTGATTGGATGCATTTCTACTATTTCCATAAAACCAAATGGCCAGCAAGTTTCCAGTGGGTAGCTTAGGTAGTCTGTGGTAGTGTGCTCTCCCTCCCTAGCCCATCAGTCCACTCAAGCTGACAGTGGGCAAGCTTGGGATCAGTTGTATATGCCCAACCTTATACACAGGGGCTCCTGACCTTTTTGTGCCTGTGGGTACCATTGACCATCACAGGCTACCTTCAGCCACACAGTGAAGATCCTTGTGCAGTGCTGGCGGTCTAGCATTGGTTGGAAATATGTGTGCGTTGCAAGGTCTAATTCAGTCGTTATAGGGTTAATCTGCTTTACCTTGTGTGCTGTTGTTTAGACTGAGCTGGAAGGGAAACCTGGTTCAAAGCCAGTGAAAACAAAGCCCACGGAATCTAAGTCTGTTTACTCACAATCATTGGTTAATGCATTCAGGTGATTTCCTTCCAGGGGTCAAGAAGAAGAATCTCCATTGCTGTCGTTACAGCTGTTGTTGTGAGACCGTGTGGTCGGTCTGTTTTGTAGCTCTGAAGATGTAGCCTTTGTTATTTTGTAGATTCCTCCTGTGAACCCTTCCCTTTAGAAATAAAAGATTTTTACGCAGAAAGAAATTCCTCCTCTCCAGTGAAGCAAACATCCATTGCAAACTTTGAATACCTAAGTAATTTTGCCGGTCCATTGCAAACTTTGAATATCTAAGTAATTTTGCTGATTTTTCCAACAGCATTCACCCCAAACTCTACAGTTTACCAAACTGTAGAGTTTGGGATGAATACTAGAACGTCACCCAGTTTGATGACATCACTTCCGGGTTATGCTGGAAGTGGCATTATCGCTTTGGGGATGCTAACCACACCTCCCATTAGGCCCAGAATTTCATTCCACCACCCAGCGGAGTGGCAGCAGACAACAAGAGCAGGGGGATGGGAGGTCTACCGTTGCCAGGGTGAGGCTAGCAACCCTACCACACTACACTATTACTGAACGGGGAGATTTAAGAAAGCCGCTTCAGTCAATTTTGGTCTGCGATATTGATGTCAATGCAGCAGTTTAGTTTCCGTCTTCGTCAAGGAATGGTTTCGTCGAATTCAAGCCGACTTTCCTCTCGCTTCTCCCTTTTCGATAAGATCTGGTGTTGTAGCAAGCCAGAGACGCCGTCCTGATGACTCAGGGCCCAAGATTTCTTATGCCACTTTAATGCTTATAATGGGCACTCCATCACCGACGCAGCTGCACGGATACAAGTTAACACGTAACGATCCCACTAAGTACCTCTGAGAAAGGGGCCTCCGATGGCCCCTAGCACTCTCCTGTCCCCGATGGCTAACTACAAATCATCTCCCGTGCCACAGCGCCAAGGCTAGGAGGTAAAGAAGAAGAAATGAATACACCAGTAATTTCTTTTTGACAGTGATTTGACACCCGGCTGATGGAAGAAGCTAACACCCTGACCTCTAGACGGTATGTTCTGCTCGGAGAGAGAGATGCGCTTGGAGCACCCGTGGGGATTTTGGATTCCTGCTAATGGCAGACAGAGGGATGTACGATAAAATTACGGCAGAGCAGAAATGTTCTCTCAATTAATTTCCTATCGCGTTATCGCCATTATCATGCGATGCCGTCTACAGAAATGGGGTTTGGGGGTGGGGGAGGCTGGAGGAGAGAAGGAAAGAAAAAAAAATCCATGCTTTCGGAAGGACCACAACCCAAAGCGCATTACACAACAGCACGATTGCGGCACATCTCCCGCATTTTTCATTCCAATGAAACATTGATGTTATTGATTTCCCAGGCTACTTTGGGCCGGAGAGTGCACACAAGAGGAGAGGAGAAAAATGCTCACCAAATTGCATGCGGGCTTATTCTATGAAAATCAAAGTACAGCCCAAAATCTAATGAGAAGCTTAAGGCCTAAGGAGTGCATTAGGACACATGGACAAGTGAACCTGACTTATACTCAATCAGACCATTTGAGTCCACCAAGGTCCATCAAGGTCTGACTGATGGTGGCCCTCCATAATCTCAGGTAGAGGTCTTCCATATCACCTACTGCCAGATCCTGTAACTGGAGGTGCTGGGGATTGAATCTGGGATCTTCTATGTGCCAAGCAGATGCTCTACCACAGAGTTACAACCCCTCCCCAAACACATGAACACATGAAGCTGTCTGACCATCTCATCCTTGATCGTCCCCTTCTTCTTTGACCTTCAGTCTTTCCCGGCATCAGGGTCTTCTCCAGGGAGTGCTCCCTTCTCATTTTGTGGCCAAAGTCTGTGAGCTTCAGCTTCAGTCTCTGGCCTTCCAGGGAACAGTCAGGGTTGATTTCTTTGAGGATTGACTGACTGGATCTCCTTGCAGTCCAGGGGACTCTCAAGAGTCTTCTCCAAAACAATAATTCAAAAGCATCTATTCTTTGGCACTTGGCCTTCCTTATGGTTCAGCTCTCGCAGCCATATGTTACAACTGGGAATACCATTGCTTTGACCCTACGGACTTTTGTTGGCAGGGTGATGTCTCTCTACTTTTTATTATGCTATCTAGGTTTGCCATTGCTTTCCTCCCAAGGAGCAGGCGTCTTTTAATTTCATGGCTGCAGTCACCATCTGCAGTGATCTGGGATCCCAGGAATGTGAAGTCTGTCACTGCTTCCATGACTTCTCCTTCTATTTGCCATGAAGTGATGGGGCTGGATGCCATGATCTTCATTTGCTCCCTTCTCATTTGGTGGCCAAAGTGTTATACCCTTCCCCTAACATTGCCCTCCTCAAGCTCCACCCCCCAAAACTCTAGAAGTTTCCCAACCCGGAGCCGGTAGCCCCAGTCCCCAAAGAGAGATGGTGCCTGCCATCTCCGGTCCACTCCCTGGCAGTTGTTGGAGGTGTGATTTTTTCATCCAACAGACAAGAGAGACTGAAGGCGATGTGCCGAAAAGAAGCAGAGAACTGACAATGCTCTCCCGATGTGCCTCCGTTAGAGTCTCATTAGACAATATCCCATAACGTTAGGCTTTATCGATTTCTTTCTTTTCTTTTCTTTTTTAAAAAAAAGAGTTATAGGATAATAATTTGAAAATCATTGCAACTTTCGATGTTTTCGGCAACTCCCGTGCAGTAAAACGCACAGATCTGTGTTCATAACCCATAACCCGGTTAGACAGGATGCGAGCGGTGGCGTACAAATTCCTAACAGAGCCTGACAAGCCCATTACCTCTCCGATGAATTTGGGACTTTTATTGCTCGGATCCAGCAGTAAAGGAAAAGATCCTGGGGGCCACTTGGGTATGTTTATACATGCGCACGCAAGAACTGAAAGCCTTTTCTACGTCAGGGTAAGCAGAAAACCCAGCTTGCCGATTCTCAATGCCTTATTGACTACTTCAGCAATTTTGTGCCGTGGGGGAATATATAAATACTAAGTACTCTGAAACTTCATGGGTGAGGAAAGGCACTCTTTGGAAGGAAAAGGGGGAAAAGGGGAAGTCATCATTCCAAGTGACACAGTGCAATCTCACAAACATCTTTCTTCTGGGAGCCAGCCCCATTAGGAAGATCCAAGTACGATTCTGACTGGACCAGTTTAGCAGCACTCCAGTGGGTACCTGAATTCAGGCCCATCCCTTTCTCTACCCCCCTCTTCTTTAAGAGCAAGCCAGGGTTCTCTTGGGATATTTGGTTAATATAGCTGAGTCTGCCCAGTCACGGTAGCGTGATTCTGAGTGCAGTACATAAATCTCCTGTCAAGTACCAGGTTCGCCACACGGAAGACTCGAACTACGACATGTGTTCAGATGCATTTATTGTACTTCACACACTAGACAAGGAAAACGGCCCTGCAAGGCCAACTATACACACTCCACCCGGTACACCCTTTGCCCCCATTGGAAGGTTTGAATTCCCCGCTGAGGTTCTATTGGTGGACTCGGGGTGGACTCGGATCCTAAGTCCCCTTTGTGTATGGGGACCAAGCTCCTGCTTAGCCGCGGACCCCTGGTGGCGGTCCGCGTACATAACATTTCCTGAGAAGTATATTGCCAAAAAAGGGAAACGTGCATTTTATTCAGGTAGATCCAGTTTACATTCAGGTTGCAATCAAAAAGAAGAGAGAGAAACCTAATCTAAAGAGTACTTTTTTCCTATTACAAATGGTCAGCTTGTCTGGCATCCCGTGTGTGGGTGTATGCAGTGGTCATTTTGTAGAAAAAAAGGTGGAACATAACTAATTTGCATATGCCACACCCCCTGACATCACCGGAAGTGTGTCAGAAGGCAACACTCGGGCTCCACCCTTAGGGACTGTCTTTCCACTCTGGGGGTTGTCATTCCAGTCCCAGAGTAGACTATCTGGGTCCAGGAGGAATACTACACGTGCTGCTTTGCGCTCCTGCTGGGAGCTGGGGGCAGGGCTTGCCGCCGCCTGTGCTTCTAACTGCCGGAGCTCTGCTCCTGCGCGCTCCTGCTCCAAATGATCCCCGGGTGTATGAGAGCATTGTCTCTACAGAAGAGACCTGGGGAGACATGTGGCTCTTTTCAAACTGACTTTGTATTCCGTTTTAGTTGTTGCTGTTGTTCAGTTGCACAGTCAAGTCTGACTCTCCGCAACCCCATGGACCACATCACACTTTGCTAACCCGACGCAAAAGGGTTTGTATGAACAGGTACGTAACTTCCACTAGCAGCTGGGTTACTAAAGTGAGTCTGTCCGAAATGACAGGGGGGGGGAAATACATTAGCAAGCAGTTAGATCGAATCAGTCAATTGTCAAAGAAATCAATCCTGACTGTTCCCTGGAAGGCCAGATACTGAAGCCGAAGCTCAAATACTTTGGCCCCCAAATGAGAAGGGAGCACTCACTGGAGAAGACCCTGATGCTGGGAAATACTGAAGGTCAAAGAAGGGGACGGCAAAGGATGAGATGGTTAGACAGTGTTATTGATGCAACAGACATGAAGTTATAGAATCATAGAATGTTAGAGTTGGAAGGGACCTTGCAGGTCATCTAGTCCAACCTGCTGCACTCTGCAGGAACATAGCCAAAAGATAGCCCTACATACCTACAACATACCCAAAAGATGGTCGTCCATCCTCCACTTGAGAACGTCCAGGGAAGGAGCATCTACCACCTCCTGAGGCAGGCTGTTCCACTGCTCAACCGCTCTTACAGTCAGGAAGTTTCTCCTGATATCCAGCCGGTAACGACTCCCTTGTAATTCCCACCCATTAGATCTAGTCTTGTGGGTGAACTCCAGAGGACAGTGGAGGACAGGAGGGCCTGGCGTGTCGTGGTCCACGGGTTTGTGAAGAGTCAGACTCGACTGTGCGACTGAACAACAACAACAGCAAAGTCAGCTTGATGGCACTTCCACCACTAAGCCAACATAAGATGTACATTTATTAGCTAAATGTGTATGTTACAAATACTTCACCTGGATTCGGCCTTCCCAGTTCGTGACAGGACTGGTTCTGACAATATTATTTGAATTTTCCGGATATTGATTCCTCCCACTCCCCATACTTCCTTCATGAATTCGGGAGGAGCTTCCAATAATAGAAATAACATATATGCACTATGAGTGAGCATGCCCTTTAGAAATAACAAGGAAAGCAGTTCTGAGAGCCAACATGATGTAGCGGTGAAGAGTGGTGGACTCTAACCTGGAGAATTGGGTTGGATTCCCCTCTGCTCCACATGAGGTCTGCTGGGTGACCTTGGGCCACTCACAGTTCTCTCAGGACACTCTCAGCCCCACCTGCCTCACAAGGTGCCTGTTGAGGGGAGAGGAAGGAAAGGCGATTATCAGCTGCTTTGAGACACAGGAGGCCTGCTGAGCGACCTTGAGTCAATCATGGTTCTCTCAGGATACTCTCAGCCCCACCTGCCTCACAAGGTGTCTGTGGTGGGGAGAAGAAGGGAAGGTGATTGTCAGCCACTTTAAGACATATGAGGCCTGCTGGGAGACCTTGGGCCAGTCCCAGTTCTCTCAGGGCTCTCTCAGCCCCACTTGCCTCACAAGGTGGCTGTTGCGGGGAGAGGAAGGGAAGACAAGTTAACAGTGTACAAAAAGCCACTTTGGTGTAGTGGTTAAAAGCATGGACTCTAATCTGGGAGAACCGGGTTTGATTCCCCACTCCTCCACTTGCACTTGCTGGATGACCTTGGGCAAGCCATAGTTCTGGCACAGCTGTTCTTGAAATAGCAGTTCTTGAAAGAGTTCTCACAGCCCCACCTAACTCACAGGGTGTCTGTTGTGGGAAGAGAAAGGGAAAGGAGTTTGTAAGCCATTTCGAGACCCTTTGGGTAGTGAAGCGTGGGGTATAACTCCAATCTCCCCCTCTGCCGCCACCTCCACCTCCTCCTCTTCTTCCTCCTCCTTCTCCTCCTGTTTTTCTAAATGAGTAATATTTAACAATCTCCTTAAACTTTAGCCTCTATATGTTACTTAGCAGTGTACAGAAAGCCCCCCTGTGCATTTTGAGGTACATTTCTCCACCTGCATTAGAAAAATTGCTGGTGTCCTCAGGTGTGCTAAAGAACTGGTCTGTGCTTATTTCTCAACACGGGGGGGGGGAGAGCAAGATTTACCATTCTTCTAAAAGAGGAAATGTCTTTGCTTTTATGCTTCAGCATTTCTGATGTCGCCTGAACACACCCACATACACACACGCTCCCACAGAGTGCCGAACTGCGCCAGCTGAGTGACAAAAAACAAAATAATCTAGAAATCTCTTGCGAGAACACCTTGTGTGATTTCTGTCCAAGGTTTTCCAAGCAATGCATTTTTCTAGCATAATTCAGATAAGCGGGCGAAGCACTTGCCAAATTCTGGGAGGTCTGCCCGTCAGTAGATCTTGGCTTGTTCTGTAAACAGCAACGGGGCTTTTCTTCCATAGAAGAAACGCAGAGATAAGGCTAAGATCTTGGATTTGCCTCCCAAGGAACAGACAGCACCTTCCAAACTGCGTATCTGTGTGAGAAACAGTTTTATAACTGTGACTGTCACCTATAAATGAAACAAATAAATCAACAAACGGAGGGAAAACTATTTATTATATAGCTAACGTAAATGTAAGAAGCGTTCCGACGAGGTATGGGTGTGAACGTTGGGCAATGAAGAAAGTTGAGGGGAAGAAAGTGGATTTGTTTGAAATGTGGTGTTGGGGGAGAGATTTACAGACACTGTGGACTGCCAAAAAGACAAACCAGAGAAGAAAAAGAAGAAGAGGAGGAGGAGGAGGAGGAGGAGGAGGAGATTGAATTTATACCCTCCCCTTCACTTGGAGTCTCAGAGCGGCTTACAATCTCCTTTCCTTCCTCTCCCCACAACAGACACCCTGTGAGGCAGGTGGGGCTGAGAGAGCTCTTTCGAGGACTGCTCTTGAGAGAACAGCTCTGAGATCACTTGTGACCGACCCAAGGTCACACCAGCAGCTGCATGTGGAGGAGCGGGGGAATCAAACCCCGTTCTCCCAGATTAGAGTCCGCGCTCTTAATCACTACACCAAACAAGAGGGTTCTCAATCAAATGAAGCCTGAACTCCCCCTAAAAGCTAAAATGACTAAACTGAGGCTATGATGATGAGAAGACGAGATGATGGGAAGACGCGACTCACTGGGAAAGACGATCATGCTAGGAGAAGCTGAAAGCAACAGGGAAAGAGGAAGCCCCAACAGGAGATGGATGGACTCAATTAAGGAACCCAACTCCCCATTCCTGACCATTTCCTGGACTTGTCACTTGGTCTTGAATAAGGCCCCTGTGTAGGATTGGTAGGCAGTGCCCGGTAACCAGTGGGGTTGTGGGGGGCAGACTGCCTGGAAGAAAATTAAAAAGAAAATGAAGCCCCCCTCAGTAAATTGCTGGAAGTTCCGATCATAGAGTTCCTGGTGATTCCCAGAGCCACTCGGAAGTGACAAGGGTAGCTCGAGCAATCGCCAGAAACTCTATGGTCAGAACTTCCAGTAAGCTTCGAAGGCCTTATTTCTCTTTTAATTTTTTATCTCCAGAAGAGCCACAGACACCCTTTGGCCCTCGTTTCCACCCAGTGATCAGCTGGGCACTGGTGCGCAAGGGTTACCCCTGTGATTCCATGACAGCATTCCAAGTGGCGAAGCCAAAAGCATCCTTGAATACTGCAAAATGGGAACATGTAGGAATGTTGGAGGTGGGACTCAGGCAACGCAGCCAGTGGATAGGGACAGCTTCTGAGTGACACATCATGGAGCCAACTGATTTAGGGATGTGTGGAATGTTCAGAAAGTGCCTGGAGTGCAACTAAAAAAGCACTGGACCTCTGAGAGTTGGCATAGTTTGACAAACAAATGCTAAAGAAATCATGGGCAAAAGAGAGGTATACGGCCAACAAATAAAAGGGAACAATAAAATAAAAGGCAACAGTAAAATAATAATAATAATAATAATAATAATAATAATAATAATAATAATAATAATAATAATAATAATAATAATAATAATAATAATAATAATAATAATAATAATCCAGTTTGTGCATTCAGACTTCAAAGGGTGCTCACATGCGGCATGTACTTGATGCTTTAGGACTGGCATCATATCCTTCACCTCCAAAGGGGGGAAATGACATTAATCTTTTATCTGTTTTCTGCTTGGCTTCTGTACTCTGTAATTCAATATTTATTTTATCAGCAGAGGTTCGCCAGGAATGCCTGGTCTGTAAACAAGATTGTAAGTTTATTTGCAGAGGAATCAGTAATGCTCGGCTACTTTGCGTGACCGGGGGTAAGTGGGCAGAGAGCTGAAATGTCTCCAGATAATCATCAGTCTCTGGCCAGCTCCCAACCAGTGCTTGAGTACTGGTCTACACATGAAGAAAAAGGAAGGAACACTGAAACAGGGCTGTAGTGGACTGTACCACGGCAGACTTCAGGTCAGTTGTGTATGCACCATTTGAGTCAAGAGGAAAGGCTGGGGTATAAATCTCTCTATATAATAATTCTGTTTTGGTTGTGGACTATCCTGAACATTCCACATGCTTCCAGATCAGTTGGCTCCCTGATCTGTCACTCAGAAGCTGTCCCTGTCCACTGGCTGCATTGCCTGAGTCTCACCTCCAATATTCTAAACAGTTTGCTGTTCCTCTCCCCCTAATAGCCAGTCAGAACACAGAGGTCTTTTGCATATGAGGCCTGATTGGCCTTTGCCTCTAGCATTCTAAACAGTTTGTTGTTGCTGTTGGGAATCACTGAATGTGTCCTGAGATCAAATACATATCCCAATCTTCTCTTAAACGGTCACTGGAGTTGCCAAAATACATATCCCAATCTTCCCTTAAATGGTCACTGGAGTTGCCAATCTCCCTGTGGGGCCTGGAGATCTCCCAGAAATCACCATGTTCCCCAGCCACAGCACATCATTTCCCCTACAGAAAATTTCCCAGCTATTACAATGGCTGCTTTGGGCAGTGGACTCTATGGTGTTATACCCTGCTGAAGTCCCTCTGCACCCCAAACCCTCCCTTCCCCAGGCTTTATTCCTCAAATCTACAGGTCTGGCCTTAATATTGCCAGCCTCCAGGCAGCACCTGGAGATCTCCAAGATCAGTTCTCCTGGAGAAAATGGCTGCTTTGGACAATGGACTCTATGGGTCCCTACGGGACTCTGAGGTCCCTCCACACCTCAAACCCTGCCCTCCCCACCAAACCCTGCCCTCCCCAGGCTCTACCCCTCAAATCTACAGGTATTTCCCAACCCAGAGTTCTTACACAGATGTCTGGGGCAGAATGTCATGTGACCCCACAGGGATTCAAGATTCCCAAGATGTTATATTGGAATATTGGTATAAAGCCTCTGAAGTCTTCCCTCTCCACTAGCTACTTAGGGCTGTCTGTTCTCTGCCTCTGTAGCGCTTTGCCGGAAATTTCTCAGAGAAGAAAGCAATAATTATTTATCATTATCCACCATGTCAAAGAATTTGCCTGTCTTTCATTTACTGTCTTTGAAATAAAAGAGTTATTTGTAAGATTCTGAGGAAGGGATTGGAAATTATTTGAATCTCTCCCCCTGCATCCTCTGTGTTGCCACTTATTTTTCAATATGTAGGAGAACCTCTTGTGTTTGGGGTGACTCTGAGCGTAGAGTCCATACTCTTGCCTGTGCATAACGGAGAGGATAATGGACTTTTATTTTTCAGTGACAGTCCCCAAATAAATGATGGACTTGGGGAAAACAGGAACCCATCTGTTGAGCAATTCGATACCCACAGGATGAACTTTTCTTTCCGTCCTCTTGGGCAGGCAAGCATGTTGAATCATGACAAGTGCCGAAAATTAGTCATCTCATTTGTTCTCACCTCCTTTTTGATTTTTTTTTAAAAAAGTGCCATCGTTTTTAAGCAACCTATTTATTTCAAGATATTTCTTTGTAGGCTTAGAGTTGCATCCCTTGCCCAGCCGGGCTACCTGATGCCCGGTCACAGGCAGCCTCGGCAAAATGGGTCTTGGTCGGATGCCCACGCCCTTACCATGCAATCATTCGTGCTGAGCCAGTTGCGGTTACTAATGTTTTTATTCGGGTCTCGCAACAGCTGAGAACTTTAGGGTAGTTCATCCCCACGCCCTTTCTCCAGCCACCCACATAGCCCTCCCTTCCTCATGCCAACCATGCTCCTTCATGCCTGCTGCTCACACCCTGTGCCATCCAATTTCTCTCTGCATCTGCCCTTGAATCCACCCCACCATAGGGTCCACAGCTCTGGAGTCAGCCCAGTCTTCATCCCCCACATACCTGCTAATTCCTCCAGAGGAGGACTGTTGCAAGGTCTACATTCCAGTCATTATAAGGTTAATCTGTATACCTTGTGTGCAATTGTTTAGCCTGACCTGGAAGGAAACCTGGCTCAGAGCCAATGCAAACAAAGCCCCTGAAACTGAAGTCTGTTTACAGACATCATTGGATAATGTAATCAGGTGATTTCCTTCTAGGGGTCAAGAAGAAGATGAATCTCCATTGTTGTTGTGTTGCTGTTGAGAGACCCTGTGGTCAGTCTGTAAAGCTGTAGAGATGTAGCCTTTGTTATGTTGTAGGTTTCCTATATACCCTACCCTTATAAATAAAGATTTTTAAAAAAAAAAACAGAAAGAAATGCCTCCTCTCCAGTGAAGCAAAGATCCATTGCAAACCTCCAAGTATCTAAGTATATTTGCCCATTTTTCCAAGGAGGAGGAGAGGGAGGAGATTGGATTTATACCCTGCCCTTCACTACCTGAAGGAGTCTCAGAGCACCTTACAGTCTCCTTTCCCTTCCCCTCCCCACAACAGAAACCCTGTGAGGTCAGTGGGGCTGAGAGAGCTCTGAGAGGACTGCTCATGAGAGAACAGCTCTGAGAGAACTTGTGACTGACCCAAGGTCACACCAGCAGCTACATGTGGAGGAGTGGGGGAATCAAACCTGGTTCTTCCAGATTAGAGACTGCACTCCTAACCACTGTACCAAACTGGCACACCTTCTCTGAACAGTGCGGCTTCCTCCCCTAGCAACCTAGCCGATGCCCTTCAGGTCAGGCCCAAGCCGCTGGTTCTTAAAGGGCATCTGTCTCCATCAGCCCCTCCGTGCCACATTCTCATCAGTTGTTTATGATGGTCATCGGCCAGAAATACAAAACATACAACTCACAACATGGTCTTTCATTGTTCAACCACTGCTGGGAAGAACCATTTTACTGTCAGGAGTGTAATGAGCCCATTTGGGAGAAAGCTAAGGCATGCAGAATGTGTAAACTGTATGGTTCCATAAGAATATTGGCTCTGAAGAAGAAAACAGAATCGAAACTCTCTCGGCCAGCAGAAGACATCAGTCAGCCAGCCTGATGCAGCCTCCCTGCAGACCTGGAAGTTGGCAACTTAGAAACAGCCAGGAAGACCACAGTGTATTCAAGGACTGTGCACCCCCTATTTATTGGTCTTGCTTGGGAAGGCTTTCTCTGTATTATTTCCAGCCTTCGTGCTTTAATAAGTCATAGTGGAGCATATTAGAATACTCACACTTTATTTCGTGTATTTTGTTCGAGACATACGCCTTTAAGTAAAGACCATGACCAATTGTTATTTTCCATGGGATATTTTGGTTTGGTTTGTTACTGGAAATAAAAGGGAAGCAGGGAAACAAGATGGGTTATGGTTGCTGAATAAAGATGAATTTTCACAGAATCGTAGAATCATAGAGTTGGAAGGGACCTCCGGGGTCATCTAGTCCAACCCCCAGCACAATGCAGGAAATTCACAAATATCTCCCCCCGCAAACACGCCCAATGACCCCTGCTCCATTTCCAGAAGATGACCAAAAAACCCTCCAGGATCTCCAGCCAAACTGGCCTGGAGAAAAATAGCTTCCTGACCCCAAAGTGGTGATCAGCATTTCCCCGGGCGTGTCAGAAAGGGCCTCAAGAACTAAGCACTGAAGTTCACAGGACCCGCATTGCTGTCAGATGGCCACCTAGCCCAGGGGTGTCAAGCTCATTTGTTGGAGGGCCAGATCTGACAGAAATGAGACCTTGTCATGCGTGTCATAAAAGGTAATGCCAGGTAGCGGAGATATAAACTTTACAAAGGACACAAACACAAAGGGTGTGTTTTTTTTAACTTAAAAACATGCTTCAAACATTAGCACGCTTGCAATATTTTGTTTATTCAACAGTATCTGGTAACTGACACCGCTTGCTCTGAATTATTGCATTGAAACGTCTGTGCTGTTGCAATCCTGAGTGTATGCTGTTCAGGTGTGTACCTGTAAGCTGCAAACCTACGATGACGCAGCAGCAGAGGAACTGGAAGCAGTAGAAGACAGCCAGTCCCACTGCGGGCCTGATAGAAGCCCTCCGGGGGGCTGATCTAGCCCCTGGGCTGCATGTTTGTCACCCCTGATCTAGCCTCTGTCTGAAAACCTCCAGAGAAGGAGAGCCCGCCACCTCCCGAGGAAGCCTGTTCCACTCTAACTGTCAGGAAGTTCTTCCTAATGTTTAGCCGGAAACTCTTCTGATTGAATTTCAACCGCGTTGGTTCTGGTCCAACCTTCCGAGGCAGCAGAAGACATAAAGGGGTAAGTTACGGCGAGAATGTGTGGCAAAAGTTCTCCTGACCGTGTGTCCAAACGCCACCAAACGCCGAATTCCCATGCGCCTACATACCCATTACAATGTTCAGTCAATTGCTGTCTGCCCTATAATCACAGGGAAATGCCTGAAGGGGCCTGATACGACAGGGCCCCTCGTGTTTCTGTGGAAAACATTTGACTTTTGAGAAAGATACGGGCTCTAACAATACACAACCACGGCAGGACACAAACCGAGAGCTGTCTGCACTGCAGGCAAAGACGGCTTGCGAAGGCTACCCCCAAGTCCTTGAAAAGCTATTATCTCTGCATGAGAGGAGACCTGACAATACTCTTCAAATAGATGCCTTAAGGAGAGCAGGGTGCCATTGTTATCCTTTCCTCACTTTGGACAAGCAGCAAATAATGGTCTCAAACTGAAACTGGGGGGGAAAAATTAAGCTGAACATAAGAAAGACCTCCAGAGTAGGAAGGTTGTTTAAGAAGGCTGTGGAGTCTCCAACAGAAGAAGTGGAGGAGGAGGAGGAGGAGGAGGAAGCAGAAGCAACAGCAGCAGCAGCAGCAGCAGAAGAGATTAGATTTATACCCTGCCCTTCACTACCCAAAGGTGTCTCAGAGCGGCTTACAATCTCCTTTCCATCCCCCTCCCCACAACAGACACCCTGTGAGGTAGAAGAAGAAGAAGAGATTGGATTTATACCCTGCCCTTCACTGCCCAAAGGCGTCTCAGAGCGGCTTACAAACTCCTTTCCCTTCCCTTCCCCACAACAGACACCCTGTGAGGTAGAAGAAGAAGAAGAGATTGGATTTATACCCCGCCCTTCACTACCCAAAGGTGTCTCAGAGCGGCTTACAAACTCCTTTCCCTTCCCCTCCCCACAACAGACACCCTGTGAGGTAGAAGAAGAAGGGAAGAGATTGGATTTATACCCCGCCCTTCACTGCCCAAAGGCGTCTCAGAGCGGCTTACAAACTCCTTTCCCTTCCCTTCCCCACAACAGACACCCTGTGAGGTAGAAGAAGAAGAAGAGATTAGATTTATACCCTGCCCTTCACTACCCAAAGGTGTCTCAGAGCGGCTTACAAACTCCTTTCCATCCCCCTCCCCACAACAGACACCCTGTGAGGTAGAAGAAGAAGAAGAGATTGGATTTATACCCTGCCCTTCACTGCCCAAAGGCGTCTCAGAGCAGCTTACAAACTCCTTTCCCTTCCCTTCCCCACAACAGACACCCTGTGAGGTAGAAGAAGAAGAAGAGATTAGATTTATACCCTGCCCTTCACTACCCAAAGGTGTCTCAGAGCGGCTTACAATCTCCTTTCCATTCCCCTCCCCACAACAGACACCCTGTGAGGTAGAAGAAGAAGAAGAGATTGGATTTATACCCTGCCCTTCACTGCCCAAAGGCGTCTCAGAGCGGCTTACAAACTCCTTTCCATTCCCCTCCCCACAACAGACACCCTGTGAGGTAGAAGAAGAAGAAGAGATTGGATTTATACCCTGCCCTTCACTGCCCAAAGGCGTCTCAGAGCGGCTTACAAACTCCTTTCCCTTCCCTTCCCCACAACAGACACCCTGTGAGGTAGAAGAAGAAGAAGAGATTGGATTTATACCCTGCCCTTCACTACCCAAAGGTGTCTCAGAGCGGCTTACAAACTCCTTTCCCTTCCCCTCCCCACAACAGACACCCTGTGAGGTAGAAGAAGAAGAAGAGATTGGATTTATACCCTGCCCTTCACTGCCCAAAGGCGTCTCAGAGCGGCTTACAAACTCCTTTCCCTTCCCTTCCCCACAACAGACACCCTGTGAGGTAGAAGAAGAAGAAGAGATTAGATTTATACCCTGCCCTTCACTACCCAAAGGTGTCTCAGAGCGGCTTACAAACTCCTTTCCCTTCCCCTCCCCACAACAGACACCCTGTGAGGTAGAAGAAGAAGAAGAGATTGGATTTATACCCTGCCCTTCACTGCCCAAAGGCGTCTCAGAGCGGCTTACAAACTCCTTTCCCTTCCCTTCCCCACAACAGACACCCTGTGAGGTAGAAGAAGAAGAAGAGATTAGATTTATACCCTGCCCTTCACTACCCAAAGGTGTCTCAGAGCGGCTTACAATCTCCTTTCCATCCCCCTCCCCACAACAGACACCCTGTGAGGTAGAAGAAGAAGAAGAGATTGGATTTATACCCTGCCCTTCACTGCCCAAAGGTGTCTCAGAGCGGCTTACAAACTCCTTTCCCTTCCCTTCCCCACAACAGACACCCTGTGAGGTAGAAGAAGAAGAAGAGATTAGATTTATACCCTGCCCTTCACTACCCAAAGGTGTCTCAGAGCGGCTTACAATCTCCTTTCCATCCCCCTCCCCACAACAGACACCCTGTGAGGTAGAAGAAGAAGAAGAGATTGGATTTATACCCTGCCCTTCACTGCCCAAAGGCGTCTCAGAGCGGCTTACAAACTCCTTTCCCTTCCCTTCCCCACAACAGACACCCTGTGAGGTAGAAGAAGAAGAAGAGATTAGATTTATACCCTGCCCTTCACTACCCAAAGGTGTCTCAGAGCGGCTTACAATCTCCTTTCCATCCCCCTCCCCACAACAGACACCCTGTGAGGTAGAAGAAGAAGAAGAGATTGGATTTATACCCCGCCCTTCACTGCCCAAAGGCGTCTCAGAGCGGCTTACAAACTCCTTTCCCTTCCCTTCCCCACAACAGACACCCTGTGAGGTAGAAGAAGAAGAGATTGGATTTATACCCCGCCCTTCACTGCCCAAAGGCGTCTCAGAGCGGCTTACAAACTCCTTTCCCTTCCCTTCCCCACAACAGACACCCTGTGAGGTAGAAGAAGAAGAAGAGATTAGATTTATACCCTGCCCTTCACTACCCAAAGGTGTCTCAGAGCGGCTTACAAACTCCTTTCCCTTCCCCTCCCCACAACAGACACCCTGTGAGGTAGAAGAAGAAGAAGGGATTGGATTTATACCCTGCCCTTCACTACCCAAAGGTGTCTCAGAGCGGCTTACAATCTCCTTTCCATCCCCCTCCCCACAGCAGACACCCTGTGAGGTAGAAGAAAAAGAAGAGATTAGATTTATACCCTGCCCTTCACTACCCAAAGGTGTCTCAGAACGGCTTACAAACTCCTTTCCCTTCCCCTCCCCACAACAGACACCCTGTGAGGTAGAAGAAGAAGAAGAGATTGGATTTATACCCTGCCCTTCACTACCCAAAGGTGTCTCAGAACGGCTTACAAACTCCTTTCCCTTCCCTTCCCCACAACAGACACCCTGTGAGGTAGAAGAAGAAGAGATTGGATTTATACCCTGCCCTTCACTACCCAAAGGTGTCTCAGAACGGCTTACAAACTCCTTTCCCTCCCCCTCCCCACAACAGACACCCTGTGAGGTAGAAGAAGAAGAAGAGATTGGATTTATACCCTGCCCTTCACTACCCAAAGGTGTCTCAGAGCGGCTTACAGTCTCCTTTCCATCCCCCTCCCCACAGCATACACCCTGTGAGGTAGAAGAAAAAGAAGAGATTGGATTTATACCCTGCCCTTCACTACCCAAAGGTGTCTCAGAGCGGCTTACAATCTCCTTTCCATCCCCCTCCCCACAACAGACACCCTGTGATGTAGAAGAAGAAGAAGAGATTGGATTTATACCCTGCCCTTCACTACCCAAAGGTGTCTCAGAACGGCTTACAAACTCCTTTCCCTTCCCTTCCCCACAACAGACACCCTGTGAGGTAGAAGAAGAAGAGATTGGATTTATACCCTGCCCTTCACTACCCAAAGGTGTCTCAGAGCGGCTTACAAACTCCTTTCCCTCCCCCTCCCCACAACAGACACCCTGTGAGGTAGAAGAAGAAGAAGAGATTGGATTTATACCCTGCCCTTCACTACCCAAAGGTGTCTCAGAGCAGCTTACAGTCTCCTTTCCATCCCCCTCCCCACAGCAGACACCCTGTGAGGTAGAAGAAAAAGAAGAGATTGGATTTATACCTTGCCCTTCACTACCCAAAGGTGTCTCAGAGTGGCTTACAAACTCCTTTCCCTTCCCCTCCCCACAACAGACACCCTGTGAGGCAGGCGGGGCTGAGAGAGCTCTTGACAGAAACTGCTCTTTTTTCAAGAACAGCTCTTATCAGAACTACAGCTTACCCAAGGTCATCCAGCAGGTGCAAGTGGAGGAGTGGGGAATCCAACCCGGTTCTCCCAAATTAGATTCCGCGCACTTAACCACTACACCAAACTGTAGAAGAAAAAGAGTTGGATTCATACCTCACCCTTCACTCGGAGTATCAGAGTAGCTTACAATCTCCTTTCCCTTCCCTTCCCCTCCCCACAACAGACTCCCTGTGAGGTCAGTGGGGCTGAGAGAGCTCTTTGAGAACTGCTCTTGAGAGAACAGCTCTGAGAGAACTGGTGACTCACCCAAGGTCACCCAGCTGGTTGCATGAGGAGGAGTGGGGAACCAGACCCGGTTCTCCAGATTAGAGTCCCCCGCTCTTCACCACTGCACCAAACTGGAGAGGACTGAGAGCAAATGAGATGAGCTGGATTTTGAGTCCAGTCGCACCTTGAAGACCAACAGGACTTTCGTCAGGGAGCTTTGACTCTTGAAAGCTCGTACCCCAGAAAATTTGTTAGTCTCCAAGGTGCTGCTGGACTTGAATCTGGCTCTTGTCCTGCAGACCCAACATGGCTACCCTGAAGCATATTAGATTAGTTTTGGTGGATTGGTTGGAGGCTTCCCTGAGGTCACCTCCAGTGTTCCCTCTAAGCTGAGTTGGTGTGAGCCGGCTCACAGTTTTTTAGCCTCCGGCTCACAGATTTTTGTCTTGGCTCAGGAAGGAATGGCTCCAGAGCAACCTCATTTATGCAGCAGCCAAATCGCTCGCTCACAGTTTTAATGCCAGTAGCTGACAAAGTATAATTTTTGCTCACAAGACTCCACAGCTTAGAGTGGGCATTGGTCACCTCCTTTCAAGCCTATTGAGAGCCTCTCTGAGGCTCCTTTGGGTAGTGAAAGCAGGGTATAAATCCAATCTCCTCCTCCTCCTCAGGCCATCCCAGATAACATGTGCATGACTCTAATCATTCTAATCAGTCCTCTCTTCTTGGGAATAATGATATATACCATGTTCTACCATCTCTCAGTTTCTGTCCCTCGGTAAAACTGGGGTATTCCCAGGATGATAGCACCAAATCAAATAGATAATCAAATATCTAACAAAATAGTAATAATCCTCTGTGTGTAGAATGCCGTCAAGACACAGCTGACTTACGATGACCCCAGGAAGGGGCTTTCAAGGAGAGGGATGAAGTAAAGGTGGTTTGCCGATGCCTTCCTTGGCAAAGTCTTCCTTGGTGGTCTCCCATCCAAGTACCAACCCTGCTTAGCTTCCAAGATCTGGATGAGGCCAGACTATATAATACCATTCCACGTCCCATCCACTGTTTCACTGCAAGAGAAATACCTAGAAAAACAAAACGAAAATGTGAAGACATCATAAGGACATAAGAAGAACGCTGCTGTTTAAGACCAGAGGTCCATGTAGTCCAGCATCCTGTCTCACACAGTGGCCAATCAGCTCCTCTAGAGGGCCAGCAACAGGAGAGAGAAGTTGAGGCCTTCCTAAGAACATTAGAAGAGCCCTGCTGGATCAGAGCAGTGGTCCATCTATACAGCATCCTGTGTCTCACACAGTGGCCAACCAGTTCCTCTGGAGGGCCAGCAACAGGGCATAGAGCCTGAGGCCTTCCTAAGAACATAAGAAGAGCCCTGCTGGATCAGACCAGATGTCCATCTAGTCCAGCATCCTGTGTATCACACAGTGGCCAACCAGTTCCTCTGGATGGCCAACAACAGACAGAGAGGCCATGGCTTTCCCCTAATATGAACACCAGAAGAGCCCTGCTGGATCAGACCAATGGTCCATCTAGTCCAGCATCCTGCCTCACACAGCGGCCAACCAGTTCCTCTGGAGGGCCCACAACAGGGCATAGAGCCCGAGGCCTTCCCCTGATGTTGCCTCCCGGCTCTGAGATCAGAGGATTTGTGCCTCTGAATGTGGAGGTTCCCTTCAGTCATCATGGCCAGAAGCCATTGATAGATTTATCCTCCATGAATCTCTCTAACCCCCTTTTGAAGCTAATCATTCCTGTGGACATCACGACATCCTCTGGCATCAGGGGAAACATTGCGGCTCCTTCTCCTACAACTAACAGTTTTATACCTGCATTGTTAGTTAGGTCTTCAGAGCCCCTAAATCTAAAAATGATTTGATGTCACTGGAATGGCCTATGCGATCCTGCAATAATAATATATATTTTAAGAAATCCTATCTGTGGTTTGTACTTATAACTTTATTTTATCTTATCGATATGCCACTTCTCCCAAGAACCAGCATGAAGCTACCTTTAGACCAGGGGTGGCCACATTGGCTTGATGTAAGAGCCACATAGAATAAATGTCAGATGGTTGAGAGCCGCAAGAGATGAACAGACATCACATGCTTTTTTACTGGTAAATATGCAGATTTGCCTTTTATTTTATTTTTTAAAATAAAATTTTGTTTCAAATTTACAACATCACAACAACAACAACAGAATCTTAGAGGAATATCACAAAAACCATAACAATTATGGAAATCATTATATACTAGCGGCCAAGCCCGTTGCGGTCTCATATGCAACGGGCGCTACCTGGCTCCCTGCCTAAGGCCCTGTGAGGGCAAGGCAGCCGCCGCCGCGAAGTTCTCATCCCTCCCCTTGCCTCCATTCCTCGGTGTTGCAGCACTGTCCAGTCACGGCGGCCCGTGTGCGCCGAAGGTCCCACGCTCCCCTTTCCGGCTCCCCAGCACTGGCCAGGCGTGGCGGCCCCATGCGCACTGTGCAAGGTGAGCCGCGGCGCCGAATGCCCCATCCTCCCCTCTCCTGCCAGCAATGCGAAGTTCTCATGCTGCCCTCGGCTCCCTCTATCGCAGCATGGGCAGTGTTGAGGCCACGCAGCCAGGCACGGCAGCCAATGTCCAGGGCCCCACTTTTGAGTGGCAGCCCCCGCAGCCAATGGATTCCGCCACACATTTTTCCCTTATATGGGCATCCCTTATATGGTCAAGCTGGCTGAACACTACTCTTTTATATAATAGGGAAGGATATTGTTTACAACTCAAGTTGAACCTGTTAGTATTACATCACATGAACGGTATCATAATATTTCTTTGGGACCTGAACAGTTTTAGATGAATCATTATTAAAATATATATTCTAAAAATGGAAACCATTTTAACTGGAAATCACTACGGCCCTGACGGGTTAGAAAAATCCGGTCGTGACATTTGCTTTTTATTAACAATAAATGAAACTGACTATGCGGTCCTGCAATAATAATATATATATATTTTAAAAATCCTATCTCTGGTTTGTCTTTATAACTTTATTTTATCTTATCGATATGCCGCTTCTCCCGAGGACCAGCATGAAACTACCTTTAGACCAGGGGTGGCCACACTGGCTTGATGTAAAAGCCACATAGAATAAACGTCAGATGGTTGAGAGCCGCAAGAGATGAACAGATATTACACGTTTTTACTGGTAAATATGCAGATTTGCTTTTTTATCAACAATAAACGAGACTGCCAAAAATAGTAACAAAAGCGGTAAAAGCAGATATTGATAATGATATTTATTTGTCCGCTGATATTTGTTTGCTAATGATATTTCGCTTCCCCAGCTGCCCTGCCGGGAGCCGCACAATATGTAGGAAAGAGCCACATGCAGCTCCCAAGCCGCAGTTTGGCCACCCCTGCTTTAGACTAAATGAGCATGAAGCTATTGGAACCGTTTTCCCCATCTCCCCGTTATCTATTTTGACTGGCACCAGCTCTCCAGGTTTCCAGACCCGGAAAGGTCTTTCCTAGCATCTGCCCCCTGCAATCTTCTAACTGGAGATGCCGGGGACCGAACCTGGGACCTTCTGCAGGCAAAGCAGGTACCGAGTCACAAACTGTGAGAGGGAATTAATTTCAATGAGTTTAACATTTTGATGGTTGCAATGGCCGTGCTTCAGAGGTATAAAAAATGGCACAGGCTGGCAAGAAAGTGAACCTTACGCACAGACGGTGGGGGGACAGGTGGCCTGCATCTTCCAGCTCCAGAGGTCAGCAAGATCGTTATTCTCTGGGCACAGCTCTGCTCTGTCTCTAATGTATCAGCCCAGAAATTATGCTGTACAAGTCCGGGTGCCCCCCCCCCTTCACTTAAATCAGCATTAACATCAAATCAATGGAAAAACATAGAAACTTGGGAAACAAATGCATCTTCTGCATAATCTTGGTGGGACTGAAGAATGGCATATCAAAATAGCTTAACCGCATTGGTCATGCAAGAAGAAGAAGAAGAAGAAGAAGAACATAAGAACATAAGAGAAGCCAATGTTGAATCAGGCCAATGGCCCATCTAGTCCAACACTCTGTCACACAGCGGCCAAAATATACCAGGTGCCATCAGGAGGTCCAGCAGTGGGGCCAGGGCACCAGAAGCCCTCCCACTGCTGCCCCCTCCAGCACCAAGAATAGAGTGCATCATCTGCCCCAGACTGAGAGTTCTCATTCTATACCCTGTGGCTAATAGCCACTGGTGGACTTCTGCTCCATATGTTTATCTAATTTCCCTCTTGAAACTGTCCATGCTTGCAGCTGCCACGACCTCCTGTGGCAGTGAATTCCATATGTTAATCACTCTTTGGGTGAAGAAGTATTTCCTTTTATCTGTTCTAACCCGACTGCTCAGCAATTTCATAGAGTGCCCACGAGTTCTTGTATTGTGAGAAAGGGAGAAAAGTACTTCTTTCTCAACCTGCTCAATCCCATTCATAATCTTATAAACCTCGATCATGTCACCCCTCAGCCGTCGTTTCTCCAAGCTAAAGAGCCCCAAGCATTTTAACCTTTCTTCATAGGGAAGGTGTTCCAACCCTTTTGAAGAAGAAGAAGAAGAAGAAGAAGAAGAAGAAGAAGAAGAAGAAGAAGAAGAAGAAGAAGAAGAAGAAGAACTTGGGAAACAAATGCACCTTTTGTATAATCTTGGTGGGACTGAAGAATGGCATATCAAAATAGCTTAACTGCATTGGTCATGCAAGAAGGAGGAGGAGACCCTGCCCTTCACTCAGAGTGGCTTACAATCTCCTTCCCTTCCTCTCCCCGCAACAGACACCCTGTGAAGTAAGTGGGGCTGAGAGAGCTCTTTTGTGGACTGCTCTTGAGAGAACAGCTCTGAGAGAACTTGTGACTGGTCCAAAATCGTACCAGCAGCTGCGTGTGGAAGAGTGGGGAATCAAACCCGGTTCTTCAGATTAGAGTCCGTGCTCCTAACCACTACAGCAAACTGGCTCTGAATGACTTCCTGAATGACTTCCTGCTCTTGAATGACTTGTTGCTCTTCTAGGTCACAGCTGAAGGAAGTAGACGTGACAGGCAGGAGAGGAGAGATGTTTTATACCTTGCTTGGTGATCCCAACTGCATCCCACCATGTTATCACTATTTTTTGCTGTCTTCGAGCTCCTGAATAACCATAACATGAAATAGACACTTGGGGTCTCTTTTGCTAGCCTGATGGACTGTTAAGTGGGGTCTGGCAGGTGATGGGGGGATTAATCGGGAGCAGGGGGGAGGTCCAGTGGATGTTGTCACTCCCCACATGACTCGCAAGTGAAATCATTATGTTGGGGACATCAAGGTGACCCTCTGGTATTTGGCAAAAACCTCTATAGTTAATTGGACTTCTACCATAGAGTTTTTGCTAAAATACCAGAGTGTCACCCCGACATGATGATGTCACTTCCCGGTCATGTGGGCCAAGATGTAGACATGTCGCTGCATGTTGGCTGGGCCTCCCTCTTTTTCAGGGTAAGTACCCCCTGCTGGCTAGATGATCCGTGATGGGGCAGTGGGGTGCTGGGGTCTGGTGACGGGGGATCCCCACTTCCACCAGGGGGGTCTAGCAACTCTAATGGCTAGTTGTAGATACCACTCCACTCATTCCCCTGAAGGCCCCTAAGGTTTGTAGATTGTCCCCGTCAAGTAGCACCAATCCAGAGTCTTGCACCATTTGCAAAAAAAATCTCCATTGAGCCCATCACATATTCTTCTGTGACCGTTCGCCTCCTGTTTCCCAACTGATTCTAAGCTAACATTTCATGGCAATTACAACTTGAAGGTTAAAATAATCACTGTAGTAGCTGTTAAATGTGTGTGCTTTCTTCTAAAGAGCAACTGTGTTTCATACTTGATTTCTATTAGACCCTAAAGGCCTTTGCACTACAGATACATAAAACCAGTAGGTTTTATTGGCTTTCTTCACATGACTGTTACATTTGTACCATGCTTTCCTTCTGAGGAGCTTCGGATTTAGTTCCAGCTGATGGGGCGAACCGGTGTTGTAGCACCTCATTTCACCAAAGCTTTATCCAAGATGGAACTGTAACAACTTAACGATAACAAAGATTACTGGGTAATGCAATATTTCATGTCACTGTGTTCTTCCAAATGGTTGTATGCTTAACCGGTGCTACGACACCAGTTCGCACCGTCAACTGGGACTAAACTTGCAGAGCTGCTATATGAACAGAACTTTAAGTTTTCAGGAACAGAGGATTCTACTCACCCGAAGTACTATTGATGCATTGAGTGGACTTTTGCATTGACAATTTACAACTGAACCCTTTGTTCTGTGACGCATGAAGTTGGGTCTCTCCCTATTTGCACGGTTTATTTATATGGATTTCTAGATTTGGATTAAGCTTGTTTTGTATGTTTGTTATTGCCGGTTATGCAAATACTTTGTAAGCATGATATTTAGTGTCTTTGGCCGCAGCCAGACGTGCCTTTAGATCCAACTCAGCTGGGAATGCCTGATGGATCTAAAGGGCACGATCAGATGGCAACATCTGGGAAAGGTACTACAGCTGTCCTCACCACGTGCTGCCTCGCCATGGAAGCGGAGTTAAAAGACACCGGGGAAAGTCCGGTCCTAATGCTTGCTGATGGGCTATGGACAGACTTTCCCCTGTCTGATCACTCAAGCACACTCTCATTCCATTGGGATGGTCTGCGCATTTCCTTGATCCAAGTAGCAACCCTGCTTAGGTTCCAGGAACTGAGAAGCAGAGGAGGTTCACCATTGCCTTCCTCTGAAGAGCCTTCCTTGGTCATCCAAGTACCAACCCTACTTAGCTTCTGAGATCTGATGAGATTGGGCTGGGCCAATGCCGCCTTCCCTCTAGGGCATAGATTTGTGTGTATAAAGTGCTGTGAAGTCACGGATGACTTATGACGACTCCAGCAAGGGGCTTTCAAGACAAGTGAGAAGCTGAGGTGGTTGGCCATTGAAACTTTCACATTGGAGGGTGGTAAGGAGTGGGGTACCACAGGGATTGGTACCCGGCCCGATGCTTTTTAACTTGTTTATTAACGATTTGGAATTGGGAGTAAGCAGTGAAGTGGCTAAATTTGCAGATGTCACAAAGTTGTTTAGGGTGGTGAAAACCAGGGAGGATTGTGAGGCACTCCAACGGGATCTGTCGAGGATGGGTGAGTGGGTATCAACGTGGCAAATGGGGTTCAAAGTGGCCAAGTGCAAAGTGATGCACATTGGAGCCAAAAATCCTAACTATAAATACACGTGGATGGGGTCTGAACTAGCAGAGACAGACCAAGAGAGAGATCTTGGAGTCATAGTAGATAACTCAATGAAAATGTCTAGGCAGTGTGTGACTGCAATAAAGAAGGCCAATACTATGCTGGGGATTATTAGGAAGGGAACTGAAAACAGATCAGCCAGTATCATCATGCCCCTGTATAAATCATTGGTGCGACCTCATTTGGAGTACTGAGTACAGTTCTGGTCGCCACACCTCAAAAAAGATATTATAGCATTGGAAAAAGTGCAGAGAAGGGCAACTGGAATGATAAAAGGGTTGGAACACCTTCCCTATGAAGAAAGGTTAAAATGCTTGGGGCTCTTTAGCTTGGAGAAACAACGGCTGAGGGGTGACAGGATCGAGGTTTATCAGATCTTGCACCTCCTTAAACACACTTTTACACTCAGGTCGTTTGTTAATGAGCACAATTGAATGTGGAAAAGGAAGAAGGGTTCTGGAGCATCTGGCAGTGAAGTTGTAAAGTGCTGCGTCTGGTGGTAGTAGACTCCCCAAAGCCTCCAATTATGTAATTATGATTCACGCACACAAAAAAGATGCTTGTTTTGGCATTCTCATTGCAACATTTGCTTAAACTAAATGTAATCTTCAGCCGGCAGTTTTCAGCAATTTAAAATCAATTTTGAGTATGTTTTCACGGAAATGTGGGTCACAGATTTCCACATAATTCTGATCCAGCAATCTTAGGGTTGCCAGCTGTGGGTTGAGAAACAACTGGAGATTTAGGGGGTGGAGACTGGAGAGGGACCTCAGCAGGGTCAAATGCCGTAAAGTCATAAGAACACCAGAAGACCCCTGCAGGATCAGAACAATGGTCTATCTAGTCCAGCATCCTGTCCCACACAGTGGCCAACCAGTTCCTCTGGAGGACTAACAACAGGGCATGGAGGCCAAGGCCTTCCTAAGAACCTCAGAGGAGCCCTGCTGGACCAGGCCAATGGTCCATCTAGTCCAGCATCTTGTCCCACACAGTGGCCAAACAGTTCAGCATCCTGTCTCACACAGTGGCCAACCAGTTCCTCTGGAGGGCCAACAACAGGGCAGAGAGGCCGAGGCCTTCATAAGAACATCAGAAGAGCCCTGTGGGATCAGACCAGTGGTCCATCTAGTCCAGCCTCCTGTCTCACACAGCAGCCAACCTTTTCCTCTGGAGGACCAACAACAGAGCATAGAGGCTGAGGCCTTCCTAAGAACATAAGAAGATCCCTGCTGGGTCAGACCAGTGGTCCATCTAGTCCAGCATCCTTTCACCTGAAATAACTGAAAAGGTAGCCTTATTTCTAAGTTTGGTAATTAAGGATTGATTGTGCAATGTATAGATGCATATGATTGACTCATTTTTCCTTGTTACCTCTTTATCTGTTTTTGTTTCTCCCTGTAACCTAATATATGCCAGTAAAGGTCTGTGTGTGTGTGTGTAGTCCAGCCTCCTGCCTCACACAGTGGCCAATCAGTTCCTCTGGAGAGCAGAGCATAGAACCTGAGGCCTTCCTAAGAACATCAGAAGAGCCCTGCTGGATCATACCAGTGGTCCATCTAGTCCAGCCTCCTGTCTCACTCAGTGGCCAACCAGGTCCCCTGGAGGGCCAACAATGGGGCATAGAGGCCGCGGCCTTGCCCTGATGTTTCCTCCCAGCTCTGGGATTCAGAAGTTTAGTGTGGAGGTTCCCCTCAATCATCACCATGGCTAGTAGCCACTAATAGACTTATCCTCCATGAATCTATCTAATCCCCTTTTCTTTATTCAAGTTAGTTAATTTAATTTCTAGCCTGCCCTCCCCTGCAATACAAGGCTCAGGGCAGGTTACAACGATACAATACAATAAATTAATATAATATCAGCAATTATTAAAAACTAATGACAATATCATTTATGCTATCATTTATGGAGCCACCTAAAATCAATATTCCTGAGACAGCACCATATACGTGCCCCTTAGACGGTAACTAGTAATACGGGAGGTGGGTAGAGAGGAGTGAACAACTTAAGATGGCCAGTATTGTTAGGTCTCCACCATCTCATCCATAGGCCTGAGAGAACATCTCCATCTTGCAGGCCCGTCAAACCCTGCTTCGCTTTGCTTGCTTAGGTTGCCATAGTTATTGGGGGGAGGGAATTCCTGGGGGGAGTGGGGGAGGGGGTGCGTGGTGAGTGAGTAAGAACCTTTGCTTTTAGGAGGCATAACTGTTCCTGCAAGGTGTGCCTCCTTTCTCTTTCCCAGGGAGAGGTGTCCTTGAAGCTTTTGGTACCAGCTTTAGCAGTAGATAACCAAGCCATATATTTTTTTTCCACTTGGTTGAGATGGTAACACTAGGTGTGGTGTGTGTGACATGTATCTGAGGGGATGGGAAGGGACTTTGTTTGAATTGCCTATATTAAGCACATGCCCACCAAAATCTTCAGTTCTAGCACAAGTGATGTTCTGGATCATATATACATCTCAATAAACGTATCACTGCCGAAGAGAGTGTTGTTGAGGGTAACTTGACTGGGAGTCTGACACGGCCCTGTGAAACTGTATTAAGTTCCCGCAGGGTCTGGATCTCTCTTGGGAGAGTGTTGCACCAGGCCAGCACCAGAGCCAAGAAAGCTCTGGCTCTGCTTGAGGCTAAGTGGACCTCCATTGGTCCAGGGATCACCTGCAGATATTGGTCAGTCCATAGAGCATAATGCTCTTTGAGGGATATACTGGAAGAGACGTTCCTGAAGGTACGTTGGTCCCAGACTGGTTGTTCCCCCCAAAGCAGCCATTTTCTCCAGGAGGATGGACCTCTATTGTCCAGAGATTATTTGTAGTAGCGGGGGACCTCCAGGCCACACTTGGAGGTTGGCACCTCTAATTTTAGACACACAGGAATCCCCAGGTATTTTCAAAGCTTCTCTTTGACCCTGGCTTTCCCATTCATTTCAAGGAAGGAGGCAACACAAGAATATTCCTGGGTGGAAGCTGATCTCCTTACAGTCCTTTCAGAGCTGTTCTTTCAAGAGCAGTTCTGGAAAGAGCTCTCTCAGTCCCACCTACCCCACAGGGTGTCTGTTGTGGGGAGAGGAAGGGAAAGGAGATTGTAAGCCGCTCTGAGATGCCTTCGGGCAGTGAAGGGCGGGGTATAAGTCCAATTTCCTCCTCCTCCTCCTCTTCCTCCTCTATTGAGGTGAACATGGAATGTGGAAAGGCATGGCTCCCAGACATCCATGTGCACATCTGGGCATGTCCTGATCACTAGCGCAGGACAGCTCATTTTAAATGATCTGCTGGAATGAACAAAAGATGCTTTCAAAATACTGCCATTGTTCTTACCATCACCACCCTGCCAATATCACAACACTGAGCCAGTGAGAATAAAAGATTCCTGTTAATAAAAAGGTCCTCACTAGGATAGGCCCAGCTAGCCTGATTTCATCAGGTCTGGGAAGCTAAACAAGGTCAGCTCTAGTCAGTATTTGGATGATGAGGAGGAGGAGGAGAAGGAGAGGAAAAGGAGGAGAGGAGAAGGAGGAAAGGAGGAGGAGAGGAGGAGGAGAAGAAGAGGAGGAGGAGGAGGAGGAGATTGGATTTCTACCCCACCCTTCACTCAGAGTCTCAGAGCGGCTTACAAACTCCTTTCCCTTCCCCTCCCCACAACAGACACCCTGTGAGGTAGGCAGGGCTGAGAGAGCTCTTTCAAGGACTGCCCTTGAGAGAACAGCTCTGAAGGAACTACGGCTTGCCCAAGGTCATCTAGCAGCTGCAAGTGGAGGAGTGGGGAATCAAACCTGCTTTTCCCAGATTAGAGTCCGCGCACTTAACCACTACACCAAACTGGATGGGAGGCCACTGAGGAATTCCAGGGTTGCTATGCAGAGGAAGGCAATGGCAAACCATCTCTGGATGTCTCATGCCTGGATAGCTCAGGCTAGCCTAATCTCATCAGGTCCCAGAAGCTAAGTAGGATTGGCCCTGGTTAGTACTTGGATGGGAGACCACAATGTGAGTCCAGGGTTGCTACGCAGAGGCAGGCAATGGCAAACAACCTCTGAACGTCTCTCCCCTTGAAAACCTATGGGGGTTGCCATAAGTCAGCTGTGACTTGACAGCATATTTGTTTTTAAAAGAAAATAGAAATGAAATGTACAGCTCGATGTCCTTAACAGGTGGCACCAATCAGATGTTATCTACATCTACATCTCTATCTATCTATCTATCTATCTATCTATCTATCTATCTATCTATCTATCTATCTATCTACTCTATCTATCTATCTATCTATCTATCTATCTATCTATCTATCTATCTATCTATCATCTATCTATCATCTATCTATCTATCATCTATCTATCTATCTATCTATCTATCTATCTATCTATCTATCTATCTATCTATTTATCATCTATCTATCTATCTATCATCTATCTATCTATCTATCTATCTATCTATCTATCTATCATCTATCTATCTATCTATCTATCTATCTATCATCTATCTATCATCTATCTATCATCTATCTATCATCTATCTATCTATCATCTATCTATCTATCATCTATCATCTATCTATCTATCATCTATCTATCATCTATCTATCATCTATCTATCACTATCTATCATCTATCTATCTATCTAACTATCTATCTATCTATCTATCTATCTATCTATCTATCTATCTATCTATCTATCTATCTATCTATCTATCTATCTATCTATCTATCTATCTATCTATCATCATCTATCTATCATCTATCTATCTATCTATCTATCTATCTATCTATCTATCTATCTATCATCTATCTATCTATCTATCTATCTATCTATCTATCTATCTATCTATCTATCATCTATCTATCTATCTATTCATTATAGCATTGGAAAAAAGTTCAGAAAAGGGCAACTAGAATGATAAAAGGATTGGAACTCTTTCCCTGTGAGGAAAGGTTGAGGCGCTTGGGGCTCTTTAGCTTGGAGGAACGACAGCTGAGGGGTGACATGATTGAGCTTTACAAGACTATGCATGGGATGGAGCAAGTTGAGAAAGAAGTACTTTTCTCCCTTTCTCACAATACAAGAACTCGTGGCCATTCCATGAAATTGCTGAGCGGTCGGGTTAGAACAGATAAAAGGAAGTCCTTCTTCACCCAAAGAGTGATTAACAAATGGAATTCACTGCCACAGGAGGTGGTGGCGGCTACAAGCATGGACAGCTTCAAGAGGGAATTGGATAAACATGTGGAGCAGAGGTCCATCAGTGGCTATTAGCCACAAGGGATAGGTTGGAACTCTCAGTCTGAGGCAAGTGATGCTCTGTATTCTTGGTGCTTGTGGGGGGGCAACAGTGGGAGGGCTTCTAGTGTCCTGGCCTCACTGCTGGACCTCCTGATGGCACCTGGTATTTTTGGCCACTGTGTGACACAGGTCCTTTCTGCACTTGGATCTCATCCCTGGTTTTATCAGAGTTCAATGTGACACAATGCCTTGCATTTATCCCTGGTTATAACAGCATCCGTTTATCCCAGGACAAATATGGGGTGAAACTGGGGTGACTTCAGTGTAATGTGGAAACAATAAATACCCCGAGATAATTACAGGGGTGAACTCGAGTGTATTTAGAATGTAAAAATACCCTGAGATAATTACAGGGGTGAACTTGTGTGTAGTGTAGAATGTAAGTTCAGGGACAGTATTTAACCAGGATTTAAAGTCTAGTGCAGAAAGGACCACAGAGTGTTGGACTGGATGGGCCATTGGCCTGATCCAACATTGATTTCTCTTAGTTCTTATGTTTAGAATGATCAAGACTTTTTGCATTAAAAAACCAGACTGGTTACAGTACTTTTTTTTTTTTTTAAAAAAATACAGTATAGATATCTATGAACTTTAGTGAAATAATCTAAAATTCAATGTATTTATATCTGCATGGTACTTTGGCTTCCAAAATCAATTTTTTTGCGGGGGGAAAACCAACCCTGAGAGAGATCTTCTTCAATAAACCTCCTCTTCTTCCCTTATTTACTTACATCCTCGCAGCACTTTCCGGACGTTGTGGAAATCCAGCCCACATATCCCAGGCACTCTCCACTGCTGTCTCTTTCTTTATTGGATAGGCAGCATTCAGGTGCGCTGTATTGGTTCCTACAATGGCCGTAGGTAGCAATATACTCTTCTTGTTAAGTTCTAATTTCTGGACTTCAGCGGCAACTCTCGGGAGGCTTCAAAGTTTCTCCAATAGCTGCTGCATTTGTCCTTGCCTGAAGCACCAGGTTTGGAAGGAGAGTAAAGCACCCCGTGAAGAAATAGACCCCTCCCCCCCAAGGGCTAGGCCTTTGGACCACTTTATATAACTAATTGACTTACAGACTCATGGGTTAGCATTGCATAAATCCGATGTGTTCCAAAGGCCGCTCTGAACTACGTTTTGGCTGTGGGGTATTTGCGCTCTTAAGGAACTGGCTGCATCTTTCCAAGAGGAGTGTGGTTCATATCACATTTGAGAACAGGGTTGCCAGCTCTGGATTTGGAAATATCTGGAGAATTTGGGGGTGGAACCTGGGGAGAGCGGGGTTTGGGGAGGGGAGAACGCCATGCAATCTAATTTATATTTTATGTTTGATTGTAATTATGTGTTGGTTTGTGTCAGCCGCCCCAAGCCGGCCTTGGCTGAGAGGGCGGGGTAAAAATTAAGAAAATAAATAAATATAAATAAATGAACTCCACCAGTGTTCCCTCTAAGCTGAGTTAGTGTGAGCTGGCTCACCGTTTCTTAGCCTCCGGCTCACACATTTTTGTCTTCGCTCAGGAAGGGATGGCTCCAGAGCAAACTCAATTTATGCAGTTTCCAAATCGCTCACTCACAACTTTAATGCTAGGAGCTCACAAAGTCGAATTCTTGCATGCAAGACTCCGCAGCTTAGAGGGAGCATTGCAATCCACCCTCCAGTTCGATGTAGTCTGGAGATCAATTGTAAAAGCGGGAGATCCCCAGGCCCCACCTGGAGGCTGGCAACCCTATTTGAGAATTAGTATGCAGACAGAATACTAGACTAAGGATGGGCATGAACTGGAAAAATGTGGTTCACGGCAGTTTATGGTTCATGGCTGAACCACAGATCAAACTGTGAACCAAACTGGGAGGTTCATTTGTGAACCGAACCAGGAGGTTCATTTGCAGACGGAACCAGTTCATGGTTCGTGGCCCTGCAAACCCCATTAAACTTCCCTTTAAATAGGTGTAACAGCTGCCACTCAGCTGTTTTGGCTTTCTAGTGCATTCCCTTTGAAAGGAAGACTGCAGAAGAAACCCTGAAAAATAGTTGAGCGGTTGGGAGATGCTCCACTCACTCAGCTGTTTTTGTGGCTTTCACGGGGAACAGAAAGCAGGGGTTTAAAGGGACTCAGAGTCCCTTTAAACCCCCGTCTTTCTTCTCTATCCACAAACGGCCATGAACTGTGGATGTTCATGATGGAAGATCCATCATAAGCTTCAGTTAACGAACCACAAACAGGGTTCAGTTCATGCCCATCCCTATACCAGAGTTGGGCTAGGAATACATAGATTCAGGTCCATACAGCCATGAAGATCACCAGATAATCTTGGTTCAGTCATGCTCTCCAATACAAACCTAACTCGTTTGTCCCTAATAGGGTTACCAGCTCTGATTTGGGAAATACCAGGAGATTCAGGTGGGAGGGGGAAATGTGAGGATGATGGTGTTTGGGGAGGGACTTCAGAAGGGTATAATGCCATCCAGTCCACCTTCCAAAGTGGCTATTTTCTCTGAGTGAGCAGATCCCAGTAACCTGGAGGTCAGTTGTAATCCCAGGCTATTTCCAGCCACCACCTGGAGGCTGGCAGCCCTAGTACCTAACAACAGGCATCACGGAGACTGTGCTCTGATATTTTTCGGATTTCACAAAAGTGTTGCATGGGTAAAATGCACCAGCGCCCGTATATATTGCCTTGAGCTTTGGGGGAAATCTTGTACCCTTGTTTCGATGCCTTGCTAGAAGCATAGTACTAGGGCTATTTTGGGGTAGGAATGCACAGGAACAGAGTTCCAGCTGGCTCCCGAGTTGGCCACGCCCAGCAGGAACTCATTAGCATAATAGGCCACACCCAACAGCAGAAACTCATTAGGATTGGCTACATTAGGGCTCTGTGGCCTAACATGCAAAGGGGTTCCTGCTACAAAAAAAAGCCCTGGGTTTTGATGACAAACAACGTGACCAGAATAAGACGCAAAAGGTGAGTGTGGCTGGATGACCACACTTCTGGTAACATGGGGGTGTGGTCTAATAGGCTAATGAGTTTCTGCTGATAGGTGTGGCTTATTATGCTAATGAGTTCCTGCTGGGCTTTTTCTACAAAAACCCCCCTGCATAGTACTATTATAGAGCATGAGCCAAGTCAATCCCCTCTATGGATTAAGGCCTATGATTGTCTCACAGGTGTGAAATGGGTGGTATAGTCCTTATTCGGGAACTGTACTTGCGTGATTTACTGACTTGGGCGGCCCAGGCTAGTCCAATCTTGTCAGAGCTCGGAAGCTAAATAGGGTCAGCCCTGGAGATGGATCAAGATGGGTAGCCCTGTTAATCTGTCAGTGGCGTAGACAAGAGCATGAGTCCGGTAGCGCCTTAAAAACTAACAAAATTTGTTGCAGGGCATGAGCTTTCATGGAATGATTAACATATGGCATTCACTGCCACGGGAGGTGGTGGCAGCTACTAGCATGGACAGTTTCAAGAGGGAATTAGATAAACATCTGGAGCAGAAGTCCATCAGTGGCTATTAGCCACAGGGTATAGATGGAAACTCTCAGTCTGGGGCAGGTGATGCGCTCTATTCTTGGTGCTGGAGGGGGCAGCAGTGGGAGGGCTTCTGGTGTCCTGGCCCCACTGCTGGACCTCCTGATGGCACCTGGTATATTTTGGCCGCTGTGTGACAGAGTGTTGGACTAGATGGGCCATTGGCCTGATTCAACATTGGCTTCTCTTATGTTCTTATGTTCTTACTGCTCACTTTCTCAGGGATCTGAAGGGATCTGAAGAAGCGAGCAGTGATTCACAAAAGCTCATAGCCCACCACACTTTTTTTAGTCTTTAAGGGTCTACCCTCATTAATACCTGGATGGGAGACTCCCAAGGAAGTCCAGGGTTGCTACGCAGAGGCAGGCAATGGAAAACCGCTGCTGAATATCTCTGGCTGAGTGGAGCCAGTTTGGTGTAGGGGTTAGCAGCATGGACCCTAATCTGGGAGAACCGGATTTGATTCCCCCACACCTCCACATGCAACCTTGGGTCAGTCACAGTTCTCTCAGAGGTGTTCTCTCAAGAGCAGTTCTCGAAAGAGCTCTCTCAGAAACAGCTCTTTTTCAAGGACAGCCCTGCCAGAACTATGGCTTGCCCAAGGTCGCATTAGCAGGTGCAAGTGGAGGAGTGGGGAATCGAACCCGGTTCTCCCAGATTAGAGTCCAGTGGCACCTTAAATTTGTCACAGGTATGAACTTTCGTGAGTCACTGCTTACTTCTTCAGATACAGTTATAATGGGAGTCCACCTGTCCTATTTATTGGAAACTGGAGTGATTTCAGATGCCAAATGACATTAGCAGGAAAACGGCAATACAAGGTGTGATTGGATTAGGTGTGATATGCACAGAGGCGGCAGGCGTGGAGAAATCAGCATAGGTAACGAGACAGGAAACCTAGGTGTCGATTCAGTCCAGGAGGATGCTTTCTCTTGAGCTTGGTTATCAGTTGCAATTCAGCAGTCTCTCTCTCTAACTGCCCTTTGAAATTCCTGTGTAAGATAACTGCTACTTTCAGGTCAGCAAATGAATGTCCTGGAAGGTTAAAATGTCCCCCCACTGGTTTTTGAATGCTGTGGTTTCTGATGTAAGACTTATGCCCGTTAATCCTTTGTCGAAAGGACTGGCCTGTTTGTCCGATGTAGAGGATGGAAGGGCATTGCTGATACACGATAGCATAAATCATGTTAGAGGATGAGCAGGAATAGGAACATAAGAACACAAGAGAAGCCAATGTTGAATCAGGCCAATGGCCCATCTAGTCCAACACTCTGTCACACAGCGGCCAAAAAGAACAGGTGCCATCAGGAGGTCCAGCAGTTGGGCCAGGACACTAGCAGCCCTCCCACTGCTGCCCCCTCCAGAACCAAGAATAGAGTGCATCACCTGCCCCAGACTGAGAATTCCCATCTATACCCTGTGGCTAATAGCCACTGATGGACTTCTGCTCCATATGTTTATCTAATTCCCTCTTGAAACTGTCCATGCTTGTAGCTGCCACCACCTTCTGTGGCAGTGAATTCCATGTGTTAATCACTCTTTGGGTGAAGAAGTATTTCCTTTTATCTGTTCTAACCTGACTGCTCAGCAATTTCATGGAGTGCCCACGAGTTCTTGTATTGTGAGAAAGGGAGAAAAGTACTTCTTTTCGACCATTCCCAATCCCATTCATAATGTTATAAACCTCGATCATGTCACCCCTCAGCCGTCATTTCTCCAAGCTAAAGAGCCCCAAGCGTTTTAACCTTTCTTCATAGGGAAGGTGTTCCAACCCTTTTATCCTTCTAGTTGCCCTTCTCTGCACTTTTTCCAATGCTACGATATCCTTTCTGAGATGTGGTGACCAGAACTGTACACAGTACTCCAAATGAGGTCGCACCAATGATTTAGACAGGGGCATGATGATACTGGCTGAACCTGAGATGGTCTGGCTGGCTGATGTCGCTGGGTCCATTGATGGTGTCGCTAGTATCTATATGAGAGCAAAGGTGGCATCTAGGTTTCTTGCAGGCCTTGGTACCAGAGTCCATGTGACACTTAAGTAGTTTATCATTGCGGACGAGAAGTTGTCTTAAGTTAGCAGGCTGTCTGTGAACGAGAAAAGGTCGGCCTCCCGATGCCTGGGTGAGGGAAGGGTCACTCTCCAGCATGGGTTGTCGGTCATTAATAATGCGTTGAACTGGCTCGAGTTGTGAGCTGCAGGTGACCACCGGCAGTGTTCTGTTGTCATAAGAACATAAGAACATAAGAGAAGCCAATGTTGAATCAGGCCAATGGCCCATCTAGTCCAATACTCTGTCACACAGCGGCCAAAATATACCAGGTGCCATCAGGAGGTCCAGCAGTGGGGCCAGGGCACCAGAAGCCCTCCCACTGCTGCCCCCTCCAGCACCAAGAATAGAGTGCATCACCTGCCCCAGACTGAGAGTTCCCATCTATACCCTGTGGCTAATAGCCACTGATGGACTTCTGCTCCATATGTTTATCTAATTCCCTCTTGAAACTGTCCATGCTTGTAGCTGCCACCACCTCCTGTGGCAGTGAATTCCATATGTTAATCACTCTTTGGGTGAAGAAGTATTTCCTTTTATGTGTTCTTACCCGACTGCTCAGCAATTTCACGGAGTGCCCACGAGTTCTTGTATTGTGAGAAAGGGAGAAAAGTACCTCTTTCTCAACCTGCTCAATCCCATTCATAATCTTATAAACCTCAATCTTGTCACCCCTCAGCCGTCATTTCTCCAAGCTAAAGAGCCCCAAGCGTTTTAACCTTTCTTCATAGGGAAGGTGTTCCAACCCATTTATCATTCTAGTTGCCCTTCTCTGCACTTTTTCCAATGCCGTTTTCTTTAGGCTTGTCTTGTAGCAAGCTGTCCCTGGGTATCATCCTGGCCTTTCCAAACACCTTCCTCACCGTGCCAGGAGGATATCGGAGTTGCGGCAACGCCCGTTGCAGAGCCTTCAAGCGAGTGTCTCTGTCTTGCTCTTTTCTGCTGATACAAACAATGAATCTGGCTGATTCTCTCACATGTAGTTTGGCTCCTGAAGAACACGTTTCCAGAGAGCAGCAAGGGATGGGTGAGTGTTTCCTCTTTGGGTCCTTTTGATACTCTGTCGTATTTTCATCAGCTGTTAAGATTCCCCACTTTTTTTTGCTACTGGTTTTATAGATGCATTGGATGGGGGGTTTTTTATATTCAGATTTTTATATTCAAATGCCCTGCCTGGTGGAATGAGCTCCCATATGAGATCAGGGCCCTGTGGGATCAATTACAGTTCTGCAGGGCCTGGAAGACGGAGCTCTTCCGCCAGGCTTTGGGTTGAGGTGGCGGACATCCCTCTTCCCTCCTGGCTATCTTCCCTTCAGTGGCTTGGATTTTTAACATCGGTACTGCTGAACTGACATTAGGTGGCCTGGATTTTAACCTCAATATTGCTGAATTGACATCAGAACTTGCTTGGTTGCACGGTATTTTATGGTTTTACTACTTTAATTGTTGGTTAGTTATTGTTTTAATGATATTGTATTGAGATTGTTGTGAACCGCTCTGAGCTCGTTCACGGGGAGGGTGGTATACAAATCAAACAAAAAAAAAAATACATACATACATATGTACAACACCTTTACATATAGATGCTGAATTGCCAGTAGCACAAATAATGCCCAGCATTGCACCGGGAATACGATGGCCGAGTTCAGACTGGCAGTTTGAAGCGGGAACTAGTCATGGCAAAAAAGCCCCGGAACAAACTGTTCCGGGTTTTCCCGGGTTTTCCCGGTCACACTGTGCCAACTGATGCCGGAGCATACCGGGAGGAGGCGCGTGGGAGTGTTCAGACTGCTGGCCTGGAGGCACGGCTGTAAACAGCTTTTCCCTGGTAATTCGGCAATGTGCCCATGTGCGCATATGCGCTCATGCACATAAGCGCATCCGGCCATTTTGGGGAGGATCCCATTGCACCGGCACTGCACTGGGCGGTAGAGCGGAGCTCAGCCAATCGTATTGGTGCTGCCTTATGTGCAATGCAGGTTGCTCCCGGCTTTTAAAGGCTGACGTTCACACTTCTTGAAAGCAGAATGAAATGGGATAAACGGGGGCCGAGGACAGACTGGCAATTTGCCGCGGGATGGGACCCGGGCTGACAACGACTCAATATCGGATTAAATGGAATGTTCACACAGGCACATCTGCCTGGCGTCCCCCACCCGTAACCTACCGGTGCTCTCGCGCTTCACTGCCGGATTAAAAAAACACCTGATAAAAGCCGACGCAAATCTTGAAAGCCTGCGTTTGTCGCGCGTTTCTCCGCTTCTGGGGAGTCTGAACGCGCAGCCGAAAAGCCGGGAGCAACCCGCGTTGGGCATGAGGCAGCAGCGGTGTGATTGGCTGTGCTCCGCTCCACTGCCCAATGCGGTGCCGGTGTTGCAGGGCAAAAAAAAAATCGCCAAAATGTGCTTATGCGCATGAGCGCATGAGCGCTCATGCGCACATACGCCCACAGCCGAAATAATGGGGAAACAGCGAATATAGCGTGCCGTGCCTCCGGCGCGGCAGTCTGAACGCTCCCGCGCGCCCTCCGTCCAGTATCTTCCGGCAGAGGCCCCCGCTGTGTGGACGGGAAAACCCGGTATCGTTTACTCCGGGTTTTTTTTGCCGCGACTCGATACCGGGGCAAATTGCCAGTCTGTCCTGGGCCGGGCTCTCAGGGATTCAGGTATCTTTTAAACACAGGAGCGAAGCGGAACAGCACGGGTTGACTACGGGTGGGGAACGCCAGGCAGATGTGCCTGTGTGAACACCCCCTTTAATCCGCTTGCAAAACGTGGCTGAAACGTGGCTATAGTGGGGCAAACGGCCAGTCTGAACTCAGCCTTAGTGCAAGAGACCACAAAATGGTAGCAGGCAGACAGACAGAGAGAGAGATTAGGGCTACCAGATATGGGTTAGGGATAGATTACGGTTGCCGGGGGGATATGGCTGCCATCTCCAGGTTGGGGAACTCCTGTAGATTTGGGGGTCGAGCTGGGGAGGATAGGGACTCCAGTGGTGCACAATGCCAGAGAGTCCACCCTCCAAAGCATTCCTTTTCTCCAGGGGAAACTATCTCTGTAGTCTGGAATTGAGCTGTAATTCCATGGAGATCCCGAGGCCCCACCTGGAGGCTGGCATCCCTAAAGACAGACAGAGAGATAGATAGATTGTGTCTATCAAGTCCAAGGTTTTAAGGCCCTTAGCAGTCAGGGACCTACATACCTTTGGGACCACCTCTCCCACTATGTGTCTATGGGTTTTTTTGGGCAAGATGCTGGGAGGCCTGTCTGGAAGGCTACTGGGTGGGAAGTTGTCCATGTGTCCGCCCTCTCTAGCCTTGGGTATGGTACATGTGCCAAATCTTCCCTCCTGTCTTTGTGGCAGCACTTCAAGGAAGAGCATTGCACTCAGGGAATAAGAATCTCCTGGTGGTCCCCGGTCCGAGAGAGATCCGGCTGTCCTTAACCAGGGGCAGGGCCTTGTCAGCCCTGGCCCCCACCAGGTAGAACTCTCTGCCGGAGAACATACATGCTCAGTGGGAGTTACTACCTTTCTGCAAGGCAGAGATGTTCCACCAGGCACTTGGTTGGGGACAGCGATGGGACAGTATGACACCTGGCGCTCTCACATACTCCCCCCCATCCCTCATAACCCCTCCCCCCCGGGGACTGGGGAGCTGATTTTTTTCTTGCCATCTTGGAATGTACATGTTTGTTTGTTTTTTTAATTTATCAACCTGTTTTATGTCCTTTTAATGCCGGTTTTAACACACAAATCATTTCATTATACACTATTTTGTTGTAAGCCGCCCTGAGCCCTATTTGTAGGGAAAGGTGGCCTAGCAAATCTAATTTAATAAATGAATGAATGAATGAAATCGTGGCCTTCAATTCACACAGTGGAGAAGCTGGGCTGAAATATAGATTTCTCCGGCAGAATAACAGCAGAGATTCGAAATGTTGCTAACAATAGAGTAGAAAGAACATCTCCCCCCACCATCACCTGTTCTCCTGTTAGTACCGTTTGACGGGATGCTCATTTTGGGGAGGCTGGAGATACAGAGGAGGAGGAGGAGGAGGAGAAGAAGAAGGGTGGAGAAGACTGGATTTATACCCCACTCTTCACTTAGAGTCTCAGAGTGGCTTACAAACTCCTTTCCCTTCCCCTCCCCACAACAGACACCCTGTGAGGTAGGTGGGGCTGAGAGAGCTCTTTCAAGAACTGTCCTTGAGAGAACAGCTCTGACAGCACTGTGGCTTGCCCAAGGTTATCCAGCAGCTGCAAGTGGAGGAGTGGGGAATCAAACCTGGTTCTCCCAGATTAAGAACATAAGAACATGAGAGGAGCCAATGTTGAATCAGGCCAATGGCCCATCTAGTCCAACACGCTGTCACACAGTGGCCAAAATATACCAGGTGCCATCAGGAGGTCCAGCAGTGGGGCCAGGACACTAGAAGCCCTCCCACTGCTGCCCCCTCCAGCACCAAGAATAGAGTGCATCACCTGCCCCAGACTGAGAGTTCCCATCTATACCCTGTGGCTAATAGCCACTGATGGACTTCTGCTCCATATGTTTATCCAATTCCCTCTTGAAACTGCCCATGCTTGTAGCTGCCACCACCTCCTGTGGCAGTGAATTCCATATGTTAATCACTCTAATCAGATTAATCGGATTAGAGTCTGTGCACTTAACCATGACATCAAATGCCATTTGTGCAAGGACCTCTAGGCAGGGTGAGATGTTCTCTGTGGGGTATTCCTTCATGTCTCGGGTTGGGCAAAGAACATGTTCTCCAGTAGCCTCACCTTCTTGAATGTCTTTGGGCATGAGTTCCCCTGGGTCTCGCCCTGGGTGGTAAACACATTCCAGGAGATAATGTGTTTCCCAATCTTTCGACTGAGTTCCTAGCCCAAGATTGCCTAGTGTAATTCGCTCAATTTATAATCCGTAGAAATCGTACCGATCTGGGTGTTTCGGTGGCTGGCAGTATTTTGCACTGAAATTTTTATAAGTCTGTCATGTGCCGGGTAATCTCCCTCTAAAATATCCTAACCATATAAACTGTAGGAGGACTGTATCAGAAATAGCGTATTGATCACAGAGGCCGTAAATATAACGCGACACAGTGATCGATCGCCCGTTATGTGCCCGGCTCCTATCGAGAGTGCGACTGAATCATTTTTAGCTCTTAACATCAGAAACGTGGGTTTCATTGTTTAAAGTTGGAGAAAAACACTTCTACACTCGGCTGCTGTGTTTTTGTAAGGAGGAACGAGCGAGAAATGAAGCCCCGTGCACATACTTTCTGTCGTGAAAGAGCTGCCATATTACTTCATAGTTGCTGGAAACCAATATGTTCTGCTGTAAAGCTTGAGTGACGACTGGAGACGGGCATTGTTTTTCTCCCCACACCGTGTTCTTAGCACAGTGCTTTTCTTGTGCATATGTCGAAGAGAAGAGATTGGATTTATACCCCACCCTTTACTACTTGAAAGAGTATCCGAGTGGTTTACAATCTCCTTTCTCTTCCCCTCCCCTCCGAATGACAGACACCCTGGGAGGTAGGTGGGGCTGAGAGAGCTCTTTCGAGAACTGCCCTTAAGAGAACAGCTCTGACAGAACTTGTGACTGACCCAAGGTCACACCAGCAGCTGCACGTGGAGGAGTGGGGAATCGAACACGGTTCTCCCAGATTAGAGTCCGTGCTCCTAACCACTACACTAAACTGGCTCTCTGTCAGAGAACTACAGCCATTCTGTTTTCTTGCTGTAGCAGTGCTATGGTTATGAAGGCTGCTGGGTCAGACCATTTTAAAACATTAAGAACATAAGAGAAGCCAATGTTGAATCAGGCCAATGGCCCATCTAGTCCAACACTCTGTCACATAGCGGCCAAAAAGAACAGGTGCCATCAGGAGGTCGAGCAGTGGGGCCAGGACACTAGAAGCCCTCCCACTGCTGCCCCCTCCAGCACCAAGAATAGAGTGCATCACCTGCCCCAGACTGAGAGTTCCCATCTATACCCTGTGGCTAATAGCCACTGAGGGACTTCTGCTCCATATGCTTATCTAATTCCCTCTTGAAACTGTCCATGCTTGTAGCTGCCACCACCTCCTGTGGCAGTGAATTCCATATGTTAATCACTCTTTGGGTGAAGAAGTATTTCCTTTTATCTGTTCTAACCCGACTGCTCAGCGATTTCATGGAGTGCCCACGAGTTCTTGCACTGTGAAAAAGGGAGAAAAGTATTTCTTTCTCAACCTGCTCAATCCCATTCATAATCTCATAAACCTCAATCATGTCACCCCTCAGCCGTCGTTTCTCCAAGCTGAAGAGCCCCAAGCGTTTTAACCTTTCTTCATAGGGAAGGTGTTCCAACCCTTTCATCATTCTAGTTGCCCTTCTCTGCACTTTTTCCAATGCTATAATATCCTTTTGGAGATGTGGCGACTAGAACTGTACACAGAACATTGCATCCTTCCTGTGGCAAAGATAGGGTTTCCAGCTCTGGGTTTGGGAAATTCCTGGAGATGTGGAGCACGGAGCCCAGGGAGGGCAGGGTTTAGGGTTCCCAGTTCCCCTCTAGCCACTGGCAGGGGATGGGGGGTACAGTTGCCAGATCCAGGTTGGGGAACTTCTGGATATTTGGGGGTGGAGCCTGGGGAAAACAGGGACCTCAGTGGAGTTACAATGCCATAGAGTCTACCTTCCAAAGCATCCATGTTCTCCAGGGGAACTTATCTCTGAAGAAGAAGAAGAAGAAGAGGAAGAGGAGCTTGGATGTATACCCTGTCCTTCACTACCCGAATGAGTCTCAGAGTGGCTTACAATCCTTTTCCCTTCCCCTCCCCACAACAGACACCCTGTGAGGGAGGTGGGGCTGAGAGAGCTCTTTCAAGAACTGCCCTTAAGAGAACAGCTCTGGTGGAACTTATGACTGGCCCAAGGTCACACCAGCAGGTGCAAGTGGTGGAGTGGGGAATCAAACCCGGTTCTCCCAGATCAGAGTCTACGCTCCTAACCACTACACCCAACTGGCTCCGTAATGTGGAGATGAGCTGTAATTCTGGAGGCTGGCATCCCTAACAGGGTTTGGAGGTTGGCTTGCCAGCTCCCAATGGGAGTGAGGGATCCCCCACTTTTGTGGGCTCAGGACCGTCTTTTGGGGGGAAACCACCCCCCCCCCAAAAGACGTCCCTCTGTGACAATATCAACGTGATGTCATCACTTTTGGAAGTGACGTCATCATGTCAGTGATGTCGGGGCGACGCTCTACTTTTTGGGCAAAGCTCTATGGTTTGTGGCCATTGTCTCCATAGAGTTTTGCCCAAAAAAGTAGAGTGTCGACTCCGATGTCGCCAGAAGTGATGTCATCAGCTCGATGACGTCCCCAACCCCGGAATGCTCCCCAAATCTTCCCAGCAGCAGGAAGTAAGGACCTGGCCACCCTATTCGGAAAGGGGTGGTTTTCAGCAAGTACAATACTATAGAGTCCACCATCCAAAGCATGTATTTTCTGTAGATGAACCGAGCTCTTTTATTTGGAGATCATTTGTAATTTCAGGAGCTCTCCCGGCCCCACCGGGAGTTCGGCAGACCTAGACAAAGATATGATTTACATAACTGACAGTCTGCCAATCTTCAGTGCCCTCCCCCCCCCCGAATCTGCTACCTGTGGCCCAAGCTGCCCGAAATCTGGCACAGTTAATTCTAATTGGAAATAGCTTTGATTAAAAACAGACTTTCCAAACGCATCCAGCATTTCTGCTCCGGGTTCTTTTCTCCTCCCCTGACTGCATGGCTTCTGTCCTTGCATGTAGCAAAACCATTACTTCATGAAATAGAAGCTATGATTTGACTCAGTACATGTAGACCGGGAGGGGAAGGTGTGAATCTATGAATGTTTATTTCAGAAATAAGTGTTTTGTCTCACTGCATTTTTGGACATCCCAGGTTTTTAACCAGGGGAGGATCCCAGGTCCCTTTCACGTTATCATTCTAAACCGGATGTTATCTGTTGTTAGCTCAATTCTGAGTAAAGCGATACAGGGACTGGGGTTTCGTACAGCAGATTTCCTTCTGTTAATGAGCCCTCTCTGAAGTGCTATAGTCATTTCAAACTGCTCTGCTTCCCCCCCGCCCGGCCTTTTCAGTTGTGGTCTTTCTTGTGTGTGTGTGTGTGTTTTTAAGATTGTTCTAAGCTGAGCATTATAGTGCTAAAACAAAATAGCAAGGGGGAAAAAAAAACACAAGAAAAACCATGCAAAGAAAAAGGGTGGGGGGAAGTGGCACCATTGGAAGAACTGCTGACATTTTCGACAGCCGACTACAGAGAGTCAGAAGTGAAAGGAAGAGGAGAAAACAGAAGAAAGCAGCTTACCTCAAAAACAGCTCAACCCGCTTTGCCAACTGGACGCAAGCGGCTTTGTATGATAGGCGCTTCCACACATGCTAAATAATGCAGTTTCAACCCACTTCAACAACTGCTTGCAGGTGGATTTTGCCATTCCACAAAGGAAAAGCCAGTTGTAAAATGTGCTGAAAGTGGATTGAAAGTGTGCGTGAAAGTGCCCCAAGGTAAATAAAATCCATTAGCAGTCAGTTGTTAAAACGATTGTGTCCGGAAATGATGCAAAAAAATGAGTTAGCAATCAGCTGTTTGAAAGGGGCCAGTAACACTTTCTAAACAAACAAACATTCTTCTTTATGGTTGCTGTACATCGGTTTTTCAGCACTGGGATTCACCATTCGACAGGAACCCTGTTGCTCTTTCACCTCTAGGTTTCAGAAGGGCCACTGACAAAGATGGGAGTAGAAAAAAAGTATTTTGCTGTTTCTTATCACTTTCTCAGTTTTGTCCTGGATCTCTGAGATATATTTTTATAAATAAATAATGCCTTGCTATGCACAGAAGCCTCTGCGTTCTATGCTGCTTTTACAATAGCGACCCCCACTAAATTATCTCATAAATTGTCTGGGTTAGCATATCTCCGACAGGCTAGTTTTCAGTGGAAAACAGGAATGTGGAAGATCTTTCACTGTAGACCTCTGTTCATCTCTTTTCTTGACAGCCCTATGGAGTTGCATAAGCTGGCTGTAACTTGATGGAGAGAGAGAGCGAAACACCCATGACATCACTTTTGAATATGACGACCGATTTCCCACAAGCAACTGCGCCGCCTTTGCTCTTCCATTTTCCCCAATTGTATTAGTCAATTTCCGACTACTTTTTGCATGACCGCATTTTGACCTGCAGCATCCCCCATTTCCCCCCGCGTCTTCTAGATCCTTGTTTTTTGAGATCGGGAAGATGCGGGGGGAAATCGGGGGGATGCTGCAGGTGAAAATGCGGCCACATAGCAAGTAGTGGGAAATTGACAAATACAATTGGGGGGAAGGGAAGACCGAGGGCGGTGCAGCTGCTTGTGGGAAATCAGTCCATGAGTTAGGGAACCAGAAACACCTTAAAGACTTCCTTTCCCCCCATCTCCATTTTGCGCAAGATCTTTTGCATTTCCTCCATCAGGAATATATACAAATGCTGGAAATGTCCTGTTTCTCCATTAGGGACAATCACCATACTGTATGACCAAGAAATATATTACCTGTGCTACCTGTTTCCCAGGCTAGTGCAATCTCAGCCGATCTTGGGAACTCAGCAGGGCTGGCCCTGATTAGTTAATGGCATGGGAGACCCCCCAGGAAGAATATGGCAGACCACCTCTGAATGTCTCTTGCCTTGTAAACTCTACAGGGGTTGCCATAAAGAGGCTGAAATGTATTTATTTAAGACTGAAATTCATCTTTTCAGGGCCAGTTCGGAGTAGTGGTTTGGAGTGCGGACTCTAATCTGGGAGAACCAGGTTTGATTTCCCACTCCTCCACATGCAGCTGATGGTTTGACCTTGGGTCAGTCACAAGTTCTCTCAGAGTTGTTCTCTCAAGAGCTCAAAAGAGCTCGCTCAGCCCCACCTGCCTCACAGGGTGTCTGTTGTGGGGTGGGGAAGGGAAAGGAGTTTGTAAACCTCTCTGAGACTCCAAGGGAAGGGTGGGGTATAAATCCAATCTCGTCATCATCATCCTCGTCATCCTCGTCATCCTCGTCATCCTCGTCGTCCTCATCATCGTCCTCGTCATCCTTGTTGTTGTCCTCCTCCTCCTCCTCCTCCTCCTCCTCCTCCTCCTCCTCCTCTTCTTCTTCTTCTTCTTCTTCTTCTTCTTCTTCTTCTTCTTCTTCTTCTTCTTCTTCTTCTTCTTCTTCTTCTTCTTCTTCTTCTTCTTCTTCTTCTCGTCCTCCTCCTCCTCCTCAAACAAAACATGTCATATAATCTTCTATGGTGGGGAAGAGTAAAATTAAGTCAGCGCCATATTTCTAGTCCTCTTTTGTAATATTAATTGCTAACTTTTTAACTTTGTTTCTTTATTCCTGACGTCAGTGATCACTTTGTTAATCCTCCCCGCTTTGCGTGCTATCAGCAGTGAGGAATAATAAATGTAAATGTAACATTTAGGCCATTGGAAATGTGTGTGTTTTTCCCCTGGGAAAAGCAGTTCAAAGGGAACATCAGCTTGAAGCTATTGGTTAGATGAGGAAATCTGAGGCAGGCGACCGAACCGTCATCTGACTTCAAGGGGTTCTTTGCATGGGGTTAATTACAAAACAAAACCATCGGACTGGTACTGATTAGCTGTTTACGTTTTTGATGAAGTGTTCTGAAGTCAGGTTTTGATCTCTAATTAGAGATGGCCTCAATATTCCACGAGCCATTCTTTCCTACACTTCCCGCAAGAAGAGAAAAACTCCGGGAGCCTCCGTTCACGTGTTTAATATAAATGCCGTAATTCTCTTCGCTCTCCCCGGAGTAGGCACTTTAGTCAAAGAGGTGGAAGCGGGGAGGGAAGGAGGCAGGAGGCGGAAGAGAGGAACGTCGGATCTACCAGCAGCTGCCATTTTTAAGTGTTCCAATCTGAGACGAGTAGGAAATAATTTCAATTTCAAACTGCAATAAATCATGCTCTCCTCTCGTCGATTCTTCATAACCTGGGCTGAAGAATTAGCAGCTGTTTGTAAAAGGGGGAAAAATATGCCCAAAGGGAGGCAAAGTTATGATTGATCATTTTTTGACATGCCGGGGTGGGAAAGATAATGTTCCCCTTTCGCTATTGATGCAATTTGATCGCATCCTGTTGCCTCGGAACATATGCTTTTCTTTAGATGAATCGTCTTTTGCTTTCCTCGGCGGAGGACGAGATGAGAACAGACTGGTGGGTCCGTAATCTGGTTACATAAAACAGCTTGACATCGTTTCCTTATGGTCTATGGCACGAGGCAACAAGAGGACAGGATTGCACTCTGGGTCTTGCAGTAACGCAACGCCCCAGGATGGTGTCCTGGTGGGAGATACTCAACGCAATGTGGTCAGCCAGTATTCTGTGGTTGCAGCAACCTTTCACAAGGTTTGCTGGCTGTGTAGGGTTGCCAGCCTCCCGGTGGTGGCTAGAGATCTTGTGCTAGTTTGATGTAGTGGTTAAGTGCACGGAGACTAATCTGGGAGAACCGGGTTTGATTCCCCACTCCTCCACTTGCACCTGCTGGATGACCTTGGGCAAGCCATACTTCTGGCACAGCTATTCTTGAAAAAGAGCCATTTCTGTCTGAGCTCTCTCAGTCCCGCCTACCTCACAGGGTGTCTGTTGTGGGGAGGGGAAGGGAAAGGAGTTTGTATGCCGCTCTGAGACTCCTTTGAGTAATGAAGGGCAGGGTATAAATTCAATCTCTTCTTCTTCTTCTTCTTCTTCTTCTTCTTCTTCTTCTTCTTCTTCTTCTTCTTCTTCTTCTTCTTCTTCTTCTTCTTCTTCTTCTTCTCCTCCTCCTCCTTCTTCTTCTTCCTTCTTCTTCTTCTTCTTCTTCTTCTTCTTCTTCACAACCAGTCTCCAGGCAGCTGTTTAATTTATATCCAGAGTACATCATATGAAATGCTGGCCTGGATGAATCACAAGCTGGAACTAAGATTGCCATGGAAAACATCAACAACCTCAGATATGCAGACGGCACCACTCTAATGGCAGAAAGGGAAGAGGACCTCAAGAGCCTCTTACTCAGAATGAAAGAGGAGAGCGCAAGAGTTGGCTTGAAACTTAACATTAAAAAAATGAAGATCATGGCATCCGGCCCCGTCACTCCTTGGCAAATAGAAGGGGAAGTCGTAGAAGTAGTGACAGACTTCACATTCCTGGGATCCAAGATCACTGCAGACGGTGACTGCAGCCATGAAATTAAAAGACACCTGCTCTTTGGGAGGAAAGCGATGGCAAACCTAGATAGCATAATAAAAAGTAGAGACATCACCCTGCCAACAAAAGTCCATAGGGTCAAAGCAATGATATTCCCAGTAGTACTGTATGGCTGTGAGAGTTGGACCATAAGGAAGGCCGAGCGCCGAAGAATAGATGCTTCCGAATTATGGTGCTGGAGAAGATTCTTGAGAGTCCCTTGGACTGCAAGGAGATCAAATCATTCAATCCTAAAAGAAATCAACCCTGACAGTTCCTTGGAAAGCCAGATCCTGAAGCTGAAGCTCAAAGACTTTGGCCACCCAATGAGAAGGGAGCCCTCACTGGAGAAGACCCCGATGCTGGGAAAGACTGAAGGTCAAAGAAGAAGGGGACGGCAAAGGATGAGATAGTCAGACAGTGTTATCGAGGCAACAGACATGAAATTAAGCAAACTCCCAAGCATGACGGGAGGGCATGGTGTGATGTGGTCCATGGGGTCACAAAAAGTCGGACTCGACTGTACGACTGAACAACAACAACAACAACCAGGTGACAGAGATCAGTTCACCTGGATGAAATGACCATTTTGTAAGTTGGACTCTATGGCATTATGCCCCAAGCCCCGCCCTCCTCAGACTCCACCCCCAGAATCTCCAGTTATTTCCCAACCCAGAGCTGGAAACCCTATGGCTGTGGCAGGTTACGACCTAGCTGGCCCCAGATCAGGCAGGGATGCCAGGCTCCAGGTGGGACCTGGGAATCCCCCCCAAATTATAGCTCATCTCCAGACTATAGAGATCACTTCTCCTGGAGAAAATGGATGCTTTGGAGGGTAGGCTGTAGGGTTGCCAATGGCCAGGTGGTGCCTGGAGCTCTCCTGGGACTACAAATGACCACTTTGGAAGGTGGACTCTGTGGCATCGTACCCCATTGAAATTGCTCCCTTCCTCCAACCCCAACCCCTCTGGGCTCCACTTTCAAAATCTCTAGCTATTTCCCAGCACAGTAAATTAAACAAAAAATGAAACCCGTGCAAAAATAACGAAAAAAAAAAACTCAACAGGAGTTGGTCTGTTGAACATTAAGACTGTCAACGGTGCTTCGTGTGATTCTACAGTATTGTAACTGGGCAGTTTGGGTGTTCCAATTTTGAGGAAGCAACGCAATACGGGAACTGGAAGTCGGCAGGGCTGTCAAGTGGATACGCAAGCGGCGAGACGAGTTTTGCAAAGAGGAATGATAAACATTGGTGTCTGGACTTTTCACTGTTTGAGAAATTTGACCTGGACTATTTCTGAACGTTATTTAGGTTTATGGACCATGTGTTCCGTTATTTTGAATTTTTTGAGTTACTAATTTGCATAGTATACATTATATATATATATTTTTTTGATAAACTACACTACTTATGTAAGTTCATATCATTATATTGTCTGTTGAACTTTTTTTGTTGTTATTTGTTGCTGTAGATTTTCTGGGTTGTGTGGCCGTGGTCTTGGCATTGTTTTGTTGTTGTTCAGTCGCACAGTCGAGTCCGACTCTTCGCGACCCCATGGACCAGATCACGCCAGGCCCTCCTGTCTTCCGCTGTCCGCTGAAGTCTGCTCAATTTCATGTTCGTTGCATCGATGACACTGTCTAACCATCTCATCCTTTGCCGTCCCCTTCTTCTTTGACCTTCAATCTTTCCCAGCATCAGGGTCTTCTCCAGTGAATGCTCCCTTCTCATTTGGTGGCCAAAGTATTTGAGCTTCAGCTGCAGGATCTGGCCTTCAAGGGAACAGTCAGGGTTGATTTCTTTTAGGATTGACTGATTTGATCTCCTTGCAGTCCAAGGGACTCTCAAGAGTCTTCTCCAGCACCATAGTTCAAAAGAATCTATTCTTCGGCGCTCAGCCTTCCTTATAGTCCAACTCTCGCAGCCATACATTACTACTTGGCATTGTAGGACCTGCCGTTTTGCCAGTAGCTGTGACTGGCATCCTCAGAGGTATAACACAGAAAGATGGGGTACTCTCCGTGTCAAGGTGCCTAACATTTTTCTGCTCACCTTGACACACAGAGTACTCCGTCTTTCTGTGTTATACCTCTGAGGGTGCCAGTCACAGCTACTGCCAAAACGTTAGGTCCTACGGTGCCAAGACCATGGCCACACAACTCGGAAAATCTACAGCAACTAAGTTTCATTTTTTGTTTAATTTTCCCCAACCCAGAGCTGGCAACCCTAGCAGAGTCTATGGCACGGTGCCCCACTGAGGTCCCCGTTCTCCCCAGGTGCCATCCCCAAATCTCCAGGAGTCTCCCAACCCAGATCTGGCAACCCTACCCCCTCCATCCCCAGCTGGTGGCCAAGGGGTCCTGACACCCATAAGACCAGGCCTTTTCTATGTTGCAAAAAAGTTCTGTTCTGGTCCTGGCTGCTGTGGAGTTATCACAATGTGCATTTAATTTTCTTTTAAGACCTGTCACCTTAATGTTCCAATTTTCATGTGCGCCCTTTAATCCATGCTTTTAGAAAGATGTCCATTGGACTGTGATGTCAGGCGTCCTTGCAACCTGGCGTCGCTCTGTGAGTCCGAAGGGAGAAGGCAGGATTTAAATAACTGAACAAATCAAGCGTAAAATGGAAAGTAAACCAGTGAAATATACCTCACCTCCTGTAAGGCTGCCAACTCTGGGTCTGAAACTACCTGTAGATTTGGGGACAGAGCCCAGGAGGCTCCGTATTCTCATAATTGAATCCGGTCATCTTTTGGTGGATCTCTTTGGACCTTTTGCACAGATTTATACATTCTATGATGTATGAGCTTTATGTATTTAGTGTGAAGAGCTTTGCTCTCATATTTAATCAGGTCGTCCCATGGACGTTGTCTCTTTTCCTTATTCTATAGCCCACCTGGAAGTGGGCAGAGGAATGTGTGAACCAATTCCATTTGTGTTTGAGGTGGTGTGAGATGAAAAGCTAGTGGGATTGGTGGTGTTATGTCTATTAGGGGCCACCATGGAAGTCGCTTCTTGAGGTTGCTGGCGAGCCATCAAAGTCCTTGTGTGAACAACGCTTAAGCCTGGGGGGGTAAATATGTGTTGATATGACCTCAGAATACAGTTCTTTGAGTTACCTCCTGTTCCTAATTCTTATGGATGGATTATATCTTGGCAGCTGTGCTCACGATGACTAGAAAGCATTCAAGAACGGAATGGGTCCATATTTTGTCCTAAGGCAGAACAATGTTTTTGAGTCAGCTTAATTTTGTGCTGCCTTCATTTTCAGAAAGGTGTTTGTGAGGGGAAATGGCTTCCAGAAGAAAGTAAAAGGCAACAGCAAGCAGGTGTTGTGAACCTTTTAAAAAAATAAATTAACAGTGAAAAGGATAAGCAGGAGCAGAAGAAGAAGAGGAGGAGGAGGAGGAGATTGGATTTATGCCCGCCCTCAGGGCTGGCTCGTCCACTAGGCGAGCTAGGTACTCGCCTAGGGCGCCGTCCCTGCAGAGGCGCCAAAATGCCCCCCACCCCCTGTGAAAAGCCCCCCTTCCTGTTCGGTACCGGCAGCGCCAGCTTTCCTGGGCGCCTCGTAGCTGCGAGGTGCCCAGAAAGCGGGCGCTGCTGGCGCTGGGAGGGAAGGGGTGGGCGTTCTAACCCCGCCCCTTCCCTGGCTTTTCTGGACACCTTGCAGCTGCGAGGTGCCCAGAAAAGCCGGCGCTGCCATCTCCAGGCCCCACCGGGAGGTTGGCATCCCCGGTGGGGTGGGCGCCCCAGGCTGTCCTGCCTAGGGTGCCCAGATACCTGGGGCTGGCCCTGCCCGCCCTTCACTACCCGAAGGAGTCTCAGAATGGCTTACCAACTCCTTTCCCTTCCCCTCCCCACTACAGACACCCTGAGAGGTAGGTGGGGCTGAGAGAGCTCTTTCGATGACTGCTGTTGAGAAAACAGCTCTAAGAGAACTTGTGACTCACCCAAGGTCACACCAGCAGCTGCATGTGGAGAAGTGGGGAATCAAACCTGGTGCTCCCAGATTAGAGTCCGCGCTCCTAACCACTGCACCAACCTGGCTGTTCCTAATGCCTGTTCCTAATTTCCCTTCTGGTACTTCCCACCTTATTTCCCTCCCTGCGACTGGCTCATATGACTGGACTGGATTAACCTATCAAGAATTACAGAAAACCTACAGTTGCCTCTGGTCTCAAAATCAGACACTTCGGCCAAGCCACTGGTGAACAACCAGGTCCTACTCTCTCCCAGAAAGGTGACAGGGTCACATTGGTAGGTTTTCCAATCTTTGGGTAGTGGCCAGAGATCTCCCAGGATTACAACTGATCTTGAGGCAACAGAGATCAGTTCGTCAGGAGAAAATGACCCCTGAGGAAGGCCTTGTAGGCCGAAACACTTTTGGTCCTGTTTTAATGTGGTTCAAGGTGATTAACCGAGAGATATTGAATCGTTGGTCCTGTTTTATTTGTATCAAGAGCCACAAGGGTAAGAAAGAAGTCAAATAAAGGGCCAGTATTAAAAACCTAGTTGAAACTTATACAAAAATACATGTATTTATTAGAAAGAGAGTTAAAATGAAAGCCTCGTAAACGAGTAAAGGTGGCATAAACGAAAGGGCCAATACACATGACCTGATGCATTTCCGACCCCTGAGGAAGGCCTTGTAGGCCGAAACACGTTTGGTCCTGTTTTAATGTGGTTCAAGGTTATTAACCTAGAGATATTGAATCGTTGGTCCTCTTTTACTGGTTCCAAGCTCTTAACCTAGAGATATTGAATTGTATCCTGTCATATAGATTCAGGACTTCTTAGTCCGAATATTCGCTACTTCAAGGGCGGAATGTGCCTATGTTTTTAGAGCAGAGTTTTAGTGCACTTTGTAATAAATACATCTCCGTTGTTTAATTTATTTCTCATACTTTTCTCTCGCCCGACTTTTGGGGACCGACTTTGTGTCTTCTTTGGGTTGATTCCTTCCCCCCCCCTTCTGTTTTGGTTCGGTACTTTCCTGGGCTGTTCTTACCACGAGCTTAAAGACGGATTTCTTTGTGTGTTCATTTTTTTTGCACGGTCTCTTCTCCAAGCCTTGCTGTACGTTTGACAGATTTGCATGCACGAACATTGTAGGTGGTGTTCGTACGTTTTTAATGAGGGGTTGTGAGCAGGCCTGGAGAAAATGTCCTGTCTCTTTAATAGAGGGGTTGTGGGTTGTTTTTTTCCGTTTTCGTTTGGCTGCCGAGCGACACTCCCTCTAAGCTGTGGAGTCCTGCAAGCAAAAATTCTAATTTGCGAGCTACCGGCATTCAAGTCGTGAGTGAGCAATTTGGCTGCTGCGTGAATCAGTTTGCTCTGGAGCCCTCCTTCCTGAACTAAGGCGAAATTGTGTGAGCCGGAAGTTAAAAAATCGTGAGCTAGCTCACACTAACTCAGCTTAGAGGGAACACTGCTGCCGAGTCTGATGGGTAGTGACCCCATAGGGCAAGAGACATTCAGAGGTGGCTTCCCCTTTCCTGCCTCTGCATAGTGACCCTGGTATTCCTTAGAGGTCTCCCATCTGCATACTAACCAGGGCTGACCCTACTTAGCTTCTACTGATGAGACCAGGCTAGCCTGGGATGTTATTTATTTGATGTTCTTTCCGTCCACACCATGGAAAACCTCACATACTTCCACATAAGTAGCCTCTGTTTGGTGTAGTGGTAAAGTGAGCGGACTCTTATCTGGGAGAACCGGCTTTGATTCCCCACTCCTCCATTTGCACCTGCTGGTGTGGCCTTGGGTCAGTCACAAGCTCTGGCACAGCTGTTCTCTCAAGGAGCAGTTTCTGTCAAGAGTTCTCTCAGCCCCACCTACCTCACAGGGTGTCTGTTGTGGGGAGGGGAAGGGAAAGGAGCTTTGTAAACCGCTCTGAGACGTCTTTGGGCAGTGAAGGGCAGGGTATAAATCTAATCTCTTCTTCTTCTTCTCTTCTCTTCTGTTACAAGGGTAGGATAATGCCCACCCCCTGACAAAAGGCAACTCTAAAGTTAACATATCTGTACTGCTAGTGTATTCATGTATAAGAGCCAGTTTGGTGTAGTGGTTAAGAGTGCAGACGCTAATCTGGAAGAACTGGGTTTCATTCCCCACGTCTCCACATGCAGCTTCCGGTGTGACCTTGGGTCAGTCACAAGTTCTCTCAGAGCTCTTCTCTCAAGAGCAGTCCTCGAAAGAGCTCTCTCAGCCCCACTGACCTCACAGGGTTGTTGTGGGGAGGGGAAAGGAGATTGTTAAGCCACTCTGAGACTCCTTCGGGGAGTGAAGGGCAGGGTATAAATCCAATCTCCTCCTCCTCTTCTGCAGCTATTTTGTGCAGCTAAGATTCACGGATGGAGCGGTCTTGAGAATGACAGGAATCCTAGCTGCACAATGTGTCTTTTGTAGGACCGGCAACAGGCATCAACACAACTATAAATGAAAGCTTTCCCCTCCTTTTGGAAGACTTCGTACAAGTGGAAGCAGGCTTGTAATTCTGGAAACTCCCGTTGGGGCTTGACTTTTAAGAACATAAAAACAGAAGAGAAGCCAATGTTGGATCAGGCCAATGGCCCATCTAGTCCAACACTCAGTGGCCAAAAATACCAGGTGCCATCAGGAGGTCCACCAGTGGGGCCAGGACACTAGAAGCCCTCCCACTGCTGCCCCTCCAGCACCAAGAATAGCGTGCATCACCTGCCCCAGACTGAGAGTTCCTATTTATACCTTGTGGCTAATAGCCACTGATGGACTTCTGCTCCATATGTTTATCTAATTCCTCTTGAAGCCATCCATGCTAGTAGCTGCCACCACCTCCTGTGGCAGTGAATTCCATGTGTTAATCATTCTTTGGGTGAAGAAGTCCTTCCTTTTATCTGTTCTAACCTGACTGCTCAGCAATGTTCCTTGAGTGCCCACAAGTTCTTCCACTGTGAGAAAGGGAGAAAAGTCCTCTTCTGCTCCATCTAGTCCAACACTCTGTCACACAGTGGCCAAAATATACCAGGTGCCATCAGGAGGTCCAGCAGTGGGGCCAGGACACCAGAAGCCCTCCCACTGCTGCCCCCTCCAGCACCAAGAATAGAGTGCATCACCTGCCCCAGACTGAGAGTTCCCATCTATACCCCGTGGCTAATAGCCACTGAGGGACTTCTGCTCCATATGTTTCTCCAATTCCCTCTTGAAACTGCCCATGCTTGTAGCTGCCACCACCTCCTGTGGCAGTGAATTCCATGTGTTAATCACTCTCTGGCTGAAGAAGTACTTCCTTTTATCTGCTTAAAACACTGATGCAAAATTGACTGGAAGTTGTTAAACTGAATGAACCAAATGTTATTGTGCTATTGAATGTACTGAATATCCATACCTGACAAGGACGTCATAATAGCACACTATGCACTTTACGGAATGATAGTTATAAACGGAACACGCCAATTTACAAAAGTTTCTCGCCGTGTATATTTATTCGTTACTTGACTCTCCTGACACTGCAGCTTGGGTTACTAAACTTCCAGGTAGCGAGATCAGTTCCCCTGGGGGAAAAAAATGGGTGCTTTGAAGGGTAGACTCTTTGGCATTACACCCTGCTGAGACTGTTCTCCTCCACGAACCCCACCCTCCCCAGGTTTCACCTCCCCAAATCTCCAGGCACTTCCCAAGCCAGAGTTGGCAACCCTACCTAATGGGGTTTCTCTAAGACAAGCACCTAAATTCAGGCTGTCCTTTCCTTCTGCTGCTCTAAGAGGTGGCAGGAGGGGGGGGGATCCTCCATGTTGCATGTGCCACTATTTCACTTCTGGCGACAACCTGGAAGTGACATACGGTAGCTCTAGGAATCTCTAGGAACTCTATGGTAAAAGCATTGGGTTTCTGGCAACTCCTACAGCTATCCTACCTCACTTCTGGGTTTTCTGGGGTGTTATGGCCCCCCGTGTCCAAACCCGCAAACCTTCTACCGGTTGTCAGCACAATAACCCTAACCTAAATGGCTTACAGTTTCCTTACTTGGAAATCTGTTTGAGAACAGTAATTTATCTAGGATTCTGACTCTTCTTATATTACTCCAACACATCTTCGGATCATTTTGTTGATTTCCAAAGATCCGCGTGAAGTCTACCAGCAGACACATTATTTAAATTAAAACAGAGATAACAAGGCTCCACAGTTGGATGAAGAAACGTCTACATCTTTATGGGTCTGGCACTGATTCCAAACAGGCGAAGGTCCCATTAATATTCCAAGAGACTTTAAGCAAAAAGCTATTTAAATTAGCCCTGCTCCTGTCTGAGCTGTTGATTTCCTCAAGAAACTAAAAGGAAAAGGCCTCTGGAGTCTATGCCTGTTGCCTAATTTGAGCATAAGCTCATTTTGTTTAAAGATGCAAACTAAGTACAAATAATCCCCCGACTACGCTATAGTCTCAACTTCAAGTGTGTTCTGAAAGCTATAATTTAAACATCTAAACATAAATGTTTGGAGTATTTCAGCAAACTCAAACAGAATGTTCTGTATCATGGATCTGTTTTGTCAAAAGCTTTGCAGATCTTCACTGGACTGGATCCTGCACTTGTCTGAGCAGAAGGAACATAAGAAGAGCCCTGCTGGATCAGACCAGCGGTCCATCCAGTCCAGCATCCTTTCTCACACCATAGCCAACTAGTTCCTCTGGAGGGCCAACAACAGGGCAAAGAGAGGCTGAGGCCTTCTCCTGAAATTGCCTTCTGGCTCTGGGATTCAGAGGATTAGTGCCTCTGAATGTGGAGATTCCCCCTCAGTCACCATGGCTAATAGCCACTGGTACACTTATCCTCCATGAATCTATCTAATCCCCTTTGGAAGCCATTTATTCCATATGGTTTTAGACCAACACACCTGAAGGACTGCCTAATCCTTTGTGAACCTGCCCAACCACTACAAACATCTTTGAAGGCCCTGCTTCTAGCACCCCTGCCTTCGGAGATGAGGTGGGTGGCAACCTGGGTGAGGGCCTTCGTGGTCATGGCACCAAAGCTCCGGAATTTTCTCCCCAGGGAGATTCATCTGCCCCCTTCCGTTGCCGTTTTCCACCAGTGGATGAAGACTTTCCCCCCTTTTGTCTGACATTCCTTCAATGGTCCCTCCTTCCAACGTTTTCATGCTTTGTATGTATTTTAAACGTTTTGTACGTATTTTAATGCTGTTTTTAAAAGCTCTTTTTTCTGCTTGTGAGGTAAAAATTTTGCTCACAACACTGTGGGGCGTCAAGGGAACATGGGTGGGCACAAACAAATTCTCACAGTACTCTCTTTTTGCTCATGAGGTAAAATCTTTGCTCACAACACTGTAGAGCTTCAAGGGAACATTGGTGGGCACAAACAAATTCTCACAGTACTCCCTTTTTGCTCATGAGGTAAAATTTTTGCTCATAGCACTGTGGAGCTTCGAGGGAACATTGGTGGGCACAAACAAATCCCCACAGTACTCTCTAGTGGTGTGGGATTCCACAAGGGGAAACTGATTTCATTTGATGGTACTGTGTGTCCATGTCTGCGTGGCTGAGGCCTACTCATACTGTGAGAGCAGTTTTGCTCCCCAGGATAGGTAAGCCAAGGCCTACTAATCACCTGTCATCTGTCTTGTGCTTGTGGGCAGATAACCATCCAGTTAATCATTGCCCTTGAACAGAGGGGAGTTCATAAAATGCTTTGGGATCCTTTGAGGCAGAAGGAAGTCAGGTAATATTAAAAATGTAAGAAATCTTGAGATAATATCACTTCACCTTACACTTCCGTGGTACCTTTCATCTCCACGGATCTCAAATTGCTTCATAACTATACATAATGGGTGCCATTAAAGGTTTTTATGCTCTCTGCAATGCAGCGTTCACCTTCCTTGTAGAACTTTCTCTACTTCTGAGTGGAATATTCAAGCTAAAGGCCTGGAAGAAGTCTAGCAGGAGACATTCTGGGATGTGTTTTGAGGAGGAGGAGGAGGAGGAGGAGGAGGAGGAGGAGGAAGAAGAAGAAGAAGAAGAAGAAGAAGGAAGAAGAAGAAGAAGAAGAAGAAGAAGAAGAAGAAGAAGAAGAAGAAGAAGAAGAAGAAGAAGAAGAAGAAGAAGAAGAAGAAGAAGAAGAGTTGGATTTAGAAGAAGAAGAAGAGTGGGCTTGGGGCTAACATCTGCAAGCCTCCATCTTGACTTGTCTACAGGAATAATATCACTGAGCACTTTATTAATGTTAACTTGGTTGTTCTTATCTTGATTTTAATGCTTTATATTTGGCAGTTGGTGCCCTTGTTGTGAGCCACCCGGAGCCCACTTGTGGGGAGGGCGGGATAAAAATGCAAGAAATAAAATAAAAATGCAAGAAATAAATGCAAGAAATGTACCCTGCCCTTCCCTTGGAGTCTCAGAGCGGCTTACAATCTCCCCTCCCCACAACATTCGCCTTGTGAGGTAGGTGGGGTGGAAAGCACTCAGAGAGAACTGCCCTTGAGAGAACAGCTCTGAAAGAACTTGTCACTGACCCAAGGTCACACCAGAAGCTCCATGTGGAGGAGTGGGGAATCGAACCCGGTTCTCCCAGATTGAAGTTTGTGCTCTCAATGACTTTCTTTGGAGTAGCCCCTCAGTATTCGATGTATCAGGATTGGAACTGGTGTGTTCTGAAGGACTGCCAACAAAGCACTTGATCTATATCCTTAAGTACACAGAGGAATGAAAGTATTTGTGGGCAGGGCTATTTTTGGGCAGGAACGCACAGGAACGGAGTTCCGGCTGGCTCCCAAATTGGCTACACCCAGCAGGAACTCATTAGCATAACAGGCCACACCCGACAGCAGAAACTCATGAGGACTGGCTACTTTAGGGGTGCGTGGCCTAACATGCAAAGGAGTGCCTGCTCCAAAAAAAGCCCTGGGTTCTGACAGCAAACAAGGTAAACAGAATAAGAAGCAAAAGGCAGGTGTGGCTGGATGACCACACTTCCGGTAACATTGGGGAGTGGCCTAAAATGCTTATGAGCTGTGCGGTCAGGGGTGTGGCCTATTATGCTAATGAGTTCCTGCTGGGCTTTTTCTACCAAAAAAGCCCTGTTTGTGGGTATAATAAAGGATACCTAATTACCTCTGAGTTCTATCCAGGATCAGACCGGCCATTGAGCTCACCAGGCCAGTGGTGTGGCTTCTTGACTCATGACCCCTAGACTGTGGCTTGCAGCCTACAGCCCTGGGGGAACCATTTCAGCAGGAGCAGGAGCAGCTCCGGATGTCCATGAAGGGTACTCTGAGACGCCACCTACCGAAGATGGAAGGGGCCATGGCTCAGTGGCAGAGCCTCTGCTTGGCATGTAGAAGGTCCCAAGTTCAATCCCTGGCATCTCCAGTTAAAGGGATCGAGTAGAAGGTGATGTGAAAGACCTCGACCTGAGAACCCGGAGAGCTGCTGACAGCCTGAATAGACGATACTGATCTTCACGGACTAAAAGGGTCTGATTCAGTATAAGGCAACTTCATGTGTCCATGCACCTTTGTAAACTCTGCTGAACCTTGGAAACCTGAAGCATGTTTCATGCTTCAGATCAGCCTCTCAGTACAGAATCCCCCAAGACCACCCCAGGGCCCCAGAACAAAGATATTCTGCAACCCAAGTAGGAGCAATGTTAGAAGGAGGAGTACCTACTACTTGACATCAATCCTTCCAAAATGTAAGAACATAAAACAAATAATAACACAAGAAGAGCCTTGCTGGATCAGACCTGTGTCGCATCCAGTCCAGCATCCTGTCTCACACAATGGCCAACCAGTTCCTCTGGAGGGCGAACAACAGGGCAGAGAGGCCAAGGCCTTCCTAAGAACATAAGAAGGGCCCTGCTGGATCAGACCAGTGGTCCATCTAGTCCAGCATCCCATTCACACAGTGGCCAACCAGTTCCTCTGAGGGCCACACAGGGCACAGAGGCTGAGGCCTTCCTAAGGACAGTAGAGCCTTACTGGATCAGACCAGTGGTCCATCTAGTCCATCATCCTGTCTCACACAGTAGCCATCAGTTCCTCTGGATGGCCAATGACAGGGCAGACAGGCCATAAACAAGGCTTTCTTCTGATGTCATCCCCTAGTACCTAGCACATCTTTTGAGGAATCGGAGAATCATAGAAGCATAGAGTTGGAAGGGACAAACAGGGTCATCTAGTCCAACCCCCTGCACAATACAGAGTGCCTTGGAGCCAATTAGTGCATTTGGAAGGAATGGAGAAGGAGATCTGTGCTATAAAAACATTTCCATAGCTGCCTGAACCTTGCTGGTACTATTTCTGGCCAGCATTTTGTATCTCACCTCCAGGTGTAGTAACCTGGATGGTCAACTCCCTTCTCCTTCAGAAAACTTTTTTTTGGTGAGCATTTGTGTGTGTGTATGTGCTTGCGTGCCTGAAAGTCATGGCTGACTTCTGGTGGGTTTGGACGTTTCAGAGAGGTGGCTTGCTTTTGTCTGCCTCTGCACCCCAGCCCTGGTATTCCTTGGAGGTCTCCCTTCTAAGTACTTGCCAGGGCCGGCCCTGCTTAGCTTCTGAGATCTGACAAAATGGGGCTATCCAGCCTTTTGTTACTGTCCATGGGGTTTTCTTGGCAAAGATACTGGAGTGGGTTGCCATTTCCTTCTCCAGTGGATCACGTTTTGTCTGAGTTCTCAGCTGTGGTCTGTCCATCCTGGGTGGCCCTCCATGGCATAGCCCACGGCCTCATAGAACTGTGCAGGCCCCCTTGCCCTGTCAAGGCAGTGATCCATGAAGCTATTCAATGAGCACCAAAGAATAGATGCTTTCGAATTATGGTGTTGGAGAAGACTCTTGAGTCCCTTGGACTGCGAGGAGATCAAATCAGTCAATCCTAAAGGAAATCAACCCTGACTGTTCCCTGGAAGGCCAGATACTGAAGCTGAAGCTCAAATACTTTGACCACCAAATGAGAAGGGAGCCCTCACTAGAGAAGACCCCGATGCTGGGAAAGATTGAAGGTCAAAGAAGAAGGGGACAGCAAAGGAGGAGATGGTTAGACACTGTTATCGAGGCAACGAACTTTGAGATTGAGCAAACTCCGGATGACGCTGACAGATAGGAGGGCCTGGCGTGATGTGGTCCATGGGGTCATGAACAGTTGGACTCGATTGTGCAACTGAACAACAGGCTATCCAGGTCCAGGCCCCTTTCTGAAAACTTGACCTGGATTCTGCTTCTTAGACTGCTGGACAGCTCCTTTTAACCTTACTATGAACTGCCTAGAGTCGCCTGATCTTGTCAAAATGGATGATCACATGGATGGAAGATCACCAGGGAAGTCCAGGGCCACTCTGCAGAGGCAGGCAACAGCAAATCACCTCTGACCAGGTGAATCTGTGTGTGTGTGTGTATATGTGTGCGCGCATATGCACACGTGTGCGTCTGTGTGTATATGTGTATGCACGTGCATCTGTGAAGTACTTCCAAGTTGCCTCCAACCCACGGTGGCCCTACAAATTAATGGCCTCCAGGACATCCTGTCATTACCAGCCCTGCTCAGATCTTGCAAACTGAAGGTCGTGGCTTCCTTGATGAAGTCAATCCATCTCCTGTTGGATCTGTTATCCAAAGTGGTCTAATATTTAATTAATTGGGGTGGGGGGGATTTAGTTAAGCGAGAGGGGGTAACTTGGGAACAGCACCTTTGTATATGGGGGTTCTTCCCCAAGAACCGGGCTGGTGTTCAACTAATAGAGTTTTTACTGGATAAAGGCATAACATACAAAGCACACCTGTGAAACACACAGCCAAGAGCTAATCCAAAAGGGAGTCCCTGGGAATAGTTTAAGGTAAAGGTAAAGGTTCCCTTGCTCGAAAGCCAGTCGAATCCGACTCTAGGGTTGCGGTGCTCATCTCCGTTTCAAAGCCGAAGAGCCAGCGCTGTCCGAAGACGTTTCCGTGGTCACGTGGCCGGCACGACTAAACACCAAGGCACACAGAACGCTGTTACCTTCCCACAGAAGTGGTACCTATTTATCTACTTGCAATTCATGCTTTTGAACTGCTAGGTTGGCAGGAACTGGAACTAGAGAGGGGAGCTCACTCCATCATGCGGCACTCTCGGGTCTCAAATTGCTGAACTACTGACCTTCCACAGCCTGCAGTTCAGTGTCTTAACCACTTGAGCCTTGTGGCTAATAGCCACTGATGGACCTCTGCTGCATATGCATATTGTGTTGGTTGCTCTCTTTCCGGTGATCTTCCTTGGACCTCAAACAGTCTTTTTTTTCCCGGTAACCTTTTTTTGCAATAAAAATGCTTTTCAAAGCTCTCTGAAATTATTATTATAGTTCAATTGTTGTGGGAATGAAGCTATTTTTTTTGCAAATCATAACCTGCCATGATCTTCCTTTATTGCTTCTTTCCACACAGCAGTTAGCAGGAAACTGTTAGCTACTTAGTTTAGACAGTCTGCCAAACAATGTTCGATGAGCAAAGACAGAAAGTGTTTCAATTTTAATTCTTATTGAGAAAATAAAAGAAAGTAAAAAAGAAAAAAAAGAACATACATAAAATAGAAGAAGGTTTCTGATTTTCTCTGCAACAGATATAAGCTTGGTTACAAAGTTTTCCTTGCTCTATATGTAGAATAAAGAACTGTCCTTTTTTGTATTTTAATATCTTAATAATCAAAGCCACAAGTCATCAAGTCATTATTGTCCTTCTCTTGCAAAAAGTCTATAAAGGATTTCCAGTCTGTAATAAACAAACAAATTGTCTTTTCCTAGATTTAGCCATTGCTGCAGTAGATTTAGCCATTGCTGCAAGGTCCAACATCTTCTCCAACCATTCTTTTGTCATAGGTATTGGTGGACACTTCCATTTCTGTGTGTATGGTATTCTTGCTGCTGTAGTCATATATGGAAACAAAATCTCATGCCTTCTTTCCAACCAATTGTCCATTAGTTCTAACAAAAAGGACTCTAGTTTCAATTGTATATTAGTCTTTAAAATCTTCTGTATTAATATTTGTATTTGAGTCCAACATTTGTTGGCTTTCTTACAAATCCACCACATATGATAAAATGTCCCTTCATGAAGATTACATTTCCAACATAAATCTGGAGTACCCTTGTACTTTCTAGACAATTTCTCTGAAGACAAATGCCAGCAATGCATCATCTTATAAAAGTTCACCTTAAGATTAGAACTTAAGGTAAAATTCAAACCCTTTGTCCACATACATTCCCATTATTCAATATGTATGCCATGTCCAAAGTTTTTTGCCCATTTTACCATAAGTTCTTTAACTTGTTCTTCCTCAGTTTCAAATTTCAGTAAGAGTTTATACATTTCAGCAGTAAGATGCTCCTCCTTCATACATAATTCTATCTCAAATTCAGATTTTGCTTGCTCAAAATCACAATACCTTTTATCAGCTTTGAACCTGTCCAAGATTTGTAAATACGTAAACCAGTGACATGTATGGCCTTTGATTATTGAATCTTCTCAAGATTTTAATTTGTATTCTCCTTGTCACAATTCTAACACATCACGATATATGTTGTCGAGGGCTTTCACGGCCGGAGTTCATTAGTTGCTGTATATTTTCTGGGTTGTGTGGCCATGGTCTTGGCATTATAGGACCTGACGTTTCGCCAGTAGCTGTGACTGGCATCCTCAGAGGTATAAGACAGAAAGATGTAGTATAACACAGATAGATGACACAGAGAGTCCTCCATCTTTCTGTGTTATACCTCTGAGGATACCAGTCACAGCTACTGGCGAAATGTCAGGTCCTACAATGCCAAGACCACGGCCACACAACCTGGCAAATCTACAGCAACTAACATCACAATATGTTAGCCATTTATGTGAACCCGTTGTTTCTTTTCTCAAAATGTGCTTCTTGTGGTGATAACCACAATGGTATTTTCGGGCAGAACCTAGATTTATACTTATTCCATACTCTCAAGATGGCCCATCTAATATAATGATTATTGAATTCTGCATTAGCTTTAGCTTTGTCATACATCAGATATCCATGGCATCCAAATCTCAGATTGTGTATTTCTAACTCTAATAATCTTTTGGTGTTTTTTTTAGCAAAATCCAATTTTTCATCCCTACCGAGCAGGAGAGCGGCAAAATACAATTTCATATCTGGCCAACCCAAGCCGTGTCTTTCTTTTGCATCTTGTAATATCTTAAATTTAACTCTTGGGGTTTTCCCCCCCTTGCCATACAAACCTAGAGATCTCTTTCCGCCATTGTTTAAATGGTACCTTTGTTGTCAAAATGGGCATTGACTAAAACAAGAATAACATTCTAGGTAAAACATTCATCTTCATCACAGATATTTCACCCAAAAGTGACAGTCATACATTATCCCATCTCAACATGTCTTTCTTAATTTCATTCCAGGTTTTGACATAATTATTTTCAAACAACATACAATTAATATTTGTCAAGGTAATACCCAAGTTAGTTGCTGTAGATTTTCCGGGTTGTGTGGCCGTGGTCTTGGCATTGTAGAAACTGACGTTTCGCCAGCAGCTGCGACTGGCATCCTCAGAGGTATAACACAGAAAGATCACGTCAGGTCCTAATGAACTCCGGCCGTGAAAGCCTTCGACAACATATTAATACCCAAATGTTTAACCTTCTTTTCTATTTTAGAACCTGTTTTATTTATCAATTTCATTTGATGTTGTATTTTCATATTTTTGATGATGATGATAATAATAATAATAATACGAAGAAGAAGAAGAGAAAGAGGAGGAGGAGGAGGAGGAGGAGATTGGATATATACCCCACCCTTCACGGCCCAAAGGAGTCTCAGAGCAGCTTACAAACTCCTTTCCCTTTTCCTCCCCACAACAGACACCCTGTGAGGCAGGTGGGGCTGAGAGAGCTCAGAGAGAACTGCTCTTTTCAAGGACAGCTCTGACAGAACTATGGCTTGCCCAAGGTCATCCAGCAGGTGCAAGTGGAGGAGTGGGGAATCAAACCCAGTTCTCCCAGATTAGAGTCTGCACACTTAACCACTAATAAGCAAAGACAGAAACCTATTTTTGCAATGGATTCCCAAAATCCCTAGAATTTGTGAGAATTCTTATTAACTAATAATGTCTATTGACTACATAGAAACAGAAAAAAAGGTTTCTGGTAGGCAATATTATTAGGCTGAAAGAAATGATGAGACTTTTGTGGGGAATGTAGGAAAAGTCAATTTTTTCAAAGTATAGGGTTAGTTCCACTAATCTGCCAGTGAAACAAGCTGTCTGTTTTTTTCGTTTTTTTTTTTAAAAAAACCTCTCCAAGCTAACTTTCTGGTAACTTTCCAAATGCCCGTCTCCGTGCCCAGTCATGGCTACTGCTTTGCGCTAAACCAGATTGTCTCGTACTTAGGCGATTATGCCGAACCGCTTCTTCCCCTTCAACGTATGGTGGAGGATAATGGGTATTGGACGGATTTTTCTTAATGCCTCATTCGTATGCCGGGCCATGAGGCCGACCATGTAAGCATCCAAAGAACGAACGGCGTTCCTTCATATCCGGAGTCTTCCTGTCACACCGGAGAGAGGAGCCTTCGATAAAAATGGACGCCGTCTCCTCTGTTAATGCACAGAGATTATTGAGGATCATCAGTATAAACTTGTGCCAATGCTTGTTAAGTAAGGGGGAAACCCCAAAGGAGGGAAATGCAAAACCCTTCAGAAGACAGAATCCAAAAACAAACAAACAGACAGACCCATGGGCGTCTTTTGTGTGAGGTTCTTCATTCGGGAAATGATATCGATTGACCGGCTTACTCACAGTCAGGAATAGATTGATTGGCTATGCTGGAGAAAACGCCGTACGTGGAGCAAAGATCCTGGTGTTCGTGGCTCCGTTCGTCGAAGCAATCATAGATAAATCACAATAAGTAGGCCTTTTTTTTGCGGGGTGTGTGTGTTTTATTGATGCACAGATGCAAATCAGAACAAGGGAGAGGGGTGGGGGAAGGAAACGGGACCGTAGGAAGGAAAGGTGTGGCAAACGGCTGATTCCTAGAATAACTTTCATATTTCTTTTTCACTAGCCAAATCAGAACAAGGAGGGAAGGCAGCCTTGGTCTCGCCATATCTCACCAGATTACAGAAGCTAAGCAGGGTCAGTACTTGGAAGGGAGGCCTCCAAGGAAGGCTCTGCAGTGGCAGGCCATGGAAAACCACCTCTGCTTCTCAGATCTCAGAAGCTAAGCAGGGTGGATACTTGGACAGGGGACCACCAAGGACGACTCTGCAGAGGAAGGCAATGGCAAACCGCCTCTGCTTCTCAGATCTCGGAAGCTAAGCAGGGTTGGTACTTGGATGAGAGACCACCAAGGAAGGCTCTGCAGAGGAAGGCAAGGGCAAACCACCTCTGCTTCTCAGATCTCAGAAGCCATGCAGGGTTGGTACTTGGATGGGGGACCACCAAGGATGGCCAACAACAGGGCATAGAGGCTGAGGCCTCCCTAAGAACATAAGAAGAGCCCTGCTGGATCAGACCAGTGGCCCATCTTGTCCAGCCTCCTGTCTCACACAGTTCCTCTGAAGGGCCAACAATGTGGCAGAGAGGCTGAGGAGATTACTCAGCTGCAGTGGGAGGGGGAAAGGCAGAGAAACGTCTGTTATGTTATTGAAAAGTTTTAGTCTTGATCCAACCCTTCTATTGGGAGAGGCGTTGTGGCTCAGTGGTGGAGCCTCTGCCTGGCATGCAGAAAGCCCCAGGTTCAATCCCTGGTTTCTTCAGTTAAAAGATCTGGCAGTAGGTGATGGGAAAGACCTCTCTGCCTGAGACCCTGGAGAGCTCCTGCCAGTCCGAGTAGACAACACTGACCTTGCTGGACCAAAGGTCCGATTCACTGTAAGGCAGCTTCATGCGTTCATGTGTATTCTCGAGACATCTCCCTTCACATCATATAGTTCAGACTTTTGTTGCCAAGCCCATAAACTGGCAAAATGCTTGCATAATAACCGTCTGTGCAGCTCTTGCTGCAAGGAGGCCATAAGTAAAAGCTAACTGTGGAAAGCCCGTGTGCAAACATAGCCAGAACTTGCAGATGAAACAATCCGTTCCAGAATAAATAAGGAGCAACGAGAAAGGACAAAATTCGAGCCAGCGAGCCGACTTTTCCAGGGGATCAGTCGTGAAACCGCAAAACGGAATTCATCCAAGGAGTATCACTACAGCCAAAACACGAAAAGATCCATATTTTTTTCATCCTACTTTAAACAAAGAAAGTTCAGGAAGCGTTTGTGATTTGAGAGAGAGAAAGTCTCCCAAGTATTTAAAATATTTTTACCTTAAGACACAGAGCTGTACAGATATAAAACCTATAAAAAGTTGGGTTTCTGTAGATTTTTCAATTACTTCTAATTGAGAAGATTTTGGCTGAGTTCAGACTGGCAGTTTGAAGCAGGAGGGAGTCGTGGCAAAAAAGGACTGCTGTTGAGAGAACAGCTCTGACAGAACTTATGACTGACCCAAAGTCACACCAGCAGCTGCCTGTGGAGGAGTGGGACTTATTGATGTATTTATTCATTTACAGCCACCCTTTCTCATTTGGACTCAAGGTGGGTCACACAGAAGGAGTCAATACAATCGACAGGGTGGGACAGTCAATACAGAATGCGTTACAGTTAGGGTTATAGAACCAACCAGAAGTCGGAAAAACAGAACTGAAGCAAAGCGTAAGTATTAACCTGACTCATCAAATGCTGTGAAATCCTCAGTTTCAGCAAGCTGCGCACAATAGTATAGACCACAGCCCTTAATAATTTTTCCAAGTAACTTTGTGAATTATTTAACGGGACAATTCATGGTGCCCCTGTGGATGAATGACCCCCAGAACAACCTATTGTTGACAGCTTTGCTCAGATCTTACAGACTAAAGGTAATGACTTCCTTTATTGAGTCAACCTATCTTTCCCTGCTGTCTTTCACTTTTCCTAGAAGGATTGTATTTTCTGGTGAGTCTGTCCAAAGTTCCTTTTAAGGAGTCTTGTGGGGGGGGGGTCTACTTTTGTGAGCTCCTGGCATTAAAGTTGTGAGCGAGCAATTTGGCTCCTGCATAAATTAGTCTGCTCTGGAGCCCTCCTCCCTGAGCTAAGACAAAAATGTGTGAGCCGGAGGCTGAAAAAAATGTGAGCTAGCTCACACTGACTCAGCTTAGAGGGAACACTGGTCCTGTCATCTCATGATGTGACCAAATCTGAAATGGAAAGGCAAAATCCCCCACATTATAAAAAAAAGTCATGCAGTGACCACCAGCAGCAGAAGAGACTGGATTTATACCCCACCCTTCACTACCCAAAGGAGTCTCAGAGTGGCTTACAAACTTCTTTTCCCTTCCCCTCCCCACAACAGACATCCTGTGAAGTAGGTGGGGCTAAGAGAGCTCTGACAGAAATTGCTTGTCTGAGGGAACTTGTGACTGACCCAAGGTCACCCAGCTGACATCATGTGGAGGAGCAGGGAACTAAACCCGGTTCTTCAGATCAGAGTCTGCACTCTTAACCACTAGACCAATTTTTGAAGGAGGAGGAGGAGATTGGATTTATATCCCACCCTTCACTACCCAAGGGAGTCTCAGAGCGGCTTACAATCTCCTTTCCTTTCCCCTCCCCGCAACAGACACCCTGTGAGGTAAGTGGGGCTGAGAGAGCTCTGAGAGAACTGCTTGTGAGAGAACAGCTCTGAGGGAACTTGTGACTAACCCAAGATCACCCAGCTGACATCATGTGGAGGAGGGGAACTAAACCCGGTTTTTCAGATCAGAGTCTGCACTCTTAACCACTAGACCCGACTGGTGAAGGAGGAGGAGGAGGAGGAGGAGAAGATTGAATTTATACCCTGCCCTTCACTACCCAAAGGAGTCTCAGAGCGGCTTACAATCCCCTTCCGTTCCCCACAACAGGCACCCTGTGAGGTAAGTGGGGCTGAGAGAGCTCTTATGAGAACTGCTTGTGAGACAACAGCTCTGAGGGAACTTGTGACTGACTTAAGGTCACCCAGCTGGCATCATGTGGAGGAGCAGGGAATTAAACCCGGTTCTCCCAGATTAGAGTCTGCGCTCTTATCCACTACACCAGACTGCGTAGAGAACACCAGAGAGATAAACTGCCTGGCGCTCCAGACCACATTGACACTTTGCTTACTTCTCTGCAAATGCTCTGAGAGGGCCTGATGCTATCAAATTGTTACAGCTGTACAGATGTGGATTTGAGCAGTACTCGGGACAGAAGTACCTGCTGCTATTGAATTATTACGGGAGCGTCGGTACGGATTCGAGCAGGACTTGTCTGGAAGTAACTGGTGCCATTTGAATTGTCACGGCTCTCCGGATACGGATTCGAGCAGTACTCGGATGGGAGTAACTGGTGCTATTGATTTGTTACAGCGAGATTGCTACGGATTTGGGAAGTACTTTGATGGAAGCTCTCCTTGTTGCTCTCTTCACTGGGAAAACATGCAGTAGCATGATTAAAATGAGACAAGTACAGACTTTGTCAGTGTTTGGAGGGGATGTCAGAAGTGCTTCGGCTGGTCCTGCATTGGGCAGGGGGTTGGACTAGATGGTCTGTATGGCCCCTTCCAACTCTATGATTCTATGATTCTAGACCTCCGAGTTATTAAACAGCCTTGCCAACAGTCCTGGAGAGACAAAATGTCCTGTCCTGTCAATAGATGATTGGGCAGCTGAACTTTTTTTTATGGCATTTGTTTGTTTCAGGCTTGCCAAGAACTTACCGTATGCCGGTGGGGGACAGATACGTCCTGGCAGGACCATCCCTGGGGGAAGGAAAGACGCAGCGCAGGATACCGTTGCCAGGAAGTGACGCCGGGCGATGCTCTGCCAGAGCGTCACTCGGTGTCACTTCCTAGCAATGGCATCGTGCGGCGTGGGTGTTGCCCGGGGGAATGTTCCAGCCAGGGACTGTGCGTCCCCCGCCGAAATACGGTACGTACTTGGGAACCCTAGTTTGTTTACATCTTTGAATCTCCCAATCCCCATGACTGCGGGGCCCTGGGTGATGCAGAGCTTTAAAAAGCAGCAGGAACCACAAAAGCCGTGATCAAAAACATAGAATCCATTAATTAAAACTAAGTGGTGAAATTTTGTGGTCCCCTCCCTTTCCGGTCTGCGGGTGTCTCTTTGGTGGGGGGGGGGAATGAAATCTTCCAGGGAACAGAGATCGAAACACCTGGCGGAACGTCTCTGCCTTACAGAGATGTAATCATACCATCAGTTAAACAGCATCCCATTGAGACTCTGTCCAAGGGATGGCGCTTTTCCTTTTCCTCTAAGCAGGTGGCAGCCCTTACTTTGTCAAAGGCATTCAAAGTTGCCTGGCTCTTTGAGGGTTATGCTCTAGGTACAACCACCTGTAAGTGCTGTCAGAGAGAATCCTTGTCTATATAGCTGTAACAACTGAATGCCATCAGGTACTTCCACCCAACTACTGCTCAGATACATAGGCTGGACATGTTGCTTTTGGTACTGAAGCTGGGAGACCTACAAGCAGGGTAGCCAGGTCCCTCCTGGCCACCAGTGTGGGTGGTGAGGGGTTGACCAGGTTGGGAAATTCCTGGAGATTTGGGGGTGGAGCCTGGGGAGGACAGGGACCTCAGTGGGGCATGAGGCCACAGAGTCCACCCTCCAAAGCAGCCATTTTCTCCAGGGGAATGGATCTCTCTAGTCTAGAGATGAGCTGTCATTCCATTCTGGGGGAGCAGAGGTCCATCAGCAACCATGAGCCACAAGGTATAGACAGGAACTCTCGGTCTGGGGCAAGGGATGCTCTGTATTCTTGGTGCTTGGGGGAGGGGCAACAGTGGGAGGGCTTCTAGTGTCCTGACCCCACTGCTGGACCTCCTCAGGGCATCTGGTATTTTTGGCCACTGTGTGACAGAGTGTTGGACTGGATGGGCCAACATTGGCTTCTCTTATGTTCTTGTGTTAGTCCACCCTCCAAAGCATCCATTTTCTCCAAGGGAACTGATCTCTGTAGCCCAGGTATGAGCTGTTATTCCATTCTGGGGGAGCAGAGGTCCATCAGTGGCTATTAGCCACAAGGTATAGACAGGAACTCTCGGTCTGGGGCAAATGATGCTCTGCATTCTTGGTGTTTGGGGAGGGGGCAAGAGTGGGAGAGCTTCTAGTGTCCTGGCCCCAGTGGTCGACCTCCTGATGGCACCTGGTATTTTTGGCCACTGTGTGACAGAGTGTTGGACTGGATGGGCCAACATTGGCTTCTCTTATGTTCTTGTGTTAGTCCACCCTCCAAAGCATCCATTTTCTCCAAGGGAACTGATCTCTGTAGCCCGGGGATGAGCTGTTATTCCATTCTGTGGGAGCAGAGGTCCATCAGTGGCTATTAGCCACAAGGTATAGACAGGAACTCTCGGTCTGGGGCAAATGATGCTCTGTATTCTTGGTGTTTGGGGAGGGGGCAAGAGTGGGAGGGCTTCTAGTGTCCTGGCCCCACTGGTGGACCTCCTGATGGCACCTGGTATTTTTGGCCACTGTGTGACAGAGTGTTGGACTGGATGGGCCAACATTGGCTTCTCTTATGTTCTTGTGTTAGTCCACCCTCCAAAGCATCCATTTTCTCCAAGGGAACTGATCTCTGTAGCCCAGGGATGAGCTGTTATTCCATTCTGGGGGAGCAGAGGTCCATCAGTGGCTATTAGCCACAAGGTATAGACAGGAACTCTCGGTCTGGGGCAAATGATGCTCTGTATTCTTGGTGTTTGGGGGGGGAGAGTGGGAGGGCTTCTAGTGTCCTGGCCCCACTGGTGGACCTCCTGATGGCATCTGGTATTTTTGGCCACTGTGTGACACAGAGTGTTGGACTGGATGGGCCTTTGGCCTGATCTAATGTTAGCTTCTCTTACGTTCTTATGTTTATCCACTCTCCAAAGCATCCATTTTCTCCAGGGGAACTGATCTCTGTAGCCTGAAGAAGAGCAGTAAGTCTGGGGGATACCTGGAGGCTGGTGTCCTTACCTTGCTGGTGTGCCAGAAAGACTTTTGCTCATTTCAACCTGAATACGTGCTCTCTCGAGTTAATGTATGCCACCAAGACAATGTTCTTTTCTTAGCAAACAGTAAAGTGATATTCAAGGCTATTAGAAGAGACTTTCAATGATAAAAACCCACAAGGAAATTACACCGTGCGAGGCAATCAGACTGCATTACATTGTTCGGGTACACATGAATTAGCCTGCTTTATTGATAATACGGTTTTCGGGGGGGGGATTTTCCCTCCCAATTTTTACTGGCGCCTCTTTTAATTAGAACGGTCTCTCTTCAAGGGGGATGAGCGAGATTCTCTCTGGCCTCCGGTCTCCGCTCCGTGAGCCCTTCCCCCCGCTCTTTGCATTAGCCGACAGGCCAGTGAGTTTTACACTTCTGAAATTATATTATATGGATCATATCGTTTCATTTATTTCGAGAGAACTGAACCCGTGCCACGCTTGTTATATATCTGAAAAGTAGGAAGAAATGGCTTTTACGTCTCATTCATTCAAGTGGAGCTGCAAGTACCTATTTAACCTCTAAATGGGGTGGTTTATCAAAGTATAAAAAGCTTTCCACCCGCTTGGCTGGAAAAGATTTAAGTCCTATATTGTTCAACATGAGCCAGGATTATTATTATTATTATTTTAAAACCATCACCAGTGCATTCTGATCGATGTATGTACATATGTGTGGTTGCGGATCTAATAAGACGGAGGCCTGGAAATTGTTCGGTGACTGCCACTGCTACCTGCTGTACTGTCAGGTGATATCCTACATCTCAATTTAAACAAAACAAAACAAAAAGCAAAGCAAGAGTGAGGAAAAGTAGACGTTTCTTTGACATTTGTACGCCAGACCGAAGAAGGAACCATCAATTTCAAATGTCAACTAAATAGTACACTCAAATGAACCCATGAAACTGCCGTATACTGAATCAGACCATCGGTTCATCAACGTTAATATTGTCTACTCAGACTGGTAATGGCTCTCCAGGGTCTAGGCTTCCCAAATACTTACCTCGTGCCGGTGGGGGACGGACACATCCTGGCAGGACCATCCCCGGGGGAAGGAAAGACGCGCCGCACGATGCCATCTCCAGGAAGTGACGCCAGGCGATGCTCTGGCAATGCAACTGGAAACTCGATGCTACCATCGAGTTTTCAGCCCCATTGCCAGAGCATCGCCTGGCATCACTTTCTGGCGATGGCATGGTGCATTACAGGGAGGAATGGTCCGGCCGGGGAGCATGTTTCCCCCGCCCCCACGCAGTAAGTACTTGGGAACCCTACCAGGGTCTCAGGCAGAGGTCTTTCATATCAGCTTTTGCCTGGTCCTTAACTGGAGGTGCCAGGAATTGAACCTGGGACCTTTAGCAGCCCCTTTAACAGACATGAATCCGATCATTGGTCCATAGAGACCAGTATTGTCCACTCAAATTAGCAGTGGTTCTCCAGAGTCTCAGGCGGAGGTCTTTCATATTTTTGTTGTTGTTCAGTCGCACAGTCGAGTCCGACCCTTCGCGACCTCATGGACCAGATTACGCCAGGCCCTCCTGTCTTCCGCTGTCCGCTGAAGTTTGCTCAATTTCATGTTCGTTGCATCGATGACACTGTCTAACCATCCCATCCTTTGCCGTCCCCTTCTTCTTCTTTGACCTTCAATCTTTCCCAGCATCAGGGTCTTCTCCAGTGAATGCTCCCTTCTCATTTGGTGGCCAAAGTATTTGAGCTTCAGCTTCAGGATCTGGCCTTCCAGGGAACAGTCAGGGTTGATTTTTTTAGGATTGACTGATTTGATCTCCTTGCAGTCCAAGGGACTCTCAAGAGTCTTCTCCAGCACCATAGTTCAAAAGAATCTATTCTTTGGCGCTCGGCCTTCCTTGTAGTCCAACTCTCGCAGCCATACATAACTACGGGGAATACCATTGCTTTGACCATGTGGACTTTTGTTGGCAAGGTGATGTCTCTGCTGGGGATGCCGGGGATTGAACCTGGGACTTTTTTAACAGCACCTTTAATGGATATGAAGTTGCCTTCTACTGAACCAGACCCCTGGTCCATCGGGGTCAGTATTGTCTCCTCAGACCGGCAGCAGCTCTCCAGGGTCTCAGGCAGAGGTCTTTCCCATCACCTCCTAGCTGGTCCTTTCAGCTGGGGATTGAACCTGGGGCCTTTTGAATGATCCTTCATGATTGATTATACTGGCTTTGTATGCACCTTCTGCTGAGATTGGGTCCCACCATAGCCTATTGGTTTTGAATAAGAAAAGCTCGAAACACTGTAGCTTGCATCCGGACTATACGTCAATGGCTTTCTATGGCTTATGGAATTCATGAATGTCCACTTCATTATGAAATGCACGTCAAATTGGACTATGATATTACAACACGACTGGAGTGAGACACAGTGAAAGATTTGGGACTTTATCCCTTATTCTTGTTTCTGCATTCTGGTTACACCTTGGCCATTATTGTTACACTTCTGTTTACTGAATTGTTATTCCGTATCATTATATAGCTACTTTGTTTATTTTGAGAGCCAGTTTGGTGTAGAGGTTAAGTGCACGGACTCTTATCTGGGAGAACCGGGTTTGATTCCCCCCACTCCTCCACTTGCATCTGCTGATGTGACCTTGGGTCAGTCACAAGCTCTGGCACAGCTGTTCTTGAAAAAGAGCAATTCCTGTCAGAGCTCTCTCAGCCCCACCTACCTCACAGGGTGTCTGTTGTGGGGAGGGGAAGGGAAAGGAATTTGTAAGCCGCTCTGAGATGCCTTTGGGCAGTGAAGGGCGGGGTATAAATCCAATCTCTTCTTCTCTTCTTCTTCTTCTTCTTTTCAGTCAGTGGTTTTTGACCTTTGTTCCTGTTCCCCCAGGGGCATACCCCCATTTATCTGAAAGAAAGTTTCTTTGTTTATGTCACATGGGGCATCGAGTTAAAAAAGGGAGGCATCTTAAACTTAGGGTTGTTAAGGGAGTTCTCCTACTTCCTCATTATCCGTGGCAAGAGATACAAGTCTTTTGGCATGGGCCAAAGGGCAAAAGCTAATTTGTTTGGGCAATACTTCTAATCATATGTAAAGTGCTGTTTAGTTAACAGTGGAAGCCACTTGGGAAAAAAAACCACTTTGTCCCTCTGGAGAAGTGGAGAAATGTCTTCATGAAAGCTCGTGCTGGAATAAATAAGAACACAAGAGAAGCCATGTTGGACCAGGCCAATGGCCCACCCAGTCCAACACTCTGTGTCATACAGTGGTCAAAACCCAGGAGCCATCAGGAGGTCCACCAATGGAGCCAGAACTCCTGAAGCCCATCCACTCTGGCCCACTCAAGCATCAAGAATACAGAACAACACTGCCCCGGACATAAGAACATAAGAGAAGCCATGTTGGACCAGGCCAATGGCCCATTCAGTCCAACACTCTGTATCACACAGTGGTCAAGCCCCAGGTGCCATCAGGAGGTCCACCAGCAGGGCCAGAACTCCAGAAGGCCTCCCACTGTTGCCCCCCAAGCACCAAGGATACAGAACATCACTGCCCCAGACACAGGAACATAAGAGAAGCCATGTTGGATCATGCCAATGGCTCATCCAGACCAGCACTCTGTGTCACACAGTGGTCAAAAACCAGGGGCCATCAGGAAGTCCATCAGCAGGGCCAGAATTTCCTCCCACTGCTCCCCCACAAGCACCAAGAATACAGAGCATCACTGCCCCAGACAGAGTCTTCCATCTGTAAGGTAAAGGTAAAGGTTTTCCTTGCTCGAAAGCCAGTCGAATCCAACTCTAGGGGTGTGGTGCTCATCTCCATTTCCAAGCCAAAGAGCTAGCACTGTCTGAAGTCATGTGGCCGACATAACTAGATGCCGAGGTGCACGGAACGCTGTTACCTTCCCACTGAAGCAGTATCTATTTTTCTACTTGCAATTTCTTGCTTTCGAACTGCTAGGTTGGAAGGAGCTGGGGCCAGAGATGGGAGCTCACTCCGTCCCGCAGCACTCGGGTCTGGAACTGCTGAACTACCAAGCTTCCTGTCTGCAGTTCAGTGTCTTAACCACTGAGCCACCTTATGGTTAATACCTGCTGATAGACCTCTGCTCCATATGTTGATCCAGTCCCCTCTTGAAGCTATGGTTGTAGCTGCCACCACTTCTTGGGGCAGTGAATTCCATGTGGGATTTACTCTTTATTTTGCTACAATAGAATAACAAGCCTACTCCTCTGGAATTTTCATGGTAGAGAGCCATGCGATGGATGGTTTGGTGTAGTAGTTAAGTGCACAGACTCTAATCTGGGAGAATTGGGTTTGATTCCCCACTCCTCCACTTACAGCTGCTGGACGACCTTGGGCAAGCCATAGTTTTGACAAGAGCTGTTCTTGAAAGGGCAGTTCTGGAAAGAGCTCTCTCAGCCCTGCCTGCCTCACAGGGTGTCTGTTGTGGGCAGGGGAAGGGAAAGGAGTTTGTAAGCCACTCTGAGACTCTGAGTGAAGGGCAGGGTATAAATCCAGTCTCCTCCTCTTCTTCTTCTAGATTCCTCCCACCTGACCTTTGAGCTGCTGGATGACCTTGGGCAAGCCATAGTTCTGACAAGAGCTGTCCTTGAAAGGGCAGTTCTTGAAAGAGCTCTCTCAGCCCCACCTACCTCACAGGGTATCTATTGTGGGGAGGGGAAGGGAAAGGAGTTTGTAAACTACTGAGAGTGAAGGGTGGGGTATAAATCCAATCTCCTCCTCCTCCTCCTCCTCCTCCTCTCCTTCTTCTTGATTCCTCCCACCTGACTTTTCAGTTGTGATTCTCTCAACTGAGAGCCAGCATGGTCATGGTTAGAGTTTTGGACTAGTATCTGAAAGACCCAGGTTCGAATCCTGACACGTGCCATAGATACTTGCTGGGTGACCTTGGACCATTCACACACTCTCAGCCTGACCTAACTCACAGGGTTGTTGTGAGGATAAAATGGAGGAGAATGATGTAAGTTGCTTTGGATCCCTATTGGGGAGGAGGTGGACTATAAATGAACTAAATAAATTTTTAAAATTACCACAGCAAGGAGGGCCTCTCACCAGAGCTTCCATCCTGCTTCCATACTGCTGAAGTAAAGACAGATGGGGTTCTATGTGTGGAGATTTCCTCGCAGAAACGCACTGAATCCTCCCGTATAATATTTCCTCATGGATTGTGGCTTTTGTGGGGCTGAAAACTAGGTGGTCTATTAAAGTCTGCTTATAATATAGAGAATAGAAAATAGAAAATGGTGTGAAATTCCCCACCAGTGTATGGGAAAAGCTGTTTTGTGTACCCGGCCCCAGAAACAAAGAAGACACACAGGCCTTAGATGAGCTAATTTTCAGAATGATATCGTGTATCAATATCAACTGCGGCATTGATCTAACCACATTGATTAATTCTTCCCTGAATGAACTTTTCTTTTTTAAAAAAATTCTCAGAGTAGCTAACTTAATTATAAATCACACACATTAGAATTTTTTTTAAAAAAATTACTGATTAGGCTTCCAGATGAAATAAAAGGTAGAATGCTGCATGCTAGAAGTTCATTTTGCTGTTGCTGTTTGCATTATTTAACTCATCGGTAATGAAGAATATCCGCTTCACTTGTGTTCAAGTGAGGGAAGTGTTTTAAACTATTTATTTACTTCATTTATACCTCACTTCTCTCCCAAGTGGGGACCAGAGGCAGTTTACATAATTCTTCTCTCCTCCATTTTTATCCTCACAGCGACCCTGTGAGGTAGATCAAGATGGGTTTCTGTGTTAGTTTGTCTGTAGCAGTAGAAAAGATCAAGAGTCCAGGAGCACCTGAAAGACTAATAAAATTTTGGGCCGGGTGTGAGTTTTTGTGAGTCTCTGCTCATTCCTTCAGATACATCCTGTGAGGAGGAGGAGGAGGAGGAGGAGGAGGAGGAGGAGGAGGAGGAAGAAGAAGAAGAAGAAGAAGAAGAAGAAGAAGAAGAAGAAGAAGAAGAAGAGGAGGAAGGAAGAGGAAGAGGAAGGAGGAGGAGGAGGAGGAGGAGGAGATTGGATTTATACCCCGCCCTTCACTTGGAGTCTCAGAGCGATTTACAAACTCCTTTCCCTTCCCCTCCCCACAACAGACACCCTGTGAGGTAGGTGGGGCTGAGAGAACTTCTGACAGAAACTGCTCTTTTTCAAGGACAGCTGTGCCAGGGCTTGTGACTGACCCAAGATCACATCAGCAAGTGGAAGTGGAGGAGTGGGGAATCAAACCCGGTTCTTCCAGATTAGATTCCGTGCATTTAGCCACTACACCAAACTGGCTCTCACCAAACTGGTAGGTTAGACTGAGAGGGGGTAACTGGCCCAAGGCCACCTTGCAAGCTTCTATGGTGGAGTAATAATCAATTAATAATTATTGTATGGCCTTGTGTGTAGAATAGCCTGGAGAGCCTAAGATTGTCTGGCAACCAGAAGTTCTAGCTCTTTTAGCATTATGCACCACTAGGTGGCGAGTTAGACTTGTTTTTTAAGGCAAGAGACATTTTGGAGGTGTTTTGCCATTGGCCTCTTAGCTCCATCAATGCGTACACATCCCTCCCTCCTCTGTGTTACCAATGTCCACAAAGACATTTATAGAACACCGCATATCATGTCTGTGCACTGTTAACGCGGTTAGAGAGGTGGAAGTCATAGACAATTGCACAGTCTCCAATTCCAGAATTAATTTTAGAATTTCCCCCAGTTAAGCTAGAATGTCAGAAGAAGAAGGAGGAGGAGGAGGAGGAGGAGGAGGAGGAGGAGGAGGAGGAGAGTTGGATTTATAACCCACCCTTCACTACCTGAAGGAGTCTGAGAGCGGCTTACAATCTCCTTTCCCTTCCTCCCCTCTACAACAGACACCTTGTGAGAAGAAGAAGAAGAGAAGAGATTGGATTTATATCCCGCCCTTCACTGCCCAAAGGAGTCTCAGAGCGGCTTACAATCTCCTTTCCCTTCCCCTCCCCACAACAGGCACCCTGTGAGGTAGGTGGGGCTGAGAGAACTTCTGACAGAAACTGTTCTTTTTCAAGAACAGCTGTGCCAGAGCTTGTGACTGACCCAAGGTCATCCAGCAGGTGCGAGTGGAGGAGTGCGGAATCAATCCCGGTTCTCCCAGATTAGAGTCCGCGCACTTAACCACTATACCAAACTGCCTCTCCCTACACCAAACTGGCTCTCAAAGATGACTTTGATGACGAATTCCAAAATAATTAAGAAATAGAGGGGAGGGAATCAACTCATCCCTAGTCTGAGCACCGGTAAAGACAGACTCAGTAATATATAAGGGAAAAAGAAACCCCAGAAACACAAAGTGTACGTAGGACAAGATTGCCTTGTTTTATACAACAGAACAGAAGGGATATGAACTCAAAATGCGACCTTTCCAAGTCTAATATTACTGTTTGACCGGCTAGCTTTCTTTCATTTTCAAGATGACGTGTACTAGGTCCAAGGAAAAGGAGTAAAAAGGACACCGAATAGCAAATGATTATTTCTGATCCTTGGTTTCATCGCTAAGATCAGAGAAGAATATTGCTCTTGTATTACATGGGAGAAGCGGCTTAGAATCTTTCTGAAACACTCACAGATACAGGAGATGGAGACGTCTTCCAGCCAGCCCAAAAGAGACTCGCGGATTATTTCACACCTAATGCAAACAAGCAACATCGATGGGAGCACATCAGAAAGGCACAGAGACAATAGATACAGGGGTAATTAATTAAGGTAATTAGCAACAAAAGTGCATTTCTCACTTCTAGGGAAACCTTCATAAAGTAATCAGGAATGCTGTGTACAGTTCTGGTCACCATATCTCAAAAAAGGACATTGCAGAGCTGGGAAAAGTACAGAGGAGGGCGACCAAGATGATGGGAGGGTTGGAGCACTGTCTCCAGGAGGAAAGGCGGAAGATTCTGGGACTTCTCTGTTGAGAAAAGAGACGACTTAGAGGGAAACATAATTGAGGTTTATCAAATTATGCACAGGACGGAGAGAGCTGACAAGGAGAACTTCTTCTCCCTCTCCCAAAACACTAGACAGGATGCTGGACTGGATGAACTATTGGTCTGATCCAGCAGAGCTCTTCTTATGTTCTTGGGAAGGCCTCGGCCTCTGCGCCCTGTTTGTTGGCCCTCCAGAGGAACTGGTTGGCCCCAGTGTGAGACAGGATGTTGGACTAGGTTTCTGCACCCTGTTTGTTGGCCCTCCAGAGGAACTGGTTGGCCCCAGTATGAGACAGGATGTTGGACTAGGTGGACCACTGGTCTGATCCAGCAGGGCTCTTCTGATGGTCTTAGGAAGGCCTCAGCCTCTGTGTCCTCTTGTTGGCTGTCCAAAGGAACTGGCTGGCCCCTGTGTGAGACAGGAGGCTGGACTAGATGGACCACTGGTCTGATCCAGCAGGGCTCTTTGGATGTTCTTAGGAAGGCCTCAGCCTCTCTGCCCTGTTGCCGGTCCTCCAGAGGAACTGATTGGCCTCAGTGTGAGACAGGATGCTGGACTAGATGGACCACTGGTCTGATCCAGCAGGGCTCTTCTGATGTTCTTAGGAAGGCCTCAGCCACTCTGCCCTGTTGTTGGCCAGTGTGGTGTACTGGTTGTGAATGTCATACTAAGACTGGGGAGTAGGGTGGCCAACTATGGATGAAGGGGATAAAAGAACCCTAAAAAAAGAGGGAGAAAAGAAAATTCTTCTCAAGCTGTAGCACACTTGATGTATGGAGGCCAAGCCATAAAAGGAAAGTGTGTGTGTGTGGGGGGGGGGAGAAGACAAAATCTCACCTTTGCATATGTTAATTTACATCATCGTAAGTGCAAATTTACACAGAATTACTGTAATTTCAATAGAAACACAATTTGCCATCGTGCCAGCTCAGCCTGTGTGCTCAGCCACTTTGATTGGCAGCCTGTCACTCAAATGTTTACAAAAAACTTCAGCCAAAAAAAAAAAAGAAAGGAAAAGAAGGAAAGAAAATTCTTCAGCCAGTTTTACTGAACATACATGGAGCTAAGACATTTCAGAGGACAAGGCAACAAAGAAGACTGTCCTCCGGAATTAAGGTCAGCTGGTGACGCAGGTTCAAATCCCCATTCAGCTATGAAGTTCACTGGGCACCTCCCCCTTCTCAGCCTAGTCTACCTCACAGGGTTATTTCTGAGGTAAAATGGAGGAAGGGAGAGCCATACAAGACTGAAGCTAAGTTGATGTGGGGTGGTGGAGAAATAGTATGGTAGAGAAATTGTAGTAGTATAAAAATGGTGGAAGAAGAAGAAGAGGAGGAGGAGGAGGAGGAGGAGGAGGAGGAGGAGGAACACCATCTTCTGGACTTGACAGGAATCTTAGCTGCTCCCCCCATCAGATAGGGACTGACTTAAGGACTATAGAGAAGAAGAAGAAGAAGAAGAAGAAGAAGAAGAAGAAGAAGAAGAAGAAGAAGAAGAAGAAGAAGAAGAAGAAGAAGAAGAAGAAGAAGAGAGATGGATTTATACTGTGCCTTTCACTACCCAAAGAAATTTCAGAGCGGCTTACAATCTCCTTTCCCTTCCTCTCCCCACAACAAATATCCTGTGAAGTAGGTGGGGCTGAGAGAGCTCTTTTGAGAACTGCTCCTGAGAGAACAGCTTGGAAATAACTTGTAACTGACCCAAGGTCACACCAGCAGCTGCATGTGGAGGAATGGGGGAATCAAACTCTAGAGAACGGCCCTAGGGCAAATTAATTTCCTCCGTGACCACCCATTTGCAGAGAGGACAGAAGTTCAAGGTTCTGATATTAATCTTTAAGACCCTAAACGGTCTGGGACCAACATATCTATGGGACCGCCTCTCCTGGTATAGCCAGGAGTACCCTCAGGAGAGAAAGATTTCCGGGAGATCCCTGGCCCCAAAAATATCCGGCTGCCCTCAACCAGAGCCGGGGCTTTTTCGGCCCTGGTGCCGACGTGGTGGAACTCTCCACCAAACGTCATCCATGCTCCGTGGGTCCTAGCACAGACAGAGATGTTCCCCCAGTCCTATGGTCGAGGACAGCAACGGTCTCCATCCAGCTCAGCTCCTCCCCTCCCCTCCCCCTCCCTTAAGGGATAAGAATGCTAACCAATGTTTTTAAGCCTCATCTGCAAATTGTTGCTGTAGGGTCGCCATCCCCCTGATGGGGGCGAGGGTTTACCTGCTTTCGGGGGGCTCAATCTGCCACTGCTGAGCTGGCTGGAGGGGGAGCCCCACCCCCAAAGCAGCCCCGTCTGTGCCGACATGCCCAGTGTGATGGTGCGACCTGGAGATGACAACATCGTGCAGGGCACGTTGCCGGGGTGGTTGAAGCATCTGGATATATAACTGAATAAAGACGTGTCCCTGATGGTAACCCTAGCACACCGATGCCCCCACTCAAATGCGCTCGAGTGTCGCGATCCATGCAATGTGCCTCAGGCGCCAGGTATGATTCCAGTCGCCAACCTCCGAGCGTGCACGGTAGGCTACAGGTACAGGGTGCAGGAGCACCCTTGCTCGAAAGCCAGTTGAATCCGACTCTAGGGCTGCAGTGCTCATCTCCGTTTCAAAGCCGCAAGAGCCAGCGTGTGTTCTAAGACGTTTTAACGTGGTCATGTGGTCGGCATGACTAGACACCAAGGTGCACGGAACGCTGTTACCTTCCGCTCTGAAGTGGTACCTATTTATCTACGTGCAGTGTCTGGCTTTCGAACATGCTAGGATATAGCAGGAGCTGGAACTAGAGACAGGAGCTCACCCTGTCATGCGGCACCCGGGTCTCGAACTGCTGAACTACTGACCTTCCACAGCGCTGCAGTGTCAGCGTCTTAACCACTTGAGCCACCGCAGCTAATAAGGTAATAGAAGACAAAAACAGGTGGAGGTAATCCAGACGACAACAACTAGGTGGTGGTAATAGAAGACAAAAACAGACTCATCGATTACAACTTGCCAAAAAAACCCTGAAGAATGTGTAATAGGGAATGATGTATACAAAGCAGCCACAATGAGAAAACACAAAACATAAAACGATGGAGAACTGATATGTGCTGCTACAACATATAAACAACGGAGGACTACGAAATAATTCGACATTGTGTCCGGATGTTTGATAACGACGTTTCAAAGTTCATCCTTCATCAGGGTGTTCCTTTGAAGCTGCTGTGGTTTGCATACTCCTACTGACATGCATTGGGAACAGCAGCAATTAATTACAAAATCGGATGCCAGTCTCCAACATGTAGTCGGTTTCGGGGATCTCCTGGGATTACAACTGTCCTCCGGGCAACAGACATCAGTTCACCTGGAGAAAATGGCCCCTTTGGAAGGTGGGCTCTATGGCATTTTACCCCACACTGAAGTCCCTCCCCTCCCCAAACCCCGCCCTCCTCAGGCTCCATCCCCCAAATCTCCAGGTATTTTCCAACTTGAAGCTGGCAGCCCTATGGGACACAACGGTGTAATCTAGGGTGGCTGCCAATATGTATATGTGGGGGTCCCTCTCCATTCCCAGGACTTTTTATGCACCACAATGATGCTGACCAGAAATGACGTCATTGTACAGGGCACGTTGCAGGGGGGCCACTCTAGCATTTGAGAAAAAACTCTGTGGTAACCATAGAGGTTTTTTTCCCTCAAATGCTAGAGCATTCCCCACACAACGTGCCCTGCATGATGATGTCACCTCTGGGTGATGTCATTGTGCTGGGCCCATTGGCACAGATGGGGCTGCTTGGGGGCGAGGCTCCCCCCACTGGCTGGCCGGGTGGAGGTGGATGGGGCCCCTGAAAGTGGGTAACCCCCCACCACTGTCAGGGGAATGACAACCCTTGTTGTTGTTGTTCAGTCGCACAGTCGAGTCCGACTCTTCGCGACCCCATGGACCAGATTACGCCAGGCCCTCCTGTCTTCCGCTGTCCGCTGAAGTTTGCTCAATTTCATGTTCGTTGCATCGATGACACTGTCTAACCATCTCATCCTTTGCCGTCCCCTTCTTCTTTGACCTTCAATCTTTATGGCAACCCTAGCGTAACCCTAAATGGAGTTACAGACGTCTGCATCCTTTGCAGTCTCTGTGACTCTGACTGGGACTCTGCTGCTAACGGCCGAACAGGGCGCAAGCCTGGCGTGCCAGTTTGGTCTGTTCATTCCGAAATGCCGGGTACATGATTGCTCTTTCGAAGCGAGGCCTTCCCTCCATTTCGAGCTGATCCGTGTTGCCAGGGCCCTGGTGCTCTTTGGCATGCTGACATTTTGTGGGAGGCGGTAATAAATTACCCTGGCTCTCTCGCGCTCGCATTTCCCTTTTTTTAATTTCCTGTGAATCTGGAGCCAAAGTAAGTGTCAGGAATAAAAATACACCAGGCCAACGTGCATTCTAACACAGCCCGCGGCCTTATAGAAAAGTCTCGTAGGCAGCCCTTAATAAAGGAAGAAACTAACAGGGTTTCTTTCTCTTTTCTTTTCTTTTTTTTCATCCCTCCCCTTTAGAAGTTAAATTACATCTGGATTCGTTTCATATGTAACATCCCTCCCTGCGAGAACCGGAATGGTTTCAGGACTGACGGTTAAGTCTCTGCTAATAGCACTAAAAAGGCCCATTAGAAATGCTGTAATTTTCTATGAATCTTCCCATCAATTCTCTTTAAACACGGTGTCGGGAACTGCGTCAGACGGACCTCCATGAACTTCTAGATGACATGTTCCTCTCGGAAGGTGAAGGATCTTTAGCTCTTCATTTACACTTAACACACACCCCGCCCATCCAACCTTCTTAATACCCCAGTTTGGTGTAGTGGTTAAGTGCGTGGACTCTTATCTGGGAGAACCGGGTTTGATTCCCCACTCCTCCACTTGCACCTGCTGATGTGACCTTGGGTCAGTCACAAGCTCTGGCACAGCTGTTCTCTCAAGGACAGTTTGGGTTAGAGCTCTCTCAGCCCCACCTACCTCACAGGGTGTCTGTTGTGGGGAGGGGAAGGGAAAGGAGTTTGTAAGCCGCTCTGAGACGCCTTTGGGCAGTGAAGGGTGGGGTATAAATCCAATCTCTTCTCTTCTCTTCTTCTTCTCTTCTCTTCTCTCTCTCTTCTTCTCTCTCTTCTCTTCTCTTCTCTTCTTCTTCTCTCTCTTCTCTCTTCTTCTTCTCTTCTCTTCTCTTCTTCTTCTTCTTCTTCTTCTTCTTCTTCTTCTTTGAGCCTGTTGGCCCATTTGGAATTCTGACAGGGCATGGTGGGCACAGGGACACAATGGCCCCCATAAAATGGCTGCCACAGGAGGTGAAGACAGCCACAAAATGGCTGCCGCATAGGGTTGCCAACCTCCAGCTGGGGCCTGGGGATCTCCCGCTTTCACGGCTGATCCCCAGCTGACAGAGATCAGCTCCCCTGGAGAAAATGGCTGCTTTGAAGGGTCAACTCTATGGCATTGTACCATGCCGAGGCCCCTCCCCTCCCCAAATACCACACTCTCCTGGCTCCACGCCCAAAGTCTCCAGGTACTTTCCAACCCAGACCTGGCAACCCTACTGCCACAGGAGGTGAAGACAGCCACAAAATGGCTGCCGCATCTTATCTTCAACCATACATTGCAGATCCTTGTGCTGTGGTGGCAGCTGCCGCCGAAGCAACATTTTAAAAAATCTGCACAGCCAATCAAATCTCCAGTGGCCAATCAGAAGCCTTTCTGGACGAAAGCCTGAATTGGGCCCACCCATTTCCTAAAAACACTTGGTGGGCACTAGAAAAGGTGTCAACAGGCACGCTGGTTTAGGGACCTCTGAGTTAAAGTATCAGACTAGGATCTGGGAGGCCCAGGTTCAAATCCCCACTCTGCCCTGGAAGCTCGCTGAGTCGCTTTGAACCAGTCACACTCTCTCAGCCTAACCTACCTCATAGGGTTCTTGTGAAGATAAAATGGAGGAGAGGAGAAGGATGCAAGCTGCTTTGGGCTGGTCCCCAGGGGTATTAAGAAGAAGAATTGGCTTTATACCTTGCCCTTCACCACCCGAAGGCATCTCAGAGAGCCTTGCAATCCCTTTCCCTTCCCCTCCCCACAACAGACACCCTGTGAGGTAGGTGGGGCTGAGAGAAGTCTCTCAAGAACTACCCTTGAGAGAACAGCTCCGAGAGAACTTGTGACTGACCCAAGGTCACACCAGCAGCTGCATGTGGAGGAGTGGGAAATCAAACCTGGTTCTCCCAGATTAGAGTCCGCGCACTTAACCACTACGCCAAACTGGCTCTCAAATGAAGTAAATACTTTTGTTGGTATTCCCTGAGCACAGATTGATCCATTGTGAAATCTGCAGCACCATGAAGGAATGATTCTGGTATTTTGTGCGACACAACCCAGCTACTGCTGCTCCACAAACCTTCTGTGCGTACAGAAGTTAAGGGGATTCTAATTTGCATTAATCCAGTCTTTACAGGCTGCTGCACGAGATGGTACAATTCAGAACGACAGGAGAGACTTTGCTACTCCAGACTATAGGCAGGAAATTACGTTTTTTTAAATTCTTTTAAAACAGAGAGAGAAGAACTTAAAAACAAACAATTTAAACAAACTCCTTGCAAATTCAGAGGGAAGGAGGGAGAAAGAGAGAGAGAGAGCGAGCGAATTAGTGCAGGAAGAAATGAGAGGGAGCAGAACTCTTTTCCTGAAATCAATCGCATTGCAACTCTGTAAGAATGGCTACTTGTGTGGGTGAGAATGGTATTAGCCTGGTGTGTTTTAATTCCTGACACTTTTTTTTTTTTGCATCCATCACACAGGAAATTAACACAGAGTGTTCCGGAAGTTGACCAGTCAGTATGTATCTGATCTGGCTCACCTAGACACACATCGATGCATGCACAATTCAGACGTCGCATTTGCATTCATCTTTCTGCGGCACGAGAAGTTGCAATCAGGGAGCAAAAAAGCACTTACTTACATTGGTAGAAATACTGATAGCGGTCAAATCTAGACATCTCCGGTTTGGTGTAGTGGTTAAGTGCGTGGAATCTGGGAGAACCGGGTTTGACTCCCCACTCCTCCACTTGCAGCTGCTAGATCACCTTGGGCAAGCCATAGTTCTGTCAGAGCCGTTCTCTCAAGGACAATTGTGGAAAGAGCTCTCTCAGCCCCACCTACCTCACAGGGTGTCTGTTATGGGGAGGGGAAGGAGATTTTAAGCTGCTCTGAAACTCCAAGTGAAGGGCAGGGTATAAATCCAGTCTCTCCTCCTCCACTAGTTTGGTGTAGTGGTTAAGTGTATGGACTCTAATCTGGGAGAACCGGGTTTGATTCCCCACTCCTCCACTTGCACCTGCTGATGTGACCTTGGGTCAGTCACAAGCTCTGTCAGAGCTGTTATCTCAAGGACAGTTCTGGAAAGAGCTCTCTCAGCCCCATCTACCTCACAGGGTGTCTGTTGTGGGGAGGAGAAGGGAAAGGATTTTGTAAGCCACTCTGAGACTCCCTTGGGTAGTGAAGAGCAGGGTATAAATCCAATCTCCTTCTCCTCCTCCTCCTCTTCTTCTAAAATGAATTGTCTGAATGAGACAATTCCATCACAGTTACTTTGTAACATGGGAGTTTAAATTGTAAAGCCCCAAAGGAACTTAAAAAGATCCTTAAGTGTACAGAAGTGTCACTGGTGACCAAGAGCGAGATAATGCCTTCTGGAATATTCCCCATTATTATGTATGGATGCGAAAGCTGGAACATTGGATGGTATGTTGGAAAGCTGAAGAAAGCTGGCAGGAACAAAGTGGATTCCTTTGAAATGTGGTGTCGGAAGAAAGTTTGATGGATACCCTGGACTGCCCAAAAGACAAGTGAGTGGGTTCAAAATCAAGCCTGAACTCTCCCTAGAAGCGAAAATGACTCAAATGGAGGCTCTTGTACTTTGGTCGCACCATGAGAAGGCGAGATTCTCTAGCAAAGACAATACTGCTGGGAAAAGAGGAAGACCCGGCATTATTTTTACTTATTTATTTTTGAGGTGGCTTGACTTGAGAAAGGAAGCCGTGGCCCTCAGTTTGCAGGACCTGAGCAGGGCGGCTGTCAATGGCAGGACGTTTGGGAGGTCATTCATTCATTCGGTCGCCAGAAGTCAGAAACAACTTGCTGGCATATAGCACACGTTCATAAGAACATAAGAACACAAGAGAAGCCAGTGTTGGATCAGGCCAATGGCCCATCCAGTCCAACACTCTGTCACACAGCGGCCAAAAATATTTTAGTGTTTATGTATGGCATTCGCCTCCATGTTCTAGTGTTTATGTACGACATTCGCCTCCATGTTCTAGTGTTTATGTATGGCATTCGCCTCCATGTTTTAGTGTTTATGTATGGCATTCGCCTCCATGTTTTAGTGTTTATGTACGACATTCGCCTCCATGTTCTAGTGTTTATGTGTGGCATTCGCCTCCATGTTTTAGTGTTTATGTACGGCATTCACCTCCATGTTTTAGTGTTTATGTAAGGCATTCGCCTCCATGTTTTAGTGTTTATGTACGGCATTCACCTCCATGTTTTAGTGTTTATGTATGGCATTCACCTCCATGTTCGCCGCCCTGAGCCCATGTTGGAAGGGTGGGATATAAACCCAATAAATAAATAAATAAATAAATAAATAAATAAATAAATAATAATAAAATACCAGGTCCCATCAGAAGGTCTCCAAGTGGGGCCAGGACACTAGAAGCCCTCCCACTGTTGCCTCCTCCCCCCAAGCACCAAGAATACAGAGCACAGGATAGGAATTCTCAGTCTGGGGTAAGTGATGCACTGCAGGGCTATTTTTGGGCAGGAACACACAGGAACGGAGTTCCGGCTGGCTCCCAAGTTGGCCACACCCAGCAGGAACTCATTAGCATAACAGGCCACACCCAACAGCAGAAACTCATGAGGATTGGCTACATTAGGACTCTGTCCTAACATGCAAAGGAGTTCTCGCTACAAAAAAAGCCCTGGGTTTTGACAACAAACAAGATAAACAGAATAAGAAGCAAAAGGTGGGTGTGGCTGGATGACCACACTTCTGGCAACATGGGTGTGTGGCCTATTATGTTAATGAGCTGTGCTGTCAGGAGTGTGGCCTAATCTGCTAATGAGTTTCTACTGATGGGTGCGACCTGTTGTGCTAATGAGTTCCTGCTGGGCTTTTCTACAACAAAAAAAAGCCCTGATGTACTGTATTCTTGCTGCTTGGTGGGGGTCAACAGTGGGAGGGCTTCTGGTGTCCTGGCCCCACTGCTGGACCTCCTGATGGCACCTGGTATTTTTGGCCGCTGTGTGACAGAGTGTTGGACTAGATGGGCCATCGGCCTGATCCAACATTGGCTTCTCTTATGTTCTTATGTTCAAAAGACTGGATTCAGATCCCTTACTCACAAGTAGAAGGATTCTTCCCATGCATATTCATGCAAGAAAGAACATTTTTTTGTCTTTTTCAATTTCTCACGTTTTCAGGATCTCGGTGGGGAGGAGTTCAGTGGGGGTTCTTCAGACTATTGTTCAATTAATATACATTTTTTCCCAGTGTTGAGTAATTAGTTAATTAACTGATACAGTTAATCAGCCGAGATTTCTTCAGTGCACATGTTTGGAACATAACGCCCATTCAGAGCGGGCGTATTGATTTGTCTTTAAACGATCCAATCGCATTCCGGTTTGACTTTTTACAAGACGATACAACAAATGCTTTTTCCATTCCTCGTTGACCCCGGTAGAATTTTTAAAAAAAGAAAGATACCTCGCACACAGGTCAGGAATGATTTGGCTCTTCATGTTTACAGCTCGCCTGACCTGTTACAAAACATTCCTGGAACGCATCCAAAGACTGGTGTACGGTGAACAAAAAAAACCCATTCCAGAATAGCCTCTTCAGTAACGGGATAAAGTGACCCAGAAATGAGTCTATAACATTGCAAAGGATTGCACCGTCTAATGTATTTTAAAAGCAAGAACCATGACATGGAGAGAATGCAGCTGAAAGGAAGAAAAAAAAAGTCCTTTGGGGTTATAAAAGTGTTTGCCTTTAAAATTTAGAAAGGAGGATAAAGTCCCTAGAGAGAACTACGTGTAGTATTGCTGTATGTGCCTTGTGCCATTTTGGACTGTAACTAGAGGGGAATAACAAGAGTGAATGTGCCTTTCTCTCTCCCAAACAAAATCCTTGCTTGGAGAAAACTAACATGACATCTAGCTCCTGACCCCGACATCTGTTGTTCCAGGGCTTCACTGCATTTTGTTGCTCCTTTATCCCAGTTTTGTAGACTTTCTAAAAATTGTTCTGGAGCATCAGCCACCTAATGGCCACTCTTAGTCCTCCCCCTACTCATAGAATCATAGAATCAGAGAGTCGGAAGGGGCCATAGAGACCATCTAGTCCAACCCCCTGCCCAATGCATCTCTGTCATCTCTGTTGCAATATGCAAGGTCTATTGTTCATAAAAAAAGATGACAAAAACATCCTGCAGGGGGCAGCAAAGGGGACAACTAGTTGGTACAGTGATGTTAGGGACTTTCTACTATTTTCAGATAGTCTCCTTCCTGTCTCCTGATTGGCTCAATTAGGATTTTCCCCATTCCTGCTAAGTTTTTTGCTGCTGACTCTCTCCTAGCTAGTTAATCAGTTTGACTTCTCTTTCTCTCTCTTCTTTCTGACAAGTCACAAGTTCTCTCAGGGCTGTTCTCTCAAGGACAGTCTTCAAAAGAGCTCTCTCTCAGTCCCAACTACCCCACAGGATGACTGTTGTGGGGAGGGGAAGGGAATGGAGACTGTAAACTGCACTGAGACTCCTTCAGGTAGTGAAGGGCGGGGTATAAATCCAATCTCCTCCTCCTCCTCCTCCTCCTTCCTGTCTTATTACGAGACCTGGCAATTTCACCAGCCAAAGAGAGAGGAGGTAAATCTGTGTCCTCCCCTCTCTTCCCTGCAGCTCATTGGCCAGTTTGACTGTCATTCCCCGTGGGGCCCACAGCTCCATGAATCAATTTCCCCAGGGTCAGGAATGCTGGGAGGGGAGGGAAGGCTTGAGTGATTGGCACTCCTCAATTGAGCCGATTGCTGAGTCCAACCTGACAATCTGGGAGGCCTCCCAAGAGAAAACTAGGAATGGAAGAGATCATGAGTATGATTGCTTCCAAACACGTACCCAAAAGTTTATTTTTAAAGTTTGTTGTTATATAACCCAGAGACCGTTTCTGTGGGCATTAACTGAGTTGTCTGAGTGACCTTCTTGATCAGGTTCACATAAGGTTCACATTCACACCTTTTAAAAAATTCTATCAGAGTGCTAATGCAATTCAAGGCATCGGACTGCATCAGGACATCATTTAACGTTTTCTTTGGAGTCTTATTATTACTAGGGAGGGAAGGGAGTTGTGGTATAGCTCAATTTTGTCAGGTCTCGGAAGACAAGCAGGCTTGGCACTTGGATGGGAAACCACCAAGGAAGTCTCTGCAGAGGCAGGCAGTGGCCAACCACCTCTGCATCTTACTGGAAAGCCCCTTTCTGGTGTTGCCATAAGTCAGTTGTGACTTCATAGAACTTGTGCACATAGTCCTATTACTGGGGAGGGAAGATGTTATGGTGTCGCTCAATTTCCCTAGATGTTGCAGTCTGATCGTGCGCTTGAGATCTGCCAGGCATTCACAGCTGACTCGGATCTAAAGGCATGTCTGACCGCAGCCTGTAAGATGCAATTCACGTGTTCATCGGGAAGTCCTGGAGTAATGGGGTGCTGAGATATATTGGCCTCCGTTCTCTGAAGAACAGATAGATTTGAGGCCAGGAGCATCTCAGAAACCAACAAGATTTCCAGGATATAAGCTTTCAAAGGTTAAAGCTCCCTTCTCTGGAGCCTGAAGATCTTGTTGGTCTCGTAGATACTTTTGTTGTTGTTGTTCAGTCGCACTGTTGAGTCCGACTCTTTGTGGCCCCGTGGACCACACCACGCCAGGCCCTCCTGTCCTCTGTCGTCCTCCAGAGTGTGCTCAATTTCATGTTTGTTGCACCGATAACACTATCTAACCATCTCATCCTTTGTCGTCCCCTTCTTCTGTGACCTTCAAACTCGTAGATATTACTGGACTCCAATGCAACAGTCTTACTGCAGACCAATACAACCGCCCACTGAAGCCAACCTCAGAAGGTTTTCCTGGGGGTAAACCCTATTGAACTGAATGGGACGTCATTCTGAGTAGGCCTGCTTTGGGCACCCTACACATCTGGGGCTCGCTTCAAGAATACTTCATTATTTTTGTGGTGCAGAGTTGGCATCAGTAACCACCGGCTCCCGCCAATGTCCTTCCCAGAAAGCCGTTCCCTGTATCGGCGGCGTGACTTTGTGGACCTGGGAGGGTTCCACCTGTCACTCGCCCAGCTTCCCGGCCATTATTTCATTGTCAGAGTGATCATCATCCATGAGTTATAGATCTGTTACATATAATTTAAATGACCTCTATTTTTTTTCCCTCTCTCCCCTCATTTATCTTTGGAACACGATGCATTCATTTCGGTTTTTAACCACTCCCCCCCCCCTTTTTTTTTTACGTTAGCAAAGTATTCATTTAAAATGCGTGCTCTGTCTGGAAGTAAATTACCAGGGTAAAAGGGCAGTTCAAGATGATTGAAAATGTACCTCTCGAGCGATTGCGTTTTCTATTTTTCAGCCGGGCTCAGTGGGGGGCGGGGGGGGAGAAGGCTAAGGAATGGTATGTTAAAGAGAAATATTTTTTCCATTGCCGCGTCCTTATATATGTCCATCTGCTCCCCTCCTCCTCCTTTCATTGTGGGCTTGATGGGATAAATATCTACACCATATGTTAGATATTCAATATATACTGGAGGGGAAAAATCATGTTGCTATGTATTAACTGTTCCACAGCCAAGGAGGAAATTCTCGACCTTGTTATGTACAGGTAATCCCCACTGGGGTCTTAAGACTAGAGAGCCAGTTTGGTGTAGTGGTTAAATGCGCGGACTCTAATCTGGGAGAACTGGGTCTGATTCCCCACTCCTCCACTTGCACCTGCTGGATGACCTTGGGCAAGCCACAGTTCTGATAAGAGCTGTCCTTGAAAAAGAGCAGTTTCTGTCAAGAGCTCTCTCAGCCCCACCTACCTCACAGGGTGTCTGTTGTGGGGAGGGGAAGGGAAAGGAGTTTGTAAGCCGCTCTGAGACACCTTTGGGTAGTGAAGGGCGGGGTATAAATCCAATCTCTTCTTCTTCTTCTACCTCACAGGATGTCTGTTGTGGGGAGGGGAAGGGAAAGGAGTTTGTAAGCCGTTCTGAGACACCTTTGGGTAGTGACGGGCGGGGTCTAAACCCAATCTCCTCTTCTCTTCTTCTTCTTTACATCTGGGGCACGGCCAGTGTCCCAGGCTTGGAATAAGCCATGCCCCAAGAATATCTACCGATGGCTGATACATTCCTTTATTTTTTATTCCAAACGTCATTGCTTTTGTCCACCACATTTCATACTATTTAAAAAAAATGAAAAGCAATTTGCTGGAGCTATTAAATTTTGGATGACGGCCTTTTCTTCTTGAGATGGCCATCGAATCAAAGAACCACAGAGTTGGGAGGGGCCCTGCAAGTCATCTAGTCCAACCCCCTGCTCAGTGCAGGATCAGCCTCGAGCAGGGGGTGGCCAAACTCCCGCTTGGGAGCCACGTGTCAGACTCGGGTTTGCCTCCTGCTGTGTTTTCTGCACCTGTGATATGAGTCTGATCCAGCAGGGCTCTTCTGATATTACTGCTATAAACAGAACGGAGTGGTTAGGATCTGCAACGGGATGGGGGAGTGGCTACAAGCACACACAAGCAGACACACAACAATGGAGGTGACTTCGCCTGCACCTTGAGGAAATGGATGCTTTGGAGTGTGGGTGCTATGGCAGTAAAGTCCCACCCCTCCTCGAACCCATAAGAACATAAGAACATAAGAGAAGACAATGTTGAATCAGGCCAATGGCCCATCCAGTCCAACACTCTGTCACACAGCGGCCAAAATATACCAGGTGCCCTCAGGAGGTCCAGCAGTGGGGCCAGGACACTAGAAGCCCTCCCACTGCTGCCCCCTCCAGCACCAAGAATAGAGTGCATCACCTGCCCCGGACTGAGAGTTCCCATCTATACCCTGTGGCTAATAGCCACTGATGGACTTCTGCTCCAGTATGTTTATCTAATTCCCTCTTGAAACTGTCCATGCTTGCAGCTGCCACCACCTCCTGTGGCAGTGAATTCCATATGTTAATCACTCTTTGGGTGAAGAAGGACTTCCTTTTATCTGTTCTAACCCGACTGCTCAGCAATTTCATGGAGTGCCCACGAGTTCTTGTATTGTGAGAAAGGGAGAAAAGCACTTCTTTCTCAATCTGCTCAATCCCATTCATAATCTTATAAACCTCAATCATGTCACCCCTCAGCCGTTGTTTCTCCAAGCTAAAGAGCCCCAAGCATTTTAACCTTTCTTCATAGGGCTCCAGCCCCCAATTCTCCAGGTAATTCCCAACCCAGAGCTGGCAGCCCCAGAGGGACCCCCCCCCGCCGCACCTCCCAAAGGCAGACACACCAACGAGATCCAGAGCACAGAAACACCATATTGACTTTTTCATGTGCTATGATTTCAGGGATGCCTTCATCGAACGGTGGGAAATAGCGAGCCGGGGAATGAAAGCCAAATAGCACCGTCCCCGCCATTTCCATTTGATAGCTGCTTATTTTCATCCCAGAAGCCGATATAAATAATAACCACTTTCTAATGACCTAGACAAACTGGTTCGGAGCTATCCTGCTGGCGAAGGCACCTCCATTGTGGTGTGTGTGTGTGCTTACGTGTGATTTTAGCCAATTCCCCCTCCCGTTGCAGATCCTAACCACTCAGTTCTGTTTATAGCAGTAATATCAGAAGAGCCCTGCTGGATCAGACCAATGGTCCATCTAGTCCAGGATCCTGTCTCACACAGGGGCCAACCAGTTCCTCTGGAGGGCCAACAACAGGGCAGAGAGGCCGAGGCCTTCCTAAGGACATAAGAAGAGCCCTGCTGGATCAGACCAGTGGTCCATCTAGTCCAGTATCCTGTCTCATACAGAGGCCAACCAGTTCTTCTGGAAAACCAACAACAGGGCATAGTGGCCAAGGCTTTCCTAAGAACATCAGAACAGCCATGCTGGATCAGACCAGGGGTCCATCTAGTCCAGCATCCCATCTCATACAGAGGCTAACAAATTCTTCTGGAAAACCAATAACAAGGCATAGTGGCCAAGGCCTTCTTAAGAACTTAAGCCTATCAACTTAAGAAGAGCCCTGCTGGATCAGACCAGTGGTCCATCTAGTCCAGCATCCCATCTCATACAGAGGCCAACCAGTTCTTCTGGAAAACCAACAACAGGGCATAGTGGCCAAGGCTTTCCTAAGAACATCAGAAGAGCCCTGCTGGATCAGACCAGGGGTTCATCTAGTCCAGCCTCCTGTCTCACACTGCAGCCAACCAGTTCCACAGAAGGGCCAACAACAGGACATTGAGGTCAAGGCCTTCCTAAGAACATCAGAACACCCCTGCTGGATCAGACCAATAGTCCAGCATCCTTTCTCACACAGTGGCCAGCCAGTCCCTTTGGAGGGCCAACAACAGGACAGAGAGGCTGAGGCTTTCCCCTGATGTTGCCTCCTGGTTCTGGGATTCAGAGGATTAGTTCTTCTGAATGTGGAGGTTCCCCTCAGTCACCATGGCTAGTAGCCTACTAGCCGTTGATAGATGTATCCTCCATGAATCTATGTAATCCTCTTTTAATTCCTGTTTATTCCTGTGGCCATCACTACATGCTCTGGCAGCAAATTCCACATTTGAATCACTATCTGTTCCCCAGGAACAAAATTTCAGGGTGGGGGATCAGGGGGTTGGAATAGGAGGTAGGAAAACACTTTCTGTGAATTTTGTTCTGCTCTCAGGACTTTGGATACGACTCTGTACCACATATTGAGAAGCAAACAAGAAAAGGATTCCTTCCCCGCTTCCAAGCAAGCCTGCTCTCTATTTCAGGATAAACTATATGTGCAGTTGCAAACCTGGGTCTGGAAAACCCATTAAGTGGGGGTTAGGGTTACCAGACCATGCCTATCAACCAGTGGGAGGACTGGGGGTTGGGATTCTCAGGGGATATGGTTACTGTAGCAGAGGTTGCCCCCGTCATAGAAACAAATTGGCCTCCAGAAGAACTGGTTGGTCCCTGTTTGGGACAGGATGCTGGACTAGATGGACCACTGATCTGATCCTGTGGGGCTCTTCTGATGTTAGGAAGTCCTCAGTCTCTCTGCCCTGTTGTTGGCCCTCCTGAGGAACTGGCTGGCCACTGTGTGAGATGGGAGGCTGGACTGGATGGACCACTAGTCTGATCCAGCAGGGCTCTTCTGATGTTCTTAGGAAGGCCTCTGCCTCTCTGCCCTGTTGTTGGCCCTCCTGAGGAACTGGCTGGCCAATGTGTGAGACGGGATGCTGGACTAGATGGACCACTAGTATGATCCAGCAGGGCTCTTCTGATGTTCTTAGAATCGTTGTAAGGTTCCAGCTGCTTGACCAATTACCCTTCCATCTGTCCTTCCCTTTCCATTTCACCTTTTCTGCCCTGTGGTCTTGACTTCTCAGCCTCTTCCTCTTTCCCCATCAGGCCTCATTCTTCTTTCACTGCTCCCCTCCTTCCCTTGACCTTGACACCCTCTTTCCTCTTCTCACGCCATATCCCTTTTTCAGCACTTCTCTGCGAGCCTATCGTCTGCTCTTCCTCACATCAAACTCTGCCTCTTGTCCCAACTGCAGTTGCGTCAAAGTGCAGAGCGCTACATAAAATGTAGCATCTTGTCTATCTTGATGAATAATTTGTCACATGTTGTGTGAAATGGATCGTTTATATCACACAGCATGGCTTCTTTCCCACAAGCTGAGGGATTTGTGGAAGGAGGTGGAAATTGGAAACGCCTGCCAGCGGAAAGAAGAGCTGGGTGGGACACATACCCCTCTCTTTTCTAAAGGCAGAAAAAAGCCCAGCAGGAACTCATTAGCATAACAGGCCACACCCAACAGCAGAAAAACATTAGCATATTAGGCCACACCTTGGCAGCACAGCTCATTAGCCTATCAGGCCGCACCCCCATGCAACCAGAAGTGTTGTCATCCAGCCAAATACATTCTGTTTACCTTGTTTGTTGTCAAAACCCAGGGCTTTTTTAATAGTAGGAACTCCTTTGCATTTTAGGCCACACAGCCCTAATGTAGCCAGTCCTAATGAGTTTCTGCTGTTGGGTGTGGCCTATTATGCTAATGAGTTCCTGCTGGGTGTGACCAACTAAGGAGCCAGCCAGAACTCCGTTCTTGTGCATTCCTGCCCCAAAATAGCCCTGTCTGAAGGTATCATAGGCCGTGGTCACATTGGTGCCTTGGCGCGATATGGTGCCACCTCTAATTGAACCGGTTGAAAGTGTTGTGGGTCATATCGGCCACGCAGCACACCCTGCTGCCGGTTACCCACAGAGACATCCCATGGTAAAGCATCCACATTATTGCAGCGCCTCAGCCATGGAATGCGCTGCCAAAAAAAAATCATTGGGTGGGACAGCTGTCTGGACAGTGTCTGGAGCATTGTCGCATAAAGCAAGTAGTAGAGCAAGGGATGTGTGATCATCTGAACCCGCTTAAAAATATCCCCGATTGGCTAAACTCTCGGATAACCCTATGCGTTTCGACAAATGTCCTACCCATACCAAGTGTACTTCAGTATGGTTTCCCATCCTATCTTATCTCTCCGCTTTGCAGGATATTCCTCCAGTGATGAATACACTATGGCTCTGGTAAAATAGGACACTCAGACCCAACCGTTTAGTATTGTAATCCTTGTTATATTTGTATTCATGATCCACTCTTTTTCACTCCTCAGGTTCTCGATGCATACTTGGTTGAGCACAAGTTAAGATTTTCAGGCATATACTGTCACATACCGTCACTTGTTACCTGGTTGAGTGTTGTATTCTCTATTGATATTTTGATGTTTACCTTCATGTTGTATATCCTCTTTGAAAATTTAATAAAAAGTTTTATACAAAAAAATAATAATAATCCCCAATCAAATCTACAGCGGGAACAAATCACAGTATGCTTGCCGTGTGACCACAGCCTCTCTCTCTCTCTGTGGCTTCTCATTATTCCTCCCAAGAGACTGGCAGCTCATCAGAAATGGAGAGGGGAGGGTTCATTGCCCCTTGCCCCTCCTCCTTTCCTAGGGAGCCAGCCCAGCACTGGCACCAGGTAGGAAATTGCAGGGGGTGGCACTGACTCAATTGATGCCACTATGTCACTTTGGGTGTGAACAGGAAGTGACATCATCATAGTAATGTGGGGTTCTAAGGTTCAAGGAAGAATTCTGTGATTTAACCTGAGCCAGCCTTGGCTGGGAGAGTGGGGTAAACATCCAATAAATAAATGAATCATAGAATCATATAGTTGGAAGGGACCGCCAGGGTCATTTAGTCCAACCTCCTGCACAAGGTAGGGAATTCACAAATACCCCCCCACACACCCCGTGACCCCTGTTCCATGCCAAGAAGATGATAAAAAAACCTCCAGGATCCCCGGCCAAACTGGCCTGGAAAAAAATGACTTCCTGACCCCAAAATGGCGATCAGCATTTCCCTGGGTGGGTAAGAAAGGGCCACAAGAACTAAGCACTGATGCAACCCTTCCTGCCCTCCCTCTCATGATCTGCCTAAGTTCCCATAATCCGCAATGCTGTCAGATGGCCATCTAGCCTCTGTTTGAAAACCTCCAAAGAAGAGGAGAGGAGGAGATTGGATTTATACCCTGCCCTTGACTACTCAAAGGTGTCTCAGAGCAGCTTACAAACTCCCTTCCCATCCCCTCCCCACAACAGACACCCTGTGAGGTAGGTGGGGCTGAGAGAGCTCTTGACAGAAACAGTTCTTTTTCAAGAACAGCTCTTATCAAAACTATGGCTTGTCCAAGGTCATCCAGCCAGGTACAAGTGGAGGAGTGGGGAATCAAACCCGGTTCTCCCAGATTAGAGTCCGTGCACTTAACCTCTACACTAAACTGGCTCACCACCTCCCGAGGAAGCCTGTTCCACTGAGGAACCGCTCTGACTGTCAGGAAGTTCTTCCTAATGCTTAGCCAAAAACTCTTCTGATTTAATTTCAACCCATTGGTTCTTGTCCGACCTTCTGGGGCTACAGAAAACAACTCTCTAGCATCCTCTATATGACAACCCTTCAAGTACTCAAAGATAGTTAACATATCACCTCTCAGTCTTAGAGGCTTAGAGTCTGGGGTGAGTCCTAAACAGTCACACCAACACGATGGCATGACTTCTGATTGGTGCTTGAACTGACATCGTGGCACCAGTGTGGTGCAGAATTTCCCACCACACATTTGCCTTTGCTATCCTGTTAGGCAGCAGTTGGGAATGGGTGTCCTGGGTCGGAGATCTTCCATTAGAGCAGATATAGCAGGAGATCTGGTTATTTTCTCCTCTCCTCTCCTCTCCTCTCCTCTCCTCTCCTCTCCTCTCCTCTCCTCTCCTCTCCTCTCCTCTCCTCTCCTCTCCTCTCCTCTCCTCTCCTCTCAGACTTCCTGCTCACAGTTTGGGGAGCTCCTAGGCAGTGTTCCCTCTAAGCTGAGTTAGTGTGAGCTAGCTCACAGTCTTTTAGCCTCTGGCTCACACATTTTTGTCTTAGGTCAGGAAGGACGGCTCCAGAGCAAACTGATTTGTGCAGCAGCCAAATCGCTTGCTCACAAATTTAATGCCCGTAGCTCACAAAGTAGAATTTTTGCTCACAAGACTTGACAGCTTAGAGGGAGCATTGCTCCTAGGATATCCTTCTCCCTAGATTGCCAGCTTTTCTCTTATGAGGTTAATGTGGCAAGCTGTGTGGGCCCAGTTGAATCCTCCAGCCTCTAGAGAGAAAAGCAAACTTGGTATGTAGGACAGTTAGGGGTAGGATTTCCAGACCGAGCCTGGAAACCAGTGGGAGGGTTGGATGGTGGGGACAAGGGGAGGGCATATGATGTAGGTCATGCCATGATGTCACTTCTGGGTACAACCTGAAAGTGCCAACAGGTAGCTGTAGGAATCGCTGGAAACTCTATGGTAAAACCAAGTATCCTGTTCTTCCCCATCCTGGAAACATGGCGTTATCATTACCCTTTTCTATTTAAAAAGGACCTGCTTTCACTGGGGCAAAATAATAATAAAAAAATCCTTTTTCTCCGCTCAGAAAATCTATCATAGTTTAAACACTATTTCAGGAATGACAGGTAACTTATTTAGATAAGGTGACACATTATGGCTTCCTTCTCCCCCCCATTCTTTCCCCTTACGCTGCGAGATCTATATAGCGAGTAAATTACTCCATCACACTAAGCGAGGATCAAAGTCAGACCCCATCATCTTAGTTCTCTATTTCATATCCCCCTTGAATCTATCTTCTCGCGGCTTGAAGGACATCTCGAGTGGATTTCTGGTAGCGGCCCTCTCGGAATCGAATATTTCGGTTGCCTCTGCCGAGTGATAATGCTGATTATCGCCAAGTGCTGCGTTGCTACCAAATGACTGCTATGGGTTGCTTGGAATCTAGATCTTTTTTATAGATGTATAAAAAAAAATGAAATGGCAATGAACGTCAGGCTCGGCTGTTTAAGATCAATTTTACATATCAAGTCGAAATTGCATTCTCCACAATGGGAAAGGAGCTGGGAAATAGCATGAATATTAGGAGCGAAGATTTCTCAGAGGATGTTTCTGAAATACCTACGTGTCAGACATCAAACGTATCCTTTAAGATGAAAAGGATCTTGGAGTGTGAAAACTACTTTCCTCTCGATTTTGAGGTCTCACTTTCATAAAAAAAAAGCTTTGCAGCATTAAAGCTGATAACAACGTGATCTTCAGGTAGGAAAGCTGAAGGGGACATTTGCATGTTCATTGTTCTGGGAATCCACTACAGTCTCTTTGTACATATGATTAGCTTCCTTGAGGTCAACAGATAGAGGGCTTCAACCTCCTCTACCTGTATGTTATAAATGTGTGGAAGGGGATGAGAGGGAAGGTGGTATGGTATAGGCTGATCTTGTCAGATCTCAGAAGCTCAGCAGGGTTGGTACCTGGATGGGAGACCACCAAGGAAAGTTCTTCAGAGAAAGGCAAAGGCCACCCACCTCTGCTTCTCAGATCTCGGAAGCTAAGCAGGGTTGATACTTGGATGGGAGACCACCAAGGAAGGCTCTGCAGAGGAAGGCAATGGCAAACTACTTCCACTTCTCAGATATTTGAAACTAAGGGGTGGTACTTGGATGAGGGACCACCAAGGAAGACTCTGCAGAGGAAGGCAATGACAAAACACCTCTGCTTCTCAGATCTCAGAAGCTCAGCAGAGTCGGTTCTTGGATGGGGGACCACCAAGGAAGTCTCTGCAGAGGAAGGCAATGAGAAACCACCTCTGCTTCTCATTTGCCTTGAAAGCCCCTTGCTGGGGTCACCCTAAGTTGGTGGTGATGACGGCACTTTACACACAGAGATACCGTGGGATAATTATTTACTGCATTAGAACGTACAGCACTGAGACTTGTAATCATGCACATAGATGTGAGATGAGGGGGTCTGTGCAATGTCACAAACACAATGACGCCTTTGTAAGTAGATATAAGATATTTTAATCACCCATTTCATCCAGGAAGTTCTGAATGGTGTACATGGTTCTGCACTCTGCAGATTATCCTTACAACAACCCTGTGAAGGTAGTAGAGATGGTGACCCATCCAATGTCTCCCAGTGAGCTTCATGGGTGGGTAGGTATTTGAAACAGCCTGCTCTGGTAGGATGCTACAACTCTTTCTGCAAACGTGTTTGACAGTTGAATTTCCTGTGTTCAAAAGTGTCAGTCAGATGCAAGTTGGTCATCCAATCTGTTTGCTTCTGCAAACACCTGCCAAATGAAATGAATGCGTAAATCAACTTATTGCGGTAAACAGTGGCTCAAATAAACCAAAGCTGAAAGAACACCAGGAAATCAGAGCAGCAAAGAGAATTAAACACGGTGTTACAACATGGAAACAACATTAAGACATCACAGAAAAGAGGGGGCATGAGGTCAACCGAAAGCCTAGCGAATTTTTCGTTTCCACCTAATCTTTTCTGGGTACCCTCTAGGTGAATAGCAAAAGGGGGAGAATCATAAAGTCAGGGCATCACAACCCAAGCCACCTAGGCTATCTTTTAATAACCTCCCTCCTCACTTCTGAAAGTCCAGGCACTGACTGATGGGGTTGCAGATATGAGAACAAATGGTCGTTATACTGGGATCTATTTTGACTGTTCTTTGCAAGAGCTCTAGAATAGCTCTAGCACCTTGGGCTGATTAATATATTACAGTTGGCAGTGTGGGTGCCACCGCAACATGCCAAAGTTACCCTGGAACCAAATGGGAAGAACAGGCTTGCATTATGAGAATCCTAAACTGGTAGACTTGAAAAGTCGGAGGGAAGGCTGCGTGGTATCTCCTGATTGCATCAGATCTTGGAAGCTAAGCATGGTTGGTATTTGGGAAGGAGACCACCAAGGAAGGCTCTGCAGAGGAAGGCCATGGCAAAACCACCTCTGCTTCTCAGATCTCAGAAGCTAAGCAGGGTTGATACTTGGATGGGAGACCACCAAGGAAGGCTCTGCAGAGGAAGGCAATGGCAAACTGCCTCTGCTTCTCAAATCTTGGAAGCTAAGCAGGGTTAGTACTTGGATGGGAGACCACCAAGGAAGAATCTTCAGAGGAAGGCAATGGCAAACCACCTCTGCTTCTCAGATCTCAGAAGCTAAGCAGGGTCAGTAGAATCACAGAATCATAGAGTTGGAAGGGACCTCCAGGGTCGTCTAGCCCAACCCCCTGCATGATGCAGGAATATGATGGTGGTAATGTCAGAAGCGACCATATCACTGCCTTAATGGGGATGACAGCCTCCGGAGGGGACCAGGGGATCCCCTGGAATTACACCCGGTCTCCAGACTACGGAGTTCTGTTCTCCTGGAAGAAACAGATGCTTTGGAGGATGGACTTTATGGCATTGTAGCCCAATGAGGTCCCTGTCCTCAGGTTGCATCCCCAAATCTCCAAGAGTTTCCCAACCTGGATCTGGCAACCCTACCCCCCCATCCCTTACTGGTGGCCAGGGGGTATCTGGCAACCCTAGGCCCCTTATACATTGATGGTACCGGAGAATAGGCTTGCTAGGCCTCTCACCGCTTGTCCCCTCTGTGACAGTATATCACTTCCAGGTTGTCGCTCTAGGAATCACCAAGAACTCTGTGGTTTTAATGTAGAATTTCCAGCGGATGTCAGCCACTCCCCCATGTCCCCAGCTCCCAAACCTTCTGCTGGCAGCCCTACCAGTGAAGCAGGATTCATCCTGCAATTATATTTATAAGAGCCAGCCTTGACAGAAAGGTGGCATAGGATTTTTTGAAAAATAAATACATATTTGAACTGCTTCTTCGGCAAACATATAATTCATGCGCATGGTTCAGTAACATACCTCAAATCTGCTCCCGCAGGTTAGTTAAAGGTAGGAGACGCCTAGTCCATCGCCGAAGAGTGCCTACCGGGACCGAGGAATGCAAAGCTGCGAAGCTAACAGGTTCTGTTTACTATTAGTCTTGGAAACTCCACTGGGAGGGACTGCCCAATTAGCATGTTAATGCACGCAGACCTCTGATGCACTCTCAGAGAATGGCTGAGAGCAACTAATGCATATTAATGGCAAGAGGGGACATCCGCGTCCATCCGGAGTGGAAGGGGACGTTGAGTCATCCAGTGCCGGCGTGTAAACAATCGCCTGTTTTGCTCTCGTCTCCGTGGAGAGGCCCTCCATTTTAACGAGGGGAGGATTTAATTCCGATGGCTCGCTCCTACCTGGGACGTCTTCTCGAGCACCCGGGCCACCGCCCAATGTCAACTGTAGCGTTAACGTAGACGTTCAAGGGTAATTGGCACTCGGTCCCTAGCAAGTGGCGCCTTGCTAATGAGGTAAATCTTGCCCTTGTTAGACAACTTGCTGGATTCCACATAGGACTCGATACGCACACACTACTCCCATGTCCCTTTTATATCATAGAGGTAATCAGTCATTACAAGCAATTGGAAGAGCGCCAGTCCTCTTACACCACACCAATGCTATGTTAAAGTCTGGGAGCTATATGCTATGGAGAAAATCACAGTCACCATCCCTCCGAACAACAGCTATAAATCCCAATCTTTCTTTGATTCCAAATGGCTCCCTATTATCGAGGCTTCGTTTGTGAATTCCATTGTTCCTACCTCTTCAGTACCTCAAAGATATAAAGAAATCATAGCAATATTCTACCCTAATCTTTTACCCTGACTTGATGTTTACGCAAGTCATGATGCTACATTAGAATTATTTTCGGCAAGGCGGGATATAAATGGGAAAATAATAAATAAATAAATGATTGCATTTCATAATTATGAGCTTGCTTTATAAATATTTAATTGTTGATCTAATAGCTTTACTTACCATCTAGAAGATTTGATCAAAGCTATATTATTGCATTTTTGAAGTGTTCGTTCTCATTTATTATTGTTATTGTTAAAACTTATCAATAAAATTTATTTTAAAAAATAGAGGGAGTGCTTTGAAAGGGGAGGCTGTCACGGTGGTCAGGGTGGATGGCTTGTGCAGCACAGAGAATGAAGTTAACACAAGTCACACCATGCATAATAAAGCCCTGACCCAGGCCCATAGCTACGATGGGGATTTGGGGCTCTGCCCCCTTTCTTAAAGGAAGAAGAAGAAGAAGAAGAAGAAGAAGAAGAAGAAGAAGAAGAAGAAGAAGAAGAAGAAGAAGAAGAAGAAGAAGAAGAAGAAGAAGCAGCAGCAGCAGCAGCAGCAGCAGCTGATGGCAGAATGAGTCAGAGAGACAGTCCTGAGAACATGTCCGGACTTGTTGGCTTTGCACACAGAGAGGGCTAGACTGGCCCTATGCCAACTTTGGCCCTGACTTGGCCAGGATAGCATCCTTCACATGGCAAGGGAAGGCTCTGGCTGACAAGTCCACCGTCCAAAGCATCTACTTTCTCCAGGGGAACTGATCTCTGTAGTCTGGAGAGCAGCTGGAATTCCAGGAGATCTCCAGGCCACAGCTGGAGGGTTGGCAACTCTAGTCGGAAAGTAAAGAGGTTGACATAGGAAAGGCACGATTCACAATAAGGTTCAAAGGACTGGTCTTCAGTGTGTTCAAAGTTAAATCGTTGGAAAATCTTTCAGGAGCATTTCTTGGAATTTTCGTTCTGTAGAACAACCTGTCATTATTTCTCCTGAGAAATAATCATGAGGAGTATGAAGAAAAAGAAGAAGGAGGAGGAGGAGGGGGAGGAGGAGGAGAAGAAGGAGGAGGAAGATAGCCCCTGTCAGAAGAGCTCTGTAAGCTCTTGGAGGATTAGATACATTAGGGGTGTGTCGCCAAATATGCAAAGGAGTTCCTGCTACAAAAAGAGTCCTGATCATGACTGGTATGAAGAAGAAGAAGAAGAAGAAGAAGAAGAAGAAGAAGAAGAAGAAGAAGAAGAAGAAGAAGAAGAAGAAGAAGAGGAGGAGGAGGAAGAGGAGGAAGAAGAGGAAGAAGAGGAGGAAGAGGAGGAAGAGGAGGAAGAGGAGGAAGAGGAGATTGGATTTATACCCCACCCTTCACTTGGAGTCTCAGAGCGGCTTGTAAACTCCTTCCCTTCCCCTCCCCACAACAGACACCCTGTGAGGTAGGCGGGGCTGAGAGAGCCTGAGTGATCAGACAAGGGAAAGTCCATTCGTGGCCCATCAGCAGGCATTGGGACCGGACTTTCCCTGGTGTCTTTTAACTTTGTTTCTGTGGTGGGGCAACATGGGGTGCCAACAGATGTGGGACCTTTCCCAGATATTGCTGTCTGATCATGCCCTTTCGATCCGTCAGGCATTCACAGCCGAGTCAGATCTAAAGGCACGTTGGACCACGGCCATAGAGATGTGATTCGGCTTTTCCAAATTCTCCATATATGTGGACCACCACCTCTTCTGTTTCCCAAAGGCGGACAATAACTATCAATTGAGGCAGTCAGAACCTTTCAAACTCCAGTTCTCACAACTGCATGTTCCCGGGCACTAGCATTTAACTCCATTCCGCAGACAATTTTAAGCGGGGTTCTTTTTGTAGCAGGAACTTCTTTGCATATTAGGTGACACATCCCCTAATGGAGCCAATCCTCCAAGAGCTTACAGTAGCCCCTGTCAGAAGAGCTCTGTAAGTTCTTGGAGGATTGGATACATTGGGGGGGTGTTGCCCAATATGCAAAGGCAGGGCTCTTTTTGTAGAAAAAGCCCAGCAGGAACTCATTAGCATAACAGGCCACACCCAACAGCAGAAACTCATTAGCATATTAGGCCACATCCAAACAGCACAGCTCATTAGTATATTAGGCCACACCCCCATGTTACCAGAAGTGTAGTCATCCAGCCACACCCACCCTTTTCTTATTATTCTGTTTACCTTGTTTTTTGTCAAAACCCAGGGCTTTTTTGTAGCAGGAACTCCTTTGCATGTTAGGCCACACATCCCTAATGTAGCCAATCTTAATGAGTTTCTGCTGTAGGGTGTGACCTATTATGCTAATGAGTTCCTGTTGGGCTTGGCCAATGGATGGCACCTGGTATTTGTGGCCACTGTGTGACACAGAGTGTTGGACTGGATGGGCCATTGGCCTGATCCAATGCTGGCTTCTCTTATGTTCTTATGTCTGGGGCAAGTGATGCTCTGTATTCTTAGCGCTTTGGGGGGGCAACAGTGGGAGGGCTTCTGGTGTCCTGCCCCCACTGCTGGACCTCCTGATGGCACCTGGTACTTATGGCCACTGTGTGACACAGAGTGTTGTACTGGATGGGCCATTGGCCTGATCCAACAGTGGCTTCTCTTATGTTCTTATGTCTGGGGCAAGGGATGCTCTGTATTCTTGGTGGTTGGTGGGGGCAACAGTGGGAGGGCTTCTGGTGTCCTGGCCCCACTGATGGACCTCCTAATGGCACCTGGTGTTTGTGGCCACTGTGTGACACAGAGTGTTGGACTAGATGGGCCATTGGCCTGATCCAACTCTGGCTTCTCTTATGTTCTTATGTCTGGGGCAGTGATGCTCTGTCATCTTGGTGCTTGGGGGTGGCAACAGTGGGAGGGCTTCTGGAGTTCTGGCCCTGCTGGTGGATTTCCTGATGGCCCTTGGCTTTTGGCCACTGTGTGACACAGAGTGTTGTACTGGATGGGCCATTGGCCTGATCCAACAGTGGCTTCTCTTATGTTCTTTTGTCTGGGGCAAGAGATGCTCTGTATTCTTGGTGCTTGGGGAGGGGCAACAGTGGGAGGGCTTCTAGTGTCCTGGCTTCACTGGTGGACCTCCTGATGGCATCTGGTATCTTTGGCCACTGTGTGACACAGAGTGTTGGAATAGATGGGCCATTGGCCTGATCCAACATTGGCTTCTCTTATGTTGCTAGGTAAGTCAGAAGTGACTTGTCATTTCTTCACACACACACACACACACACACACACACACACACACGTGCACACGCATAAATACATACATACATGTATTAGATATATGTGTATATCAAAACAAATAAAGTTTTTGATATAGTCTGGTTTTGAGTTTGATTTGTTAATTCGGGATGCCCCCGCCGACAGTGTTTTCTTGCTCCTATTTGCGAGGGAACACAATGCTGTCGACGGGCGCCTCACTTTTAATTTGTGTTCCGCAGAGCTCTCGTCTTCGCCGGGAACACAGGGAAACACAACAAAGCTGTCAGGATACACTCAAGCTGCTCATTTCCCTTGCGGAGCACCAAAAAACGCAGAGGGGATGCCTGGAGGAGCACTGTCGGCTCCGAGGTTTCGTTCCTCCACCCGGCTCCTTCGAAGGAGAAAGACTAAACCCTTCTGTACACGCAGAATGCCGATTTGTCAGCCTGTGAGAAATTTAATTACTGAAATAATGTGAACGGATCAAAATCTGGAGTGGGGAGGGGGAAATGAGTTGCTGATTTCATATGAGGAAACCGTGACAAAGAATAATAAACTTATTGCCAGCTCTGGGTGGGGGAATGCCCCAGGATTTTGGGGGTGGAGCCTAGGGAGGGTGAGGTTTGGGGAGGGGCCTCGGGAAGGTGTCACCCCCATGCAGTCCAAAGCTGCCATTTTCTCCAGGGGAACTGCCCCGTAGCGGAACACTTTCCCTTTGAAGAAAGGCTAAAGCGCCTGGGGCTCTTTAGCTTGGAGAAACGGCGGCTGAGGGGTGACATGATTGAGCTTCATAAGATTATGCCTGGGATAGAGCAGGTCAAGAAAGAAGTCCTTTTCTCCCTTTCTCACAATACAAGAACTCGTGGGCACTCATTGAAATTGCGGAGCAGTCGGGTTAGAATGGATAAAAGGAAATCCTTCTTCACCCAAAGAGTGATTAATACATAGGATTCGCTGCCAGAGGAGGTGGTGGCAGCTACAAGCATGGACGGCTTCCAGAGGGAATTAGATAAGCATATGGAGCAGAGGTCCATCAGTGGCTGTTAGCCACAAGGTATAGGCAGGGACTCTCGGTCTGGGGCAAGGAATGTTCTGTATTCTTGGTGCTTGAGGGGGTCAAGAGTGGGAGGGCTTCTAGTGTTCTGGCCCCACTGCTGGACCTCCTGATGGCACCTGGTATTTTTGGCCACTGTGTGTCAGAGTGTTGGACTGGATGGGCCATTGGCCTGATCCAACATTGGCTTCTCTGATGTTGTTATGTCTGGGGCAAGGGATGCTCTGTATTCTTGGTGCTGGGGGTGGGTCAACAGTGGGAGGGCTTCTAGTGTCCTGGCCCCACTGGTGGACCTCCTGATGGCACCTGGTATTTTTGGCCACTGTGTGTCAGAGTGTTGGACTGGATGGGCCATTGGCCTGATCCAACATTGGCTTCTCTGATGTTGTTATGTCTGGGGCAAGGGATGCTCTGTATTCTTGATGCTGGGGGTGGGTCAACAGTGGGAGGGCTTCTAGTGTCCTGGCCCCACTGGTGGACCTCCTGATGGCACCTGGTATTTTTGACCACTGTGTAACACAGAGTGTTGGACTAGATGGGCCATTGGCCTGATCCAACATTGGCTTCTCTGATGTTATGTCTGGGTCAAGGGATGCTCTGTATTCTTGGTGCTGGGGGGGGCAACAGTGGAAGGGCTTCTAGTGTCCTGGCCCCACTGGTGGACCTCCTGATGGCACCTGGTATTTTTGGCCACTGTGTGACACAGAGTGTTTGACTGGATGGGCCATTGGCCTGATCCAACATTGGCTTCTCTTATGTTCTTATTTTCTAAGGGGGTATAATGCGATAGAGCCCAACTTCCAAAGCGGCCATTTTCTCCAGGGGAACTAATCTCTGTAACCCGGAGACCAGCTCTGATTCCAGGAGATCTCCAGCTGCCACTGGACATTGGCAACCCTATTTGTGGCAGAAGTGAGGCTCGAACCAGAGATCAGATCACGGGTCACTCAGGGAACCTTTAAGCTACACATAAAGGCAAACATGTAGAGTTGCGCTCTGTCATTATACGAGGAAAGGCGACCCATCTACAAAATTGTTTAACAGGGAGAGTAAGCTCTCAGCAGTGTTTACTAAAGAACACCCTTCTATCAGGATCCTGCCTCTTTGACCTGAGAATGTGGCACTGTTGTTTTGCAGTTCACTGGCATTTGGCACAACGCTGATTTGAATTACCGTTAGCACCTGTCGTTTCTTTCCTTTGTTTCAAGATACTATCCTGTTTGACTTATGATTGTTCTTCTTTGGATGCTGAGATCCACGGAATGTACATCTACAGCATCTCTGTCCCTGGTCGGATGCCCCTGGACTGATGGACACCAGCCTCCAGATGGGACCTAAGGTTCTCCCAGAATGACAGCGCGTCTCCAGGCTACAGAGATCAATTCCCCTGGAGAATGTATGGCATTGTATTCCCACTGAGGTCCCCACGCCTCCACGTGCAGCTGCTGGTGTGACCTTGGGTCAGTCACAAGTTCTTTTGGAGCTGTTCTCTCAAGGGCAGTCCTCAAAAGCCCTCTCTGAGCCCTATCTGCCTCCCAGGGTATCTGTTGTAGGGAGAGGAAGGGGAGGAGATTGTAAGCTGCTCTGAGACTCCAAGTGAAAGGCGGGGTATAAAATCCAACTCTTCTACTGCTACTACTACTACTACTAACATCCGCCAGCACTACCACTACTACAACCTCTCATCCAGGTATCAATGGTCCAATTCCATTTAATGTTATCCTTCCATAAAATCAATTTATCGGAAGTGGTATTGTTCATACTTGCTATAAGACACATTACGTCCAAGAGAGGAAAAAATTATTAAAGCCATAGTATTTAGAATACAGACCAAGTTTTGACTAAGAACAAAAATTGACGGGAGTCTTCCTCTAGGAGATTTGGCTAGTGGGGACCTGGAAGGAAGGACCTTTATCAGCTGTTGCCTCCAACTATGGAACACCATCACAGGAGCTGGGAATTCTCTACTTCCCTGAAGAGCTTCCAAACGGTTCGAAATCTGCATTTCACAGCTAGTTGTGAGTCCAGTTGGACCTTAGAGACCAACACGATTTTCGTGGTACGAGCTGTCCGGAGTCAAAGCTCCCTTCTTTGTCAGATATTGACTGACTCTCAAAAGCTCATTCTCTGGAAATCTTGTTTGGCTCTAAGGTGTGACTGTCCTTGTCGGCCCTCAGAAGTTAAGAAGGTTTGGCCCTGGTTAGTACTTGGATGGGAGACCAGCGAGGAACTCGTGGGTTGCTATGCAAAGGCAGGCGATGGTGAACCACCTCTGAACGTCCCTGCCTTGAAAACCTCTCGGGATCGCCGTAAGTCAACTGTGACTTGACGGCAAAAAGAAGAAGAAAAAGAAAAGAAATAAGGTTCTAATTGACTTGAATCTAGCTGTTCTACTGCTGACCAGCACAGCTACGCTCTGAAACTATTTGCATTTTATAGAAGGAGGAGGAGGACGAGGAGATTGGATTTATACCCTACCCTTCACTACCCAAAGGAGTCCCAGACTTGTTTACAATCTCCTTTCCCTTCCCCTCCCCACAGCAGACACCATGGGAGGTCGGTGGGGCCGAGAGAGCTCTGACAGAAACTGCTCCTGAGAGAACAGCTCTGAAAGAACTTGTCACTGATCCAAAATCACCCCAGCAGCTGCATGTGGAGGAGTGGGGAATCAAACCTAGTTCTACCAGATTAGAGTCCGTGCTCCTAACCACTACAGCAAATTGGCTCAAAGAAAAATTTTAACACACACACACACACACACACACACAGAAAACTGCCTTATCCTGAATCTGACCTTTAGTCCATCAAGATCAGTATTGTCTACTCAGACTGGCAGCAGCTCCCCAAGGTTTCAGGCAGAGTTGTCTTTCAGCATCACCTACTGCCTGATCCTTTTTAACTGGAGATGCCAGGGACTGAACCTGGGACCTTCTGTATGCCAAGCAGATGATCTACTACTGAGGCTCTCCCTCAAATAAGAAAGAAGAAGAAGAAGAAGAAGAAGAAGAAGAAGAAGAAGAAGAAGAAGAAGAAGAAGAAGAAGAGGAGGAGGAGGAGGAGGAGGAGATTGGATTTATACCCTGCCCTTCACTGCCCAACGGCATCTCAGAGCGGCTTACAAACTCCTTTCCCTTCCCCTCCCCACAACAGACACCCTGTGAGGGAGGTGGGGCTGAGATAACTTCTGACATAAAGTGCTCTTCTTCAGGGTCAGCTGTGCCAGAACTTGTGACTGACGCAAGGTCACACTGGCAGGTGCAAGCGGAGGAGTGGGGAATCAAACCCGGTTCTCCCAGATTAGAGTCCGTGCCCTTGACCACTACTCCAAACAAGGGGTACTAACTGGGAAGCTGACTTTTCTGGATAGGATAACACTTGGGATATCACAGCAGGAGATCTTGTGAACGGGGTGAGCAACGGACTCTGTGACTGCCACATGGGCCTGGGACGTGAGAGAAACCTGAACATGCTTGGGCACGTCTCCTCCAAACGCCTGGTTGTCTGGCTCCGCTGAAGCCGTCTGAGAGCTGCAGCCAGTGTGTATTCTCGTAGCTCTTTTGCAGGCTGTGTTCATGTCATTACTAATTTTTTTCTCCCCCTCGCTTATTGAATTCTTTGCCCGTTGGCACTTCGTTAATCACCGGGACTCCCTGGAGGAAGGCGGGGTATAAATATTTCAATAACGTACGGGGAGTAACGACCTTCTTTAAAAGGTCGTCGCAAAGGTGAGTGGGACCAGGATGGGAAGGCGCATTTCCTACCAGAAACATTATCTCAAGAAGCCCCATTTTACTGAATTTTGTAAGGGCGTACCCGCCCACCGCCGTAAGGGGAGTTCGTCGCCATCAACCAGGCAAGCATAAAGATTCTTGTTTGTTTGTCTTCATTAAATCACGGGACCGATAGTCTAAAGAGACATGCAAGCCATCAAAGCCCACCTTCTTACACTGAAAGACTCCCAAAAAGAGGGCGGATGCTCACAAAGAATCATAAGAACAATCCCACCGGTGCATGGAAGACGTGGGTTTGGTAAAAACACATTTTATTCCTTGTTAAAATAACGCGTATTTTATTTTTATCATCAAATTTATACCTCGCCCTTCCCACAAAGCAGGCTCAAGGCAGCTTGCAAGGACATAAATACAGCTTAAAAACACAACTATTTTAAAACATAGCAAATAAAACCAATGCCGACATAAAATGCTGGCGGCAATTAAAGATGACATGCTTTCAGAGGATTTCCATTACCCAGATGTTCTTAGATGTTCTACTGCTCATAGTTTCTTATGGCAACAACTCAATGGTAAATCATGGGCCAGGCGCTGCTGCGGCCGGGCAATACAACGGCAGCGGCCCCTAATAAAATGCCTGGCGGAAGAGCTCCATCTTGCAGGCCCCGCAGAACTGTGAGAGGCCCCACAGGGCCCTGATCTCCTCCGGGAGCTCGTTCCACCAGGTAGGGGCCGCCACCGAAAAAGCCCTGGCCCTAGTAGCAGCTAGCCTGGCCTCCCTCGAGCCAGGGAGGTTCAGACGATTTTGAGACCCAGACCATAGTGCTCTCTGGGGTATGTACGGGGAAAGGCAGTCCAGTAGGTGTTTCGGACCCCAGCCATAAAGGGCTTTAAAGGTAAGAACCAGCGTATGATTCATGCAGGTTAGCTAATAGAAAGTGGCTCGTGCTGCCATTCTGAACATAATATAGGTCAGGGGTGTCAAACCTATGGCCCGCGGGCTGGAACTGGCATGCCCAAGCCTTTAATCTGGCCCGGGAGTGGGGCTCCCTTCCCTCCCCCCTCCCCTGCCCATCCTCACTGTTCTAAGCTTGAGCTTCCTTGGAGTATAAAGAGCAGAGGGCGGGACTGCCTCTGAGAGCAGGAAGGAGAGGGCGGGGCTGACAATCTTCCCACCCACCGCTCCCGGCCTCCGTAGTCCTCCTCACAGGTAGGAGCTGGTGGGGGTGGTCCTTCAGCCGTGATCCCTGTGCTTCTTTTTTTATTTTAAAAATCGCTTTGCAAAATCACAGTATTCCCCCCACCTTTCCAAGTTAGGCAGGCACATTTTAAGGGAGTGGGTGGGGGGTAAGGTTTGGGACCAGCCAGGGTTAAAATACAGAATTCTGCACACTCAGGGGGACTCCAGTTTTGCAGAGAAATATTAAGTTTTAACACACATACACATCCTCCAGAGAGCCAGTTTGGTGTAGTGGTTAAGTGGGCGGACTCTAATCTGGGAGAACTGGGTTTGATTCCCCACTCCTCCACTTGCACCTGCTGATGTGACCTTGGGTCAGTCACAAGTTCCGCACACTCAAGGGACTCCAGTTTTGCAGAGAAATATTAGTTTTAACACGCACACACCCTCCAGAGAGCCAGTTTGGTGTAGTGGTTAAGTGCACGGACTCTAACCTGGGAGAACCGGGTTTGATTCCCCACTCCTCTACTTGCACCTACTGGTGTGACCTTGGGTCAGACACAAGTTCCGCACACTCAAGGGACTCCAGTTTTGCAGGGAAATATTAGTTTTAACACACACAAACACCCTCCAGAGAGCCAGTTTGGTGTAGTGGTTAAGTGTGCGGACTCTAATCTGGGAGAACCGGGTTTGATTCCCCACTCCTCCACTTGCAGCTGCTGGTGTGACCTTGGATCAGTCACAAGCTCTGGCACAGCTGTTCTTGAAAAAGAGCAGTTTCTGTTTGAGCTCTCTCAGCCCCACCTCCCTCACAGGGTGTCTGTTGTGGGGAGGGGAAGGGAAAGGAGTTTGTAAGCCGCTCTGAGACTCCTCTGGGTAGTGAAGGGCAGGGTATAAAATCCAATCTCTTCTCTCTTCTGTCTCCTAATGCAGAGCCCCAATTGAATAACAGCAATATAATCTAGAAGCTGGATCACTTGTGGGAAGCGGAACCACAAGACCTCAGATAATCAGACAGGATTACTAACCACAAAATAGGGGGATGGTGTTCTCCTAGAATTACAACAGATTTTTAGATCTGAGAGATCAGTTCCCCAGGAGGAAATGGTGGTTTCAGAGGGGGGATTCTATGATATCCTATCTCCGCTGAGCTTCTTCCCCAGGTACTGCTCCAAATTTCCAGCAATTTCCCATGCATGTGAAAGCGAGTTGGCCAATTTTATTAATATTTTATTTGTCCAAGTCTTAGAACCGGATATTCAGTCTGTTTTGTAACACTCAGGTTGACAAGAAAATAACCGAGTAAGGGAATCCTTTCCCCCATCACAATAACCCTCGCAGTAAAAGGAAGGGGCTAGAGTTTCCAACACCACCTTGGCAAATGCTGGGGGATTTGGGAAGGGGTACCTCAGGAGGGTAAAGTGTGGGGAGAAGGTGATACCGACTTCTGGGTGATACCCTAGATTACCTTTCCTAGTCTCTATGGCCGAGTTCAGACTGGCAGTTTGAAGCGGGAGCGAGTCGTGGCAAAAAAGCCCCGGAACAAACTGTTCCAGGTTTTCCTGGTCACACGGCGCCGGCTGATGCCGGAGCATACCGGGGAGGAGGCATGAGGGAGCATTCACACTGTTGGCCAGAAGGCATAGCTGTAAGGCGTGACTTTCTTTTTTTGCTAATCTGGAGATATGCAGATTTAGTGTTCACACCGTGTTGGTGCGGGATATATGCGGGATAGACACGCGTTCCAGGATTTGATACCACTTTTACCAGGTATCTTTTCAACTCGGGAGGGAAGCGTTACAAGAGGATAGCTGGGGAACGCCAGATGGATGTACCTGTGTGAATGGCCCCTTTAATCCTCTTGTGAAACATTGTTGAAATGTGCCTATCTCGGGGCAAACTGCCAGTCTGAACTCGGCCTATGTCTCTCCCTCACCTAGTCTCTACAGTCCATACCATAGAGGCTAGAGGAAATTCCTAGAGTGTCACTACATGGAAGCCATTTGTCTTCTTCGCCTTAGATTCTCAGGGGTGGGAAACTGGGAATGACAGCTGGTAATTCCCCACTCCAGGCAGGTAAATTGGAGGTCTACCAATATCAGTGGAATGGGATCTGTAGAGATATGTGTTTTTTCTCCTAGTTAAACATCTATAGCACTCCACAATCTGGTACAATTTGCTAACAACCCCCCCGCACACACACACATTTATGTGTTGAACAAGCGCAAGAGCTTTAAAATGTAATTCCAGCCTTTCACCAATAATTACAGGGCTCCTCTCTATTTAGTGCATATACCTACCGCATGTCATATTGTACATAAATGCGTCAGAGCCTGGTACATACAATTAGGTGTGTGCAAGTAACAGCACACCATGCCTCTATGCTACACTCAATTAGCCATTCAAAGTTGGGGGTAATTATGCATCGCTAATGAGGGTTGGAGGATGGGTGTGGAAGTGCCATTTGTGTGAACAATTATCCCATTTGTGCATGACACAACATAATTACATGGCAAAACAAAGTTCAAAGTGACTTAATTCTCGCTTTGGGCCTGTCTTTGAACAAATGGCAATTGGTTTCTCTCTACCCTGGGGCCTGAAGACATGACATAGGACTTCGTGCCCACATGACCAGTTCCCGAGCTGAATGGAGACATGTACGGCTTGAAAGGTAGTCTCTATCACCACCCATAGTTTCTGCAGTCCCATGGGAAGCTGCAGAAACTGCATCTGTATTGAGCACCTATGAGGGTCACCGACCTTCAGTTGCTGGCTGGGGATCTCTTGGGGTTACATCTGATCTCCAGGTGACGGAGGTCAGTTCACCTGGAGAAAATACCTGCTTTGAATAGGCTTGCCTGGTAGGGGCAAGGGTTTGCCTGCTTTTAGGCCCCCCAATCCACAAGCCCCGATCCAGCCAGTGGGGGGAACCCCGCCCCCAAAGTGCCCCATTCACACCAATGTGCCCGGTGCAATGACGTCGCCTAGAGGTGACGCCAGCATGCAGGGCATGTCACAGTGCGGGGACGCTCTATCGCTCGAGAAAAAACCTCTATGGCTACCATAGAGCTTTCCCTCAAATGATAGAGTGTCCCCCGCAATGTGCCCTGCATGATGACATCACTTCCAGATGTCCCGGAGAGAGAGAGAGAGTGACCCCTGTTAAGTATGCCACTCGACAACAGGATTTCAGCAAAGAAATGATTTCAACTTTATTTAACAGCAAACTCCAACTCAGGAACACACCACAACAAGAGTGGAGCACAGCTCCCTTTTTAAACTATCCCGGGCTGTCAAAGCCACACCCATAACATGTTAAAGACCAATCATAACACAGAGATAAAGGCCAATCAGGACCGTTCCCTCTTTGCTACATTCTCACATAGTGATTGGATATTTGCAATGGTTTCGCAGAAACCAGCCAATGGTAATTTTTATGGGTGAAATGGACAAACGAACAAGAAAACTTCATGGAGCAGAAGACGAAGAATTTTTAACAGACTGGAAAGATTTTAAAGACTATTTAGAGCTTAACTGGGATGTGAAAAATAGATTACTTTTGTTTTGATAGTTACTAATAACAGAAGTGTTGTAGCAAGAGAGACTGTATTTGAAAAGTTACCTAATTGTTAAAGTTAAAAGGCAAAATATTGAAATTTAAGATTTGAATATTAAGAACAAGTTGAATGTACGAGAATATTGGGTGGAAATGTTAACGGGGGCGGAGCATCGTGGGAAGCCAGGGGAGGGGGAGATAAAAATTTGAAAAGGATATGATAAGAATTGTAAACAAAATGTGGAACATGCTATTATATATCCGATAATAAATTTTCTCTTTTTTTAAAAAAAAGACCAATCATAACACAGGGATAAAGGCCAATCAGGACCGTTCCCTCTTTGCTACATTTTCACACAGTGATTGGATATTTGCAATGGTTTCGCAGAAACCGGCCAATGGGAATGCGACAGATGAAGAGCCACATTCAGACTGAAGCTTAACATCAGAACACATAGGGTGGATTCACACTTCGGTACATAACAACCCCCTGCTGGCAGCCAGGTAAGACCTGACAACCTTAGCTTTGGAAGGTGGACTCAATGGCATTATGCCTCACCGAAGACCCTCCCCTCCCCAAACTGCACCCTTCCCAGGCTCCATACCCAAAACATCCAGGTATTTCCAAACCCGGAGGTGTTTGCTGGTCCACCATATTTTTTAAGAAAGTTGTGTTGCCAGTTTGGCAGCCAATTGCATTCCACAGGCCCATCTTGGCGGTCAAGGAAAGAGGAATCTGCTGATGGACTCCTCAGAAGCACCTGGCTGGCCTAGGGTGGCCAATGGCAGCTTGGGAAATTCCTGGAGATTTGGGGGCAGTGGCTGAGGAGGGCAGAGCTTTGGATAGGTCGGGAGTTCAGTGGGGATGTGACTAGGGTTGCCAGCCTCCAGGTAGGGCCTGAAGATCTCCCTCTTTGACAACAGATCTCCAGCTGACAGAGTTCAGCTCCCCAGGAGAAAATGGCAGCTTTAAAGGCTGGGCTCTATGGCGTTGTACCATGCTGAGGCCCCTCCCCAAACCCTGCCCTCTTCCAGATCCACCCCCAAAGTCTCCAGATATTTTCCAACCCAGACCTGGCAACCCTAGATGTGACTCTAGGACTCCGGTTCTTCCTAGGCTCTCCGGCATGTCATAGGATAACAGGAATTCCTACCCTTTATTGAATTTTAGGCGATCCAGAATTTGAATTCAGATATTTTAAGCATATCTTGAAAAGTCACCATGAAGGAATAAATAGAAATGGGGAAGGGGGTTGTTCATCGAGCCAGACTTAATTATTGACTTGGGGTTGCCAACTCCAGGTTGGGAAATTCCTGGAGATTTGGGAGCAGACCCTGGGGAAGGCAGACGTTGGGGAGGGAAGAAACTTCCCCAAGGAATCTTCCCCCCTGAAAAGCAGCCATTTTCTCCAGGTGAACTGTTCTCTGTAGTCTGGAGATCAGTTTAGGGTTGCCAGGTTGCTCACCTGGCACAGCAGGGGAGAGTCGGTCCCGTCCCGGGACATTCCATAGAGTTTTCAGGCTGATTGCTAGAGCGTCACCCGGTGACGTGCCCAGCGCGATGACGTCACCTCCGGGCGACGTCATCATGCTGGGCATGTTGGCCCCATCTGGGCACTTTGGGGGTGGGGTTCCCCCTGCCGCCTGGATCCAGACTGGCAAGCTGGGGGCCCTTTGAGCAGGAGAACCCTAGCCGGGCAGCCCTAGATCAGTTGTAACTCTGGAGGTTGGTCATTGTATCAGACAGTGATAACTCTGCTGAGGCCTATTTGTTTATTTCCCATAGTTTCAAGTCAGGCAGTAGGAAAAGGCATTTGGAAAAAAAAAAAAGTATTGCAAAGAAAGTGCACGTTTGCTAGGGTTGCCAGACCCCCCCCCCAGAGGAGGCAGGATTCCCCCACCGCCAGTCTCGGCCCCCCAGCCTATGATCAGTTGGCTGGGGGTGGGGGGCTTACCTGGAGAAAGGAGAAAGCCCCAGACTTCATTGCCAGCATCGGACAGGAAGTAATGTCATCCCACCATCTACGTCTGGGCGGTGCTCTGGTATTTGGGTAAAAGTTCTATGATATAAGCCAATTTTACCATATTTTTTGCCCAAATAGGGGCTGTGGTGGCTCAGTGGTTAAGACGCTGAAGCTGCAGACCAGAAGGTTGGTAGTTCAGCCGTTTGAGACCCGAGTGCCGCATGATGGAGTGAGTTCCCATCTCCAGTCCCAGACAGGGCTCTTTTTGTAGCAGGAACTCCTTTGCGTATTAGGTGACACACCCCTAATGTAGCCAATTCTCCAAGAGCTTACAGAGCTCTTCTTACAGGGGCTACTGTGAGCTCTTGGAGGATTGACTACATTTAGGGACGTGTCGCCTAAAATGCAAAGGAGTTCCTGCTACAAAAAGAGCCCTGGTCCCAGCTCCTGCCAACCTAGCAGTCTGAAAGCAAGAAATTGCAAGTAGATAAATAGGCACCGCTTCGGGGGGGGGAGGTAACAGGGTTCTGTGTGCCTTGGCATTTAGTCATGCTGGTCACATGACCACAGAAACATCTTCGGACAGCGCTGGCTCTTCAGCTTGGAAACGGAGATGTGCACCACACCCCTAGAGTCGGATTCGACTGGCTTTCGAGCAAGGGAGACCTTTACCTTTTGCCCAAATACCAGAGCATTGTCCGGACGTTGCCGGGGTGATAACACCACTTCTTTTGTGACGTTGGCAACGAGGCCTCGGCCTTCCCCTTTCTCCTCACAAGTTCCCACCCTGACACTTGCAAAGAGTCTGTCGGGACAAGAGCGGGAAGGATATTGGTTACGAAACAGCCCTATGAAAACAGACCTTTGTGACCAGAGAACTGAGGCCAGCTGAGAACGGTCAAGGAAAAAACTTCCTCTGGGAGCAACTTGTAAGAAACGCCAGACAAGAAAGAACCAATTAGAGCAAAGGCCTTGCAGTAAATAAATCATTAAATGGGCTTCAAAAATGTTTAGGGACATTGTTTTTTCTTATTAACACAGAGAGGAAAGTAGAACTCTAGCAAGGGATCGAAGTGTATGGTTTTTCTTTTTTTCCCCTAAGTTTTTAAAAATGAAATGAAATGAAATCTGTCTCTAACTGTTACATCAAGGGGAAACTGAGTTTACTAATCTCAAGCAGATGAGGCCCTCCTGGGACTGTAAGGAAGGGTAATTTTGAAGGTGGATTTAGATGAAATCAGGGCTTTTTTTTTGTAGAAAAAGCACTCATTAGCATAACAAACCACACCCAACAGCAGAAGCTCATTAGCATATTAAGCCACACCCTGACAGCACAGCTCATTAGCATATTAGGCCACACCCCGTGCCTTCCCTTGGCTTTCCCAGGCACCCGTGGCTGTGGGGAACCCAGGCAAGCCAGCCCTTGGACAGGCTGGGGAGGGCATGGGGAGGCATTTAAATGCCTCCCCGAACCTTCCAGGGACCCCCTTTACCCGCCCACCTCAGAGTCACGGGGGGTGGTGTGTCGCTCTCCAGGCCTTCCCTCTGTAGCCACGAACGCAGAGGTTTTGCCTGTAGTGGGCGTTGCCGACTCTGAAGCCAGCCGGAACACCATTCCTGTGCGTTCCCGCCCAGAAATAGCCCTGGATGAGATGATAAGTAAAGGTCCAGGCATGCTGCAGTCTACACTGGGGGCAGTGTTTAAGCTGAGTTAGTGTGAGCAAGCTCGCGGTTTCTTAGCCTCCGGCTCACACATTTTTGTCTCCACTCGGGAAGGAGGGCTCCAGGGCAAATTAATTTATGCAGTAGCCAAACCGCTCTCACTCACAGCTTTAATGCCAGCAGCTCACAAAGTAGGATTTTTGCTCACAGGACTCCGCAGCCTAGAGGGAGCATTGCACTGGGGGTTCGTATCGATGGGAGAGCTACCAACATAAATAATACACCACATATTACATACCACAGGCCAAGCTTTTATATCACATCGGGATAGGTAGCCATATTTGTCTGTCTGCAGCAGTAGAAGAGAGCAAGAGTCCAGGAGCACCTTACAGACTAACAACATTTGTGGCAGGGTTATGAACTTTTGTGAGTCACGGCTCATTTCTTCGGATACAGCTAGAGTGTGAATCCATCTGTCCTCAGGGCTATTTTGGGGCAGGAACGCACAGGAACGGAGTTCTGGCTGGCTCCCGAGTTGGCCACGCCCAGCAGGAACTCCTTAGAATAACAGGCCACACCAAACAGCAGGAACTCATTAGGATTGGCCACATGAGGGGTGTGTGGCCTAACATGCAAAGGAGTTCCTGTTACCAAAAAGAGCCCTGGGTTTTGACAACAAACCAGGTAAACAGAATAAGAAGCGAAAGGTGGGTGTGGCTGGATGACCACACTTCTGGCAACACGGGGGTGTGACCTAATAGGCTAATAAGCTATGCTATCAGGGGTGTGGCCTAATATGCCAATGAGTTTCTGCTGTTGGGTGTGGCCTATTATTCTAACAAGTTCCTGCTGGGCTTTTTCTACCAAAGAAAAAGAAGAAGAAGAGGAGGAGGAGGAGGAGGAGGAGGAGGAGGCGATTCGATTTATACACCACCCTTCACTTGGAATCTCAGAGAGGCTTACAAACTCTTTTCCCTTCCCCTCCCCATAACAGACACCCTGTGAGGGAGGTGGGGCTGAGAGAGCTCTGATAGAAACTGCTCTTTTTCAAGAACAGCTGTGCGAGAACTATGGCTTGCCCAAGGTGATCCAGGAGCTTCAAGTGGAGGAGTGGGGAATCAAACCCGGTTCTCCCAGATTGGAGTCCACACACTTAACCATTGCACCAAACTGCTGAATGACATGAGCAAATGATTCAAATTCTTCAGGATGGTGAGAATGAATAAAGCTAATCCAGGGTAGAACCTCTCTAAGCCATAAGTGGCAGGAATGAGCCACCAGGGAAAGGCCCTCTCTTTGGTGCCTTGTGACCACCCAAAAGCTGACTACTATTGGAAACAGAATAAAGGACTAGATTGACCCGTAGGGTTGCTAGGCCTCCTGTGATGGTGAGAGGTCTCCCACCAATTGCTGCCAACCTCTGGGTAGTGCTAGGGTAGTGCTAGGAACCTCCAGGAACTCAATGTTTTTATCATAGAGTTTCCAGCAATTCCTAGAGCTACCCATTTTCACTCCTGGGTTGTCCCTGGAAGTAACATAGTGACATTGGCAACCTAGCCCATGCCATCCCCCATGTCGTTGCTCCCCAACCTTCCCATTGCTTTCCAGGCTAGGTCTGGCAATCCTATTGACCAGTGTCCGATCCAGGAGGTCTTCTTGAGTGGTCATTCTCAAGGACAAGATCCTCTGACTTACCATCCTGGCCGAAAGGCAAGAGGAGAAACGTAGCCGACATCTAACACACTCATGCTTCATGAAGGTGGTGGAAGAGGCAACAGTTTCTCTTGGGAGCTTCTGGTCCCCCTCCCCCTTTAGGTTTATAATTATACAGAAAATATAGCTGATGTTTAATGAGTTGCCCCCAGTTGTGTTGTTTTAATTAGTTTATGGTGATAAGAACGACTCCGAAGAGGGCTGCGGTGAAGATTTGTTATTCTAATTAGCCAAGTGAAGCAACAGAGAATCCAGCATTAGACAGCCCCATATATTTGCTTTGGCTTCAGAGGCGCAAAGACAGGGCTGGGGAGGACAAGAAAGATAGCGCTTGGGTTGCCAGACCCCCAGTGGAGGTGGGGGTCCCCTTCTGGCAGGCCCTGTCCCCTGCCACCAATCAGCTGACTGGTGCAGGGACTTGCCTGGAGAAAGAGAAAGGCCCAGGCTTCATTGCTGGTGCCACACAGGAAATGACATCATTACACCAGCAACATCTAGAGAACGCTCTGGTATTTGGGGGAAAAACTCTATGGCAGAAGCCAGTTTAACCATAGAGTTTTTGCCAAAATATGAGAGTGTTGCCTGGGCGTCACTTAGTGTGATGACATCATTTTCTGTGTGACACTGGCAATGAGGCCTGGGCTTTTCTCTTTCTCCAGATAAGCCTGCCCCGTCCCTCACCAGTTGCTAGGAGGAGTATTTTCCAGGGCTTTACAGCTGAAATGATGCATCCATAAGGGAGGGGGGGGAAGACATTTAAAATCCAGTTGTTTATTGTTTTTATGGAAATGGTATGAAAATAGCACCGTCTTGTCAGTTTCTTTTTAATTACCGTTATATAAATTGGCAGTGCTCTTAGAACAAGTTGTTCCTTGCGTGTACATTATTAGCAGTTCATTTAAACCATCCCAACATGCCTTTATGCAGGGAACAATGCAAAAACAGCCCTTTATTTACGGAGTGACTCAAATTAATTGCATTGTTCCTTCTCTGCCCCCCTCTTTTGCCTGAATTGTAAGCCCTGTTAATTGACAGTTTTAGAAACAGGAGCAAGATGGTCTTGTTGTGCCGAATACCCGTTAAACAAATATTTAATTGAACTCACACTGCTAAGTTATGGAAATAACAGAATGAGGGAGATCATTGTTGCAAGTAATGAAAAGGTGGGACTGAATAACGTTGCCGTTCGGTTAACGGTGCGACCGTTGAATTCCCACACCATCCCCAAAAACGTCGTTCCGAAGAGCTGACGCGAAACTGCCAAAATTGAACATCTAACACCGCAACCCTAAACAGAGTTGTGTGTTTGTGTGTGTTCTAAGTGATGTCAAGTTGCTTCCGATATCTGGAGACCTGATGGATTAACGTTCTACGAAATCTCCTCTCGTTGACAGCCTTGTTCCCGTCTTGCAAAATGAGGATCAGGGCTTCCTTTATCCAGGCGTGTAGCTGGGATCTTTAAAGTTAGGGGGCATTTACTGGGCCATTTTAATGCATTTGTCCTTATCACACATTGCTGCTCTTATGCCATGCTTTTGTTGTACACTCTGCATAGTTTCGGTGATGGTTTACGCCAAGTTAATGTTACGAACTTGTCGTTCCTCTTGTTGCCAGGTTGAAAATTTCAATAAAATGTTGTTTAAAATAAATAAATGTCTTAAGGGGCACTGGCTGATTGAATTAAAGGAATACGTGGTTCCTTCCCCACACCTGCCACCACTCGGGGCCCCGGGCTGGATAAGAACATAAGAACATAAGAGAAGCCAATGTTGAATCAGGCCAATGGCCCATCTAGTCCAACACTCTGTCACACAGCGGCCAAAATATACCAGGTGCCATCAGGAGGTCCACCAGTGGGGCCAGGACACTAGAAGCCCTCCCGCTGCTGCCCCCTCCAGCACCAAGAATAGAGTGCATCACCTGCCCCAGACTGAGAGTTCCCATCTATACCCTGTGGCTAAGAGCCACTGATGGACTTCTGCTCCATATGGGTTGAGGGCCCTTTAAGCAGGCAACCCCCCCCCAGGTACCTGATAGCCCTAGTCCAGAGGAACTGGTTGGCCACAATGTGAGACAGGATGCTGGACTGGATGGACCACTGGTCTGATCCATCAGGGCTCTTCCCTTGTTTTTCTCAGGGGAAGGCCTCAGCCTCTCTGCCCTGTTGTTGGCCCTCCAGAAGAGCCAATTGGCCACCGTGTGAGATGGGATGCTGGACTAGACGGACCACGGGTCTGATCCAGCAGGGCCCTTCTGATGTTATTCCCTTTCAGCCTCAGCCCCGAAAATTTGCCATCCGCAGATGAATCATAAAAGTTGATTTGATTAACCAGCCAATTAAATCAACCAAAGTTCACAGCCCGAGTGGATAGAGATCTCGCTTTTTGCAATAGTAATTTTGTATTGATTTTGCAATAAAGGATTGTAACTGCTCCCCCCTCCACGGGCTGCCCTTACAATGTGTTTACTCAACAAATAGAAACTTAAAAGATGCGCACTGCAGAAATATTCGGGAAGATTAGTTTGGCTCCTCTCGGCTATCATTAATATTTCCGAATAGCACAACCAGCAGGCCTTCGACTGCCCGTGTTAACATTAACAATATGTTCCTTTCTCCAGCATTTAAGTGGCTTGATGCTACGGCTAATAGTTGATCAACAGAAGAAAATAGATTTTTTTCCCCCCTGACATTTTTATTTGCTCGCATTCAATCGCATCTGCTTTAACAATAAGCTCTCTAATGTGCTGGAAAATGAGCCTTTTGCCTTTTGAGTGTCGAAAAGGCGGCTGCATCCACTCCAACTAGCTGCCTAGCCATTCTACGGGGGATATGTTGTTTTTTAAAAATAAAATAAAATAAAGGATCGTCAACAAGATAATGCAAGGCTGACGCTCACTTGAAAAAGGGACCAATTATATTACCAGTGGCCTCATTAATATCTCTAATATCTGAAATTATGACATATAATATCGTGTTTCTATATATTCTTCGATGCATGTGCCCCAAACGGATATCGACACTTCACTATTTTGACCTACACGCAAATAAATACCGCCGGTCATAGTTAAGAGAAGCTCAGGATTCAGTGATGTCTCCCTGAATTTTTCGACATTCGCTCAGCATAGCTGGGATTGTTAGCATTCCTATGTGAATGTCAGCAGTAGCCACATTTTGGATGCTGGTATGAACGTAAGAACAGAAGAAGAGCCCTGCTGGATCAGACCAACGCTCCATCTAGTCCAGCATCCCGTCTCACACAGCAGCTAACCAGTTCCTCTGGAGGGCCAGCAACAGGGCAGAGAGACTGAGGCCTTCCTAAGAACATCAGAAGAGCCCTGCTGGATCAGACCAGTGGTCCATCTAGTCCAGCTTCCCATCTCACACAGTAGCCAACCAGTTCCTCTGGTGGACAGCCAACAACAGGGCATAGAGGCCAAGGCCTTCCTAAGAATGAAAGAAGAGCCCTGCTGGATCAGACCAATGATCCATCTAGTCCAGCATCCTGTCTCACACAGTGTCTAACTAGCTCCTCTGAATGGCCAGCAACAGGGCATAGAGGCTGAGGCCTTCATGAGAACATAAGAAGAGCCCTGCTGGATCAGACCAATGGTCCATGGGCTCCAGTATCCTGTCTCACACAGTGGCCTAACAGTTCGGCCAACAGCGGGGCATAGAGAACAAGGCCTTCCTCGATGTTGTCTTCTGGCTCTGGGATTCAGAGATTGACTTCCTCTGAACATGGAGGTTCCCCTCAGTCACCATGGCTAATAACCATTGATGAACCTCTCCTCCATGAAACTGTCTAATTCCCTTTTAAAGCTGCCTTCCTCTGTGTAGCAACCCTGGAATTCCCTGGTGGTCTCTCAGTACTAAACAGGGCTGACACAGCTTCCAAGATGAAGAAGAAGAGAAGAAATTGGAATTATACCCCGACCTTCACTACCCAAAGTGGTCTCAGAGCGGCTTACCATCTCCTTTCCCTTTCCCTCCCCACAACAGACACCCTGTGAGGTTAGGTGGGGCTGAGAGAGCTCTTTCGAGGACTGCTCTTGAGAGAACAGCTCTGGGAGAACTTGTGACTAGGGGCGTGCAAAAAATAATAATTCGGCCCGATTCGGTTCGGCTGAATCGGGCACAATCAGTTTTGGAGGGCAGAAAGGCTCCCGCATGCCAGTTTGGTAGTAGGAACTAATCAGGAGTCTTTTGCCAGCCGAATGTCAATTTCAGCCCCATTATATCCTATGGGCCATTGAAGTCAATGGCGAAAACATAGGGTATATTCTGGAGGCTGGAGGGGAGGGGGGTTTGAGGGAGAGGCTCCAAACTCACAGGGTAGCTGTTGGAGCCTCTCCCCAAGATACCTACCAAGTTTCAAGAACATTGGACCAGGGGTCCAATCCTATGGGCCCCCAAACAGGTTTTCCCCATCCCCTCCATTGTTCTCTATGGTGGGGGGAAATTACTTTTCCCCCATGGTGCTGTTAGTAGCTCTGGGGGGGGGTGTTTGAGGGAGAGGCTCCAAATTTTCAGGGTAGCTTCGGGAGCCTCTCCCCACATACACCCCCATGTCCCAAAGCAATTGGACCAGTGGGCCCAATTCTATGGGCACCCAAACAGGTTGCCCCTATTACCTCCATTGTTTCCAATGGGGAAACCCAGCCAGCAGCACTTAAGGCAGGCAAGCAGGCAGCACCAGCAGTCAGACTCTCCCAGAGAGTCTCAGGGAAAGTGAACTGTCTTGGGAGGTGCTTGTTTGCCATGAGAACAAGTGGCACACTCCAGAACAAGTGGCACTGTGGCAGTGCAAGCATGCCACCGTGCCACACAGAAACCCCAAAAGACCAACAAGAACAACATTTATACATGTATAAATTGATGGTGCAACCGCATTGGCCCACTCACACCACACACACCTCAAAAAGAATATTTATAGCACTGGAAAAAATGCAGAAAAGGGCAACTGCAATAATAAGAGGAGGACACTGTCCCTATGAAGAAAGATTAAGGCGCTTGGGGATCTTAGCTTTGAGAAACAATGACTGAGGGGTGACATGATAAGAGGTTTACAAGATCTCACCATACCTCCTTACGAGGAGCATCTTTCTTTGGAAACAATGAACATCATATGCAAGTGTGTGTGTAAGTGTCTTTGCACATTTTTGTGTGGGATGTTTGTTTTCCTGCATGACTAGAAAGCCAGCTTAGTGTAGTGGTTAGGAGCATGGACTCTCCTCTGGGAGGACGGGGTTTGATTCCCTGCTCCTCCACATGCAGCTGCTGTTATGACCATTGGTCAGTCACAGGTTCTTTCAGGGCTGTTCTCTCAAGAGCAGTTCGTGGGAGAGCTCTCTCAGCCCCAGCTAGCTCACAGGGTGTCTGTTGTGGCAGTGGGGAAGGGAAAGGTGATTGTAAGCCACTCTGAGACTATGAAGGGCATGGTGTAAATACAACTCTCCTCCTCCTCCTCCTCCTCCTCCTCCTCCTCCTCCTCCTCCTCCTCCTCCTCCTCCTCCTCCTCCTCCTCTTCTTCTTCTTCTTCTTCTTCTTCTTCTTCTTCTTCTTCTTCTTCTTCTTCTTCTTCTTCTTCTTCTCCCTCCTTTCAGCCACTATAGCCATGAATACTGTTTGATGATGATTAAAAGGAGTAAAGGGCACCTTCAAAGGTCGATATTTTAATGATCCTCTCGTCTTCTCCTTTGACCCCCCCTTGAGCTCTCTGTCAAGTGCACCTCCGTCACGGCTAAAGAGGGAATCTTTACGAGATTTCTTAAGTGCAAAAAAGGATTAACAGTGCCAAAGGCTGAAAAGCTTCCAAAAAAGAAATCCTCTTTTTCACACACACATCCAAAAAAAGCTTTTGAATTCGTTCGGGTCCTTCATGCTGGCCCTGTGATCTCAAGCGAGCTTGATAAAATGGCCATTCTTCCTGTGTTAAGTACCACGCCGGAGCTCCACAGCTCGGCAGTGAAAAGGTGGGCTCTTTTCAGGAGTGTGATTGATGCTTCGTAAAGGTGAGGGTGATCTTGAAAAATCTATCAAGCCGATGGGAATCTGGGGTGGGCAGAGCTGAGCGGGTCAAATTGATGGAATTTGGAACACTCTCGCTCATGAGGGGAAACCAGCCACCACTGATTTTTTTTTTTTTAATTTACCAGAAACCTATTTCGAAAAACAAGTTCTCCTTCTGCAAGCAAAACCTGTCATGTAATAATTTTCTTCCCCCCTCCAGAAATCCTGAAATAGTTCCTTCTACAGTGAGGGCCTTCTTTGGGGAGAAGAGAGAGAAGAGAAAAGAAGAGATTGGATTTATACCCCAACCTTCCGGAGGACGACAGAAGACAGGAGGTCCTGGCGTGATGTGGTCCATGGGGTCATGAAGCATCGGACTCGACTGTGCAACTGAACAACAACAACAACTTCACTTGGAGTCTCAGAGCGGCTTACAATCTCCTTTCCCTTCTCCTCCCCACAACAGACACCCTGGGAGGTAGATGGGGCTGAGAGAGCTCTTTTGAGAACTGCCCTTGAGAGGACAGCTCGGAGAGAACTTGTGACTAACCCAAGGTCACACCAGCAGCTGCGAGTGGAGGAGTGGGGAATCACACCCGGTTCTCCCAGATTAGAGTCCGTGCTCCTAAGCACTGCACCAAACTGGCTCCTAAGCACTACACAAACTGGCTTTCAGTGATGGAGGCTCTGGCTCAGTGATAGAACATGTGCTTGGCATGTGGAAGGTCCCAGGTTCAATCCCCAGCATCTCCAGTTAAAAGGACCAGGCGGGAAGAGATAGGGAAAGACTTCAGGCTGAAACCTTGGAGAGCCACAGTCTGAGGAGTCAATACTAACTGCGTTGAACCTGATAGTCTGATTCAATATAAGGCAGTTTCTGCTGCTTGGTTCACAGAAGGCCCCAGGTTCAGTCCCTGGCATCCCCAGTTGAAAGGACCACATACAAGATGATGGGAAAGAACATAAGAACATAAGAGAAGCCAATGTTGAATCAGGCCAATGGTCCATCTAGTCCAACACTCTGTGTCACACAGTGGCCAAAAAGACCAGGTGCCATCAGGAGGTCCAGCAGTGGGGCCAGGACCTCTGTCTGAGACCTTGGAGACCCGCTGCCAGTAGGCCACACTGACCTCAATGAACTGATGGTCTTATTCGGTATAAGTCAGTGTCATGTGTTGGGGATGGCCCGTGGCTCAGTGGTAGAGTGTCTGCTTAGAATGCAGAAGGTCCCAGGTTCAATCCCAGGCATCTCCAGTTGAAAGGACCAGGCAGTAGATGATGTGAAAAACCTCTGCCTGAGACGGTGGAGAGCCGCTGCCGGTCTGAGTAGACAATACCGACTTTGATGGAGCAATGCTCTGATCCAGTATAAGCCAAACAATAGGAACCCCAAGAGTTATGTAGTATGCAGAAATATCAACTGCAAGGGTAGACCATCAAAAGATACACAACCTTCACAAGTAAACAGTAGACATCAGTCCATTGCAACACAATAAAAATAAACTGAAGATACAAAATAATTGGTGGTCACAATTCAAAAACACTGTTTGCAAATCCAAAATAGTGGAAAATGTCCAACAAGAGACTCCTCTATATCCTCTGAATATAACAGTGTCCAAAAGACCTTAAAGTCCACAAAAAACGCAGAGGATGTCCCAAAGCACAATAAACTTCCAACAGTCGAAAACGTCCTTCCCGGGTATGCCAGACGTTTCAAAGCAATCTTCCTCAGTTGTACGGCTGAAAATGGAACCCAATTTCCACAATAATGTAGGCACAGCTCATATCTCAAATGGGATCTGGAGAACCACAGATTTGATGGTCTGCCCTTGGGGTTTATATTTTTGCAATCCGATTCAGGATAAGGCAACTTTGTGTGTTCTGTCTTGGCTACAGCCCTGCTTTGACCGATGCCTTGAAACATAAATCCAAAGCTTTTCATTTAGAAAACCAGCTCTGCTTTCATGCTCAGCCTTAATGGTGTTCACATTCATTAGCTCTCTTGGAATATTGATTACTCGGAATCAATCTTAATTGGTTTACAGCTACATTATGTCATTTAGATATTATGCAGAAATGGTTTCGTTTTGTCTGCCGAGATTGCAGCAGTAGCTGCTATACATACATACATGGACCAACTTTTTAAAAAACCCCAACAACATAGCTTTTTAAAATGATTTAGCATTGTTCCCATTTAATCTTGTAGGAGCTCATTTAGGAATTCCCCCTGGTGATTACTTGTAAAAGCCAAACAAACAAAAATATTACTCTGTTGTTGTTTTTTTTAACAAAAATACCCCACACAAACCAGTTTGTTTTGGTAATTCACACCATTCTGTTTGCTACCTCAAATCCCCTATCACATATTTCTTTCTTTAGCAACAGCTCAGGGGATAGTGTGTAACAGTCCACATTAATTACCTTTCTGTTCTAACGCGACTTAATCCCAAATTTCAGGGCTGCGGTGGCTCAAGTGGTTAAGACGCTGAACTGCAGACTGGGAAGTCTGCAGTTCAGCAGTTCAAGACCCGAGTACCGCATGGCGGAGTGAGCTCCCGTCTCTGGCCCCAGCTCCTGCCAACCTAGCAGTTCGAAAGCAAGAAATTGCATGTAGATAAGTAGGTACTGCTTCGGTGGGAAGGGAACAGCATTCTGTGCACCTTGGCTGGCCACATGGCAATGGAAATGTCTTCAGACAGTGCTGGCTCTTCGGCTCGGAAACTATGAGCACCACACCCCTGGCTTTTGAGCAAGGGAAACCATTGCCTTTTACCTAATCCCAAATTTAGCACTGCAATCGACTCCATATTGGTGGTTTCATTATCCTCAGTTCACACATTACAGGGTACCCGTGGGTCTGCCAGCTCCAGGTTGAGAAACTCATGGAGATTTTGGGGGTGGAGCCTAAGGAGGGCGGGGTTTGGGGAGGGGAGGGACCTCAGTGGGATGGAATGCCACAAAGTCCACCTTCCAAAGTGGCCATTTTCTCCAGCTGAACCGGTCCAGGGGAAACAGTGGGAGGGCTTCTAGTGTGCTGGCCCCACTGCTGGACCTCCTGAGGGCACCTGGTATTTTTGGCCACTGTGTGACAGAGTGTTGGACTGGATGGACCACTGGCCTGACCCAACATTGGCTTCTCTTATGCTCTTATGTTTTTATGATCTCTCTTGCCTGAAAACTAGTTGTAATCCCAGGAGATCTCCAGAGACTTAATGTCTCTGGTGTCAGTTCGATTTTTGAAGACACTCCAAAGTCCTAACACAATTCCTATCCGAAGCAGTCCTTCCCAGTGAAGCGATAAAGTCTGATGTTGATGGAGCCCAATCAATCCTGTTAACGGGGCACCGGTAAAACCCCTGTTTCCACAGTGTCTTCTTCAGGAACAGATACCACAACTAAACATAATTAATCTATAATACATTCAATCTTCCTACTTCTTAGTGTCAGACTCTTGGACAAAGATGTTCCAAGCTGAGACTACTGTGTCAGAACTAAGGTTCTGGCACCAAAACCCACAGTTATACAATGTTCGAACAGTCCCCCTCCCGGGTTCAGTCCAATCACACTTCCCAGACATCATGCCCAGCTTTTGCATGCTCCAGCCCTCCTGTTATCTATGACAGCAAAGCAGGCCAGTGTCCAAGGTCATCCCTGAGAAGGGAGGTATCTTAGAAGAGTTATATTGCCACTACTACAAGTGATTCTCACACTCACACACCTCCTTTGGAATTTCCATACCTCTGCAGGCCCCAAAGCCACGGCAGATGAAACCCAGAATTTGACATTTAGTCTGGTCTGATAAAGCAGCTCCCAAATTTTCAAAGAAATTAGACTGACACCAGTGACATTTAGTATAATATTCTTCATTCATACCTCCTGGAGGTTCTCACCCCTAGTACATGGGCTGGGGCTGGGGAGTCGGGACTCCGCCCTCTGTCCAGGGCACAACAGACAAATGTGAACTGCAGTTTTGCTTCAATTGCTGAGTATGGGGTGTCTGATTTGGGTCAGATACTGGTCGAATGTGCATTTGCATTTTTAAAATCAGTTTCGTGCTGCTGTGACACCGTTTTTCTCTATGCTTGTTTGAAAGTTGTTTGGAGAAGATTCATTTAAAACAGTGGAGCCACCGCGAGAGGGTGATAAACATACGCAGATGTGCACAAGTATGCTAGCACTGTTGAGGTGTGAAAACAAACACCAAATGTAGACAGCTTTTTTAAAGATGGTGTCAGAAGGCTGGGACACCAGGTGGGAAAGACAAATGTAGATTCGACCACTGTCTCCCTCTCCCACGTCCTTTTCTGACCTGAAATCTTCCAGAGGGGGTGGGGCATTTGGTCTGTTGGAGAAACCCACAAGTGGACATGTGGATTTCCCCAGTGGGTCAAATAGGACTCTCTCTGGAGCACTGCTGAACTTGAAGTCACTGATTTCACCTTGGAATCGGGATGCTTGGAGGGGGGGCAGCAGTGGGAGGGCTTCTAGTGTCCTGGCCCCACTGGTGGACCTCCTGAGGGCACCTGGTATTTCTGGCCACTGCGTGACAGAGTGTTGGACTGGATGGGCCCTTGGCCTGATCCAACATTGGCTTCTCTTACGTTCTTACGATGCCAGCCTCCAGGTGGAACCTCCCCCTGCCCCTAGAACATAAGAGAAGCCAATGTTGAATCAGGCCAATGGCCCATCTAGTCACTCTGTCACACAGCGGCCAAAATATACCAGGTGCCATCAGGAGGTCCAGCAGTGGGGCCAGGACACTAGAAGCCCCCTCCCACTGCTGCCCCCTCCAGCACCAAGAATAGAGTGCATCACCTGCCCCAGACTGAGAGTTCCCATCTATACCCTGTGGCTAATAGCCACTGATGGACCTCTGCTCCATATGCTTATCTATTTCCCTCTTGAAACTGTCCATGCTTGTAGCTGCCACCACCTCCTGTGGCAGTGAATTCCATATGTTAATCACTCTTTGGGTGAAGAAGCACTTCCTCTTATTCGTTCTAACCCAACTGCTCAGCAATTTCATGGAGTACCCACGAGTTCTTGTATTGTGAGAAAGGGAGAAAAGTACTTCTTTCTCAACCTGCTCGATCCCATTCATAATCTTATGAACCTCGATCATGTCACCCCTCAGCTGTCGTTTCTCCAAGCTAAAGAGCCCCAAGCGGTTTAACCTTTTTTCATAGGGAAGGTGTTCCAACCCTTTTATCATTCTAGATGCCCTTCTCTGCACTTTTTCCAATGCTATAATATCCTTTTTGAGATGTGGCGACCAGAACTGTACACAGTATTCCAAATGAGGTCGCACCAATGATTTATGATACTGGCTGATTTGTTTTCAATTCCCTTCCTAATAATCCCCAGCATAGCATTGGCCTTCTTTATTGCAGTTACACAATAAATAGTAGAATTACAGTAGAATTACAGTAGAATTCTACTGTAGAATTACAGGAGCTGCGGTGGCTCAAGTGGTTAAGACGCTGAACGGCAGGCTGTGGAAGGTCAGTAGTTCAACAGTTCGAGACCCGAGAGTGCCGCATGACGGGGTGAGCTCCTGTCTCTAGTTCCAGCTCCTGCCAACCTAGCAGTTCGAAAGCAAGAAATTGCAAGTAGATAAATAGGTACCACTTCGGTAGGAAGGTAACAGCGTTCCGTGCGCCTTGGTGTTTAGTCATGCCGGCCACATGACCATGGAAACGTCTTCGGACAGTGCTGGTACTTTGGCTTTGAAACGGAGATGAGCGCCGCAACCCTAGAGTTGGTTTCGACTGGCTTTTGAGCAAGGAACCTTTACCTTTACCTTACAGTAGAATTCTGCTGTAGAATTACAGTAGAATTACAGCTCATCTCCAGACTGCACAGAAAATGGATGCTTTGTCGTGTGGACTCCATGGCATTGAACGCCACTGAGATGTTGGTTATTGTCACTCTTCATGCAGGAGGGTCCGGGAGGGAAGGGGTTAAGATGCCCTATTTATTGGGTTTCAGACGCAATATTGAGAGAGGAGTGTGCATGTCTGCATTGGCCCCGGGGAGACTCCAGCGGTAGCAATGCCAGCCTCCAGGTTCCCGACGCTGAGCCTCACTATTGGCCCTCTTTTATTTCTGAGTGTATAACATGCTTTTCTCAGGCTGCTCTGTCAATTTTATTAGTTGCCAGCTCAAATGTCGTGCGTGCATAAAATCCACACGGGAAAGACTGGTGCGCGCCAATGAAATTTCAGCGTGTCACAGTCTGTTTGCAAATTGAAACCGGATCATTGTTCCTTTTCTGACAAGAGCAATGTCTCGGGGAGAAATTACCAGCCTCCGAACAGATAGCTGAACAAACAAAGGTACCCAGGTGGAGATGTTTCGAGAGCACACCTGAATTTCAGCTGTCGTGGCTCACGGTGACGCCGTTATCTTGTCACGGTGCTCCGTGCTGCATTTTGGAAATATGTTCGCACAGCGGCTCTGATGTTCTACTGCAAGGGTGTTTGGATGGCCACTTGTCAAGTAGCGTTTGGCTACCACCTCTCCAGGGGGCTTCAAGGGCCAATCTGCATTAAGCATTTTAACCAAACCCACACTGGAACAGAAAAAGATGCAGTTCAAAACCACATTCAATGATACCGGGCCAACACTGTACTGACTGCAGAGTCACCCCCGGATGGCCATAAAACGGCCATAAATCTATGCAGACAGCCACCATAAAACCAGAGATCAAACGAAGTGAAAGCAGCATGCAGTCTGGTAAAAGGTAAAGGTAAAGGTTCCCTTGCTTGAAAGCCAGTCGAATCCAACTCTAGGGTTGCGGTGCTCATCTCCGTTTCAAAGCCGAAGAGCCAGCGCTGTCCGAAGACGTTTCCGTGGTCATGTGGCCAGCATGACTAAACACCAAGGCGCACGGAATGCTGTTACCTTCCCACCACAGTGGTACCTATTTATCTACTTGCAATTTCTTGCTTTCGAACTGCTAGGTTGGCGGGAGCTGGAACTAGAGACGGGAGCTCACTCCATCATGTGGCACCCAGGTCTCGAACTGCTGAACTACTGACCTTCTACAGCCTGCAGTTCAGTGTCTTAACCACTTGAGCCACCGCAGCTCCATGCAGTCTGGACACTACCATAAAATGTAACACTCAATCAAAGTGAAAGCGGTATGCAATGTAGATGGGAATTTCTGTTCCAGTGTGGGTTTGGTAAGACAGCGGAGCAAATGCTAGATGCAGATCAGGCCTAAGTCTGTTGAGGCATCAAGAATGCAGACGAACTGTAGGTGTTTTAATGTACTGTGTTCCCAATGTTTAGGACAATCTTCTCAGAGAGCCCCTGATGGTTCCTCTTCTTAACCTCAGCTAACGTATTTGATGTCTAACAGATTTAGAGTCCAGTGGGGCACCTTTAAGACCAACAAAGGTTTATTCAAAGTATGAGCTTTTGCGTGCAAGGCACACTTCCGCAGATACATTGAAATGAGAGGTAGAGTTCAGACTTATAGACAAGAGGCTGAACAGCAGATTAACACACAACATGATGCAAATGCTTTAAGATATACAGTGTCAAAACTAAATAACAATCTAAGGTTATAAGGTCAACAGTTGTTTTGATCTAATTATGGGGGAACAGACAGCAAAGTAATAAATATGTCAACATAGGGAATAAATGTGAAAAGGCATCATTTCTAATGTTGGGAAGTAAACTGAGAATAAACATTTGTCTCCTCTCGGGCATGGAGGTCACTTAACAGCTTTCTTTCTTTTTTTTTAGATTGGTGCAGTGGTATATCAGCAAAACATTCCAATATTCCTTGCATTGCATTCAGTCAGGGCCGGCTCCAGGTGTCTGGGCGCCCTAGGCTGGACAGCCTGGGGTGCCCCCCACTGGAGATGCCAACCTCCCGGTGGGGCCTGGAGACCGGGGGGTGGCGGCGGAGCGCTGGCTTTCCTGGAGGCTCCGCAGCTGCGGAGTCCCCAGAAAAGCCGGGAAGGGGGTGGGGGGTCTAGCCACTACCCCCTCCCTCCCAGCGCCGGCTTTTCTGGGGGCTCCATGGCTGCGGGGTCCCCAGGAAAGCCAGGAAGGGGGCAGGGGGTCTAGCTGCCGCCCCCTCCCTCTCAGTGTCCGCTTTTCTGGGGGCTCCATGGCTGCGGGGTCCCCAGGAAAGCTGGGAAGGGGGCAGGGGGTCTAGCTGCCGCCCCTCCCTCCCAGCGCCGGCTTTCCTGGGGGCTCCACCACTGTGGGACCCCTAGGAAAGCCGGGAAGGAGGTGGGGGACTACCCGCCACCCCCTCCCTCCCAGCGCCGGCTTTTCTGGGCACTCTGCGGCTGCGGGGTCCCCAGGAAAGCCGGGAAGGGGCGGGGGTCTAGCCGCCACCCCCTCCCTCCCAGCGCTGACTTTTCTGGGGGCTCCGCGGCTGCGGGACCCCCAGGAAAGCCGGGAAGGTGGTGGGGGTCTGGCCGCCGCCCCCTCCCTCCCAGCACGTGCTTTTCTGGGGGCTCTGCAGCTGCAGGACCCCCAGGAAAGCCAGGAAGGAGGTGAGGGTCTAGCCGCCACCCCCTCCCTCCCAGCGCCGGCTTTTCTCGGGGCTCCACGGCTGCGGGACCCCCAGGAAAGCCGGGAAGGGGGTGGGGGTCTGGCCGCCGCCCCCTCCCTCCCAGCGCGTGCTTTTCTGGGGGCTCTGCAGCTGCAGGACCCCCAGGAAAGCCAGGAAGGAGGTGGGGGTCTAGCCGCCACCCCCTCCCTCCCAGCGCCGGCTTTTCTCCGGGCTCCGTGGCTGCGGGACCCCCAGGAAAGCTGGGAAGGGGGTGGGGGTCTGGCTGCCACCCCCTCCCTCCCAGTGCCAGCTTTTTCAAGAGCTCTGCAGTTGCAGGACCCCCAGGAAAGCCGGGAGGGCGGTGGGGATCAAGCCTCCACCCCCTCCCTCCCAGTGCCCGCTTTTCTGGGGGCTCTGTGGCTGTGGGGCCCCCAGGAAAGCTGGGAAGGGGGCGGGAGTCTAGCGTGGAGGCGGCAGTGGCGGGCGCCCGGTTAGGGTGGCGGGGGGTGCTTTTTTGGGGGGAGTGGGGTGCCATTTGGCGCCCCTGGGCCGGTGCGCCCTAGGCAAGTGCCTAGTTCGCCCTATGGGCTTTCCGGCTGTGCATTCAGTATTCTGTTCTGAAAAAGAAATACACTGAAATACAGAGGAAATATAGTCCTTCCTGTTGAGAGTGCATATGTGAGGACTGAATGAGTCAGCATAGTAACGAGACAAGAAACCAATATCCCTGTTGAGTCCTGGGGAGGTTTTTGTTCCAAGTGTTGTAATAACGTGTAGTTCAGCAGTCTCCCTTTCTATTCTGTTCCTGAAGTTCCTTTGTAATAAAACAACTACTTTGAGGTCATTCGTTGAATGTCCGGGAAGGCTGAATTGTTCTCCTACTGGTTTCTCAGTCTTGTGATTCCTGATGTCAGATTTGATGTCTGTTAAATGGTAAGGACTTGTGGCTCCCTTGCACTTTTTGAAACAAACTATGTTTAGACGGGGGTGTGTGTTGTCGCTGTTTGCTTGATATGGCAGTAGGTGGTGTGGAAGACCCCCACCGGGGACCCTGGAGAGCCGCTGCCAATCCAAGTAGACGATACTAAATCGGTGTACAGTTCTGGCCACCACATCTCAAAAAGGATATTATAGCATTGGAGAAAGTGAAGAAAAGGGCAATGAGAATGATAAAAGGATTGGGGTGCTTTTGCTATGAAAGAAAGGTTAAAGCGCTTGGGGCTTTTTAGCTTGGAGAAATGACAGCTGAGGAGTGACATGATCGAGGTTTACAAGATGATGCATGGGATAGAACAGGTAGAGAAAGAAGTCCTTTTCTCCCTTTCTCACCATACAAGAACTCCTTGTGGGCACTCCATAAAATCACTGAGCAGTTGGGTTAGAACAGATAAAGGGAAGGACTTCTTCACCCAAGGAGCGATTAACACATGGGATTCATGGCCACAGGAGGTGGTGGCAGCTACAAGCATGGATGGCTTCAAGAGGGAATTGGATCAACATGTGGAGCAGAGGTCCATCGGTGGCTATTAGGAACTCTCAGTCTGGGGTAAGGGATGCTCTGTATCCATGGTGCTGGGGGGGGTTAACAGTGGGAGGGCTTCTGGTGTCGAGGCCCCACTGGTGGACCTCCTGATGGCACCTGGTCTTTTTGGCCACTGTGTGACAGAGTGTTGGACTGGATGGGCCATTGGCCTGATCCAACATTGGCTTCTTTTATGTTCTTATGATGGGCCAAGGGTCTGACTCAGTATAAGGCAGAGTCATGCGTTGGGGATGGCCCATGACTCAGGGGCAGAGCATCTGCTTGGCATGCAGAAGGTCCCAAGTTCAATCCCTGGCATCTCCAGATAAAAGGAGCAGAGGGTTGGTGATGGGGAAGACCTCTGCCTGAGACCCTGGGGAGCTGCTGCCAGTCTGAGTAGACAGTACCGACCTTGATGGACCGAAGGTCAGATTCAGTATACAGCAGCTTCAGGTCTCACGTGTTTCAAGTTTATCTTGCTCTCCAAATATGCTCCTCATCCCGCGGTGACCATAGAGACTGTTTCCCTCCAAATAAGACACTGCCTTTTGTTTGCTACCAAATGTGTTTTCTCATTTCTGCTTGTATTTCCACCACCACCCCGCCTCCCAGATGGGGAAAAAACATGTGCTAAGACACACAGTCAAAGGACTCGGCAAAGCTGAAGCCCTTTCTCAGCTGTGCGTGGCATGTTTGCAATCCTGTTCATCGGAAAGGAAGATATTTTTCACTTTCCGATTCCATCGATAAGCCGGACGGAACGATTTCACACGCTGGGTTGAAACGGATGCGTTTCTCTTGCTAAAGCCCCAACATGAGGGCGGGCTTGATAAGAATTTAGGCATCACAGACGTTTTTATTACTCGCACCGCACCCTTCCCCGACTGTTGTTTCTTTCCTGATTTTTTTACAAAAAAGGTGCTCCCCCCATGGCTAAAATATTTCTGGAAACTTTCATCTCTAGCAAAGGCCCAACGCTGACCTGGATGGGCCAGGCTAGCCAGACCTTGTCAGGTTTCAGGAGCTAAGCAGGGTTAACGCTTGGTTGGGAGACCGCCAAGGAAGTCCGGGTTTGCTACGCAGAGGCAGCCAAGGGCAAACCAACTCTGAATTTCCCTTACCTTGGAAATCCTAAGGGGTTGGCATAAGTCAGTTGCAACTTGACAGCATCTGCTGCCCGCAATCCCCACTCCTCATTTGTGGGCCACAGTATAAAGTAGCCAGCATAGAAATCTGGGTGGCATCCACCGTAGCTCTCTAGCCATCCGGTTCAATGAGCCGCTGTCAAACGATCTCAGAATCCATCATTCTGAGAGACATCCGTCTTTTACATTCATTGCTATTGATTCAATGACAAAGCCCTCGTTATAAAAGTCTTTTCTCGAGATTTGTAAATTTGTCCTCACAACCGGAAGAGGCTGGAGTGGCTCAGTGGTTAAGACGCTGAAGCTGCAGACCGGAAGGTTGGTAGTTCGGCAGTTTGAGACTCGAGTGCTGCATGACAGAGTGAGCTCCCGTCTCTGGTCCCAGCTCCTGCCAACCTAGCAGCTCGGAAGCAAGAAATTGCAAGTAGATAAATAAGTACCACTTTGGTGGGAAGGTAACAGAGTTCTGTGCGCCTCCGCATCTAGTCAAGTATCAAGTAGTTTATTGTATTTAGCCGTTGGCCGTTACAAAATGCAAAATATTGTGGCGCATTCATAAAACATTAAAACGTTACAATACAACCTTAGTGGCCGGGTTAAAATTAACTGCTATTCTGTGATAAAAGGATGATTATTACTGCTACTTCAAGAGCTACATAGAGGTACTTTTGCCCAAATCAGAGTGGGCATCTAGTCATGCTGGCCACATTGCCACAGCAGTGTTCCCTCTAAGCTGAGTTAGTGTGAGTTAGCTCACAGTGTTTTAGCCTCCGGCTCACACATTTTTGTCTTAGATCAGGAAGGGAGGGCTCCGGAGCAGACTAATTCATGCAGCAGCCAAATCGCTTGCTCATAACTTTAATGTCAGTAGCTCACAAAGTAGAATTTTTGCTCACAAGACTCCACAGCTTAGAGGGAGCATTGGACCATGGGAAGATCTTCGGACAGCCCTGGCTCTCCGGCTTGGAAGCAGAGATGAGCACCACATCCCTCGAGTCGGATTCGGCTGGCTTTCGAGCAAGGGAAACCTTTACCTTTAAAAAGTAGCCAGCATATTAATCTGGGTGGCATTCACTGTAGCTCTCTATCCATCCGGTTCAATGAGCCTCTGTCAAATGACATCAGAATCCATCATCTTAAGAGACATCGGTCTTTTACATTCATCGTCATTGATTCAATGACAAAGCCCTCATTATAAAAGATAGTCTTTTCTCAAGATTTGTAAATTCGTACTCGCAGCCAGAGGTTGACGATGACCAGTGCTTCTCTCAGAACCAGTGTGGTGTAGTGGATTCTAATCTGGAGAGCTGGGTTTGATTCCCCATTTCTCCTCCACCTGAAGCCCGCTGGGTGACCTGGGGCCAGTCACAGTTTTCTCAGAACTGTCTCAGGTGCACCTACCTCACAAGGGGCTTGTTGTGGGGAGAGGAAAGGAAAGGCAATTGCAGGCCACTTTCAGGGTCCTTAAGGTAGAGAAAAGTAGGGTATAGAAATCCTCCTCCTCCTCCTCCTCTTCTTCTTCTTCTTCTTGAAAGGGCCAGTTTGGTGTGGTGGTTAAGTGCGCGGTCTCTTATCTGGGAGAACCGGGTTTGATTCCCCACTCCTCCACTTGCACCTGCTGATGTGACCTTGGGTCAGTCACAAGCTCTGACGTAGCTGTTCTCTCAAGGACAGTTTCTGTCGAGTCTCTCAGCCCCACCTACCTCACAGGGTGTCTGTTGTGGGGAGGGGAAGGGAAAGGAGTTTGTAAGCCGCTCTGAGATGCCTTTGGGCAGTGAAGGGCGAGGTATAAATCCAACTCCTCCTCCTCCTCCTCTTCTTCTTCTTCTTCTTCTTCTTCTTCTTCTTCTTCTTCTTCTTCTTCTTCTTCTTCTTCTTCTTCTTCTTCTTCTTCTTCTTCTTCTTCTTCTTCTTCTCCTCCTTCCTCCTCCTCCTCCTCCTCCTCCTCCTCCTCCTCCTCCTCCTCCTCCTCCTCCTCCTCCTCCTCCTCCTCCTCCTCCTCCTCCTCCTCCTCCTCCTCCTCCTCCTCCTCCTCCTTCTGAAGTTAACCAGCCTCAGGGATAATGTTGTTCTCTGTCCTCTTCACTTATAATTGATGGGGAACTGAAGAATTCATAGAATCATAGAGTTGGAAGGGACCTCCAGGGTCATCTAGTCCAACCCCCTGCACAATGGAGGAAATTCATAAATACCTCACCCCCCACACACCCTCCCAGTGACCGCTGTTCCATGCCCAGAAGATGACAAAACGCCTCCAGGATTGCTGGCCAAACTGGCCTGGAGGAAAATGGCTTCCTGACCCCAAAGTGGTGATCAGCATTTCCCTGGGCGTGGAAGAAAAGGCCACAAGAACTAGGCACTGAGACATCCCTTCCTGCCCTCCCTCTCACGATCTGCCCAAGTTCATGGAATCAGCACTGCTGTCAGATGGCCACCTAGCCTCTGTCTGAAGACCTCCCAAGAAGGAGAGCCCACCACCTCCCAAGGAAGCCTTTTCCACTGAGGAACACCTCTAACTGTCAGGAAGTCTTTCCTAATGTTTGGCTAGAAACTCTTTCTGATTAATTCCAACCTGTTGACTCTGGTCCGACCTTCAGGGGCAACAGAAAACAACTCCACACCATCCTCTACATGACAGCCCTTCAAGCGCTTGAGGATGATCATCATATCACCTCTCATTCGTCTCGTCTCCAGGCTAAACATACCCAGCTCCTTCAACCTTTCCTCACAGGACTTGGTCTCCAGACCCGTCACTGTCTTCGTTGCCCTCCTCCGGACATGTTCAGTTGTGACAGATAAAGCGGCAAAGTGAGCAAGTGACCCACTGGTGAAAGAGCAAGCTGTCTGACCAGAGCAGAAGACATCTGGAAAGGGCCTATGTTGCCATGGCGATGGGAAAAGATGTCCCCCCCCCGCTTCCTTAATGGTACGGTTTGTTAAGTCATGACCAACAGACCGGGTGGGATAATGAGCCATTTAATCAAGAAGCCAGGCTGCTGTTGCCAGGTGTCATCTCTAGCAGGGGCCGAAGGAGCCATCAAGCTGAAAGCACACTTCAGCCTAACATGACACACACATTTTTTTAAATGGTTTGTCAAAATCCAACTTTTACTGACAAGACGGCTGAGAAACCGTCTCAACCAATCTAGTAATTTGCACTTTCCCTGATAACTGTTTTAGCGGAAGGATTTATGCAGCCGTCCCATGGATGAAAACATACCTTTTTTCTCTTCTGCCCACCCAAAAAAATTCCTCTCCAAAGCATTGCTGTCCCGTTGGGTTTGGCACAGCGCCTTCTCCACATGACCTTCCAGGGACGGTTTTTATCAAAGTGCTGACTAACCACAGAGTACCCTTACTTCCTCAAGACATTTAATTGGTTTTCTAGATTTGCCAGATGGCAGAAAGTGAGGAGGACCTAAAGAGCCTCTTGCTCAGGGTGAAAGAGGAGAGCACAAAAGTGGGCTTGAAGCTCAACATAAAGAAAACTAAGATCATGGCATCTGGCCCCATCACTCCTTGGCAAATAGAAGGGGAAGTCGTAGAAGTAGTGACAGACTTCACGTTCCTGGGATCCCAGATCACTGCAGATGGTGACTGCAGCCATGAAATTAAAAGACGCCTGCTCCTTGGGAGGAAAGCAATGGTAAACCTAAACGGCATGATAAAAAGCAGAGACATCACCCTGCCAACAAAAGTCCGCATGGTCAAAGCAATGGTATTCCCCGTAGTAATGTATGGCTGCAAGAGTCAGACTATAAGGAAGGCTGAGCGCCGAAGAATAGATTCTTTTGAAATATGGTGCTGGAGAAGACTTTTGAGAGTCCCTTGGACTGCAAGGAGATCAAATCATTCAATCCTAAAAGAAATCAACCCTGACTGTTCCCTGGAAGGCCAGATCCTGAAGTTGAAGCTCAGATACTTTGGCCAGCAAATGAGAAGGGAGCATTCACTGGAGAACACCCTGATGCTGGGAAAGATTGAAGGTCAAAGAAGAAGGGGACGGCAAAGGATGAGATGGTTAGACAATGTCATTGATGCAACAAACATGAAATTGAGCAAACTTCAGCGGACAGCGGAAGACAGGAGGGCCTGGCGTAATCTGGTCCATGGGGTCGCGAAGTATCGGACTCGACTGTGTGACTGAACAAAGATTTGCCAATGATGGGCCTGGAAATTTCTGGTGATTTGGGGGTGGAATCTGTTGAGGCAGGGGGTTGGGGAGGGGCCTCAGCGGGGTGTAAGGCCATGGAGCCCGCCCTCCGAAGCAGTCATTTTCTCCAGGGAAACTGATCTCTGCTGTCTGAAGAGCGGTTGTTATTCTGGGAGAACTCTTCTTGTTCTTCTACGACAGATTAAGATGCCCGCCCACCTGAAACTACCTCGATAAAGTTGTTGAAGAGCGGAGAACATTTAATAGCTGAGTCTGAGTCTTTTCAAACAGTTTGTTTTCTTCTCTTATTTTAAGGACCAAAGAGTCCCTTGACGATTCAACAAGTCCCATGAGCTGGGAAGAAAGAAATGCTAGTGTTTGATTTGCAGAGTATTGTAGGTATTCCCACAATACTGATCCCATAGATTTGGAAATTGTCACAAAAGGGATGGGAAAGGATTTAGTACAGGAGTCCCCAAGGAGGAGGAGGAGGAGGAGGAGGAGATTGGATTTATACCCTACCCTTCACTCGGAGTCTCAGAGTGGCTGACAAACTCCTTTCCCTTTCCCTCCCCACAACAGACACCCTGCGATGTAGGTGGGGCTGAGAGAGCTCTTTTGAGAACTGCCCTTTCAAGGAGAGCTCTGAGAGAACTACGCCTTGCCCAAGGTCATCCAGCAGGTGCAAGTGGAAGAGTGGGGAATCAAACCCAGTTCTCCCAGATTAGAGTCCACAGACTTAACCACTGCACCCAACTTATCCAGAAGGGGAGTAAATATCATGCAAGTTAAATAATAAAGGAGTAGAGATAAAGGGGGAGGTCAGCCACGATGGAGACTGTCAATTGTCCTCAATCATAAGCCTGGTGGAACATCTCAGTGTTACAGGCACTGCGGAATTGTCTCAGATCTTGCAGGGCCTGTGTCTCACTCGGCAGAGAGTTCCACCAGGTCAGAGCCCAGTTCTAATTGACCAGGAATCTAACTGACCAGGAACCTTTTCAGGCCAGGAATCACTAGTAGGTTGTCATCTGTTGAGCGTAAAGCTCTTTGGACGACATATCAGGAGAGGCGGTCCCACAGATACAATGGTCCCAGACCATTTAGAGCTTTAAAGGTTCTGCAGGCTGGAAAGTCAGTAGTTCAGCAGTTCAAGACCCGAGTGCGGCATGATGGAGTGAACTCCCATCTGGTTCCAGCTCCTACCAACCTAGCAGTTCAAAAGCAAGAAATGGCAAGTAGATAAATAGGTACCGCTTTGGTGGGAAGGTAACAGCATTCTGTGCGCCTCGGTGTCTAGTCATGCTGGCCACATGACCACAGAAACGTCTTTGGACAGCACTGGCTCTTCGGCTTGGAAACAGAGATGAGCACTGCAACCCTAGAATTGGATTCAAATGACTTTTGAGCAAGGGGAACCTTTACGTTTACCTTTACCAGAACCAAGAAGGGGCTGTGGTGGCTCAGAGGCTAAGACGCTGAGCTGCAGACTGGAAGGTCGGTAGTTCGGCAGTTCGAGACCCGGGTGCCACATGATGGAGTGAGCTCCTGTCTCTGGTTCCAGCTCCTGCCAACCTAGCCATTCGAAAGCAAGAAATTGCAAGTAGATAAATAGGTACCACTTCAGTGGGAAGGTAACAGCATTCTGTGCTCCTTGGCGTTTAGTCATGCCGGCCACATGACCACGGAAACGTCTTCGGGCAGTGCTGGCTCTTCGGCTTGGAAATGGAGATGAGCACCACCCCCTAGAGTCAGATTCGACTAGCTTTCGAGCCATGGGAAACCTTTACCTTTACTTTACCAGAACCAAGATGGAGATAATAATGTGACCTACCTTGCAAGACTGCTGTAAGGTTTACCAAAAAAAAAGTGTGAGAGTGATTTGAACACTGAAAGCATCCTATATATGCAGAGCATGATAATCGCCGTCACCAACGGCTCTAATTTCCCGAGTCCCAAAATTGCTAATTCCTGCTTTGCATTTATAGCGTATAGGAAGCTATTGTCTACCAATTGTGTGATGTAGTAATAGGATATAATTAATGGCCTAAACTTGGGTAGTGTCAACACAATTATTCTCATTAGCTGCGCTTTAGCTACCGCACATGAACAAATGCTGCCACTTCAGAGACCAAAGGCCAATTATTGGCAAAGTAGGGATCAGTCATACTGCCCCCAAGGCCTGTTGCTGATTCGAGGCCATCGTAAGTTAAACACCAAACAAAGATTAATGCCATTGCGTGAGTCTGAGAGACAGTTGCGATGCTGCAATGTTCCCAACATTGCATAGTGCAAATAGCTGGGCTGAGAGAACCTGTTCTCCCTTAAATTTAGGGATTGTTCCAAAGGCAAACCTTCCAGCTGTATACCTCAATCGACTCATAGCTCCAAATTTGCACAGGGCCATTTCCTTGGCCAGATTTCATGTTCTTCCTTCTGCTCTTCTGTCTGGCAGATTCCAAGGGATTCCATATTCTAGCAGGTGCTGTCCTTGTTTGAAGGACTGCATTGAAACTGCCTTCTTCACCCAAAGGAAGTCCTTCTTCACCCAAAGAGTGATTAACACATGGAATTCACTGCCACAGGAGGTGGTGGTAGCTACAAGCATGGATAGCTTCAAGAGGGAATTGGATAAACAAATGGAGCAGAGGTCCATCAGTGACTATTAGCCACAAGGTACAGATAGGAACTCTCGCTCTGGGGCAAGTGATGCTCTGTATTCTTGGTGCTTGGGGGGGGGCAAGAGTGGGAGGCCTTCTAGTGTCCTGGCTTCACTGGTGGACCTCCTGATGACACCTGGTATTTTTGGCCACTGGGCGACTGGATAGTACCATTGGCCTGATCCAACATTGGCTTCTCTTATGTTCTTATGTGTTCTCCTTCAGTATCCTCTCTATCTGGTGTCCCATCGGAAACTTCTGTATCTCATATTAGCTCAATTTCTAGAGACCTCTGATGATTTTAAGGTTCTTTTTTTGCTTGATAATCCAGATACGGAAATAACTGAAATAGTAGCAAAATTTCTTCTCAGTACTATGGTTACACGTCCTGATAAAAAAGCTTTTTTAAAATGCTTTTACTCTGTTTACATAGGTTGCAATTCCAGTTTTACCTCATATGGATTTTGTACTTTCTGATCTGTAACTACCTGATTACCAATTTAACGCACGTGTGTGTGTATATATATGCCAATAAAGGCTTATCTGTCTGCATAGTGCAAATAAAGATTTATCAAGCTTCAATATGCCATGCGATGGTTGCTTCTCCAACCTCAACTGCTGATATTTTCAGAGGCTATCACCCTTTGCCAATCCTCTGTCCGGATATGCAAAAATTCTCCAGTTCGGCTCATGTCCTGTTCACCAGTTGTGAACGAGGATCTGATTTTTCGATGATCGGTTCGACTGTTCGTCAGCCTGTTCGCGGCTGTTCTGCCAGTTCTGTCACTGTATGGTTTCCGAAACCTGCAGTACAGCAGCGGTCCCAAACATGGTGCCCATGGGCCGGTGCCCAATTTTTTTTTTTTTTTAAGTGGGTGGGACCAGTGAGGGCACTTGCCCAGCAGGGGTTCTGACAGATTAAAAGAATGCTATTTCTGCAGCAGCTGCGACCTCAGTGTTGGTTTGGAACTGGTTGAGGGGACCGTTCATGGTGCATAGCCACTTGGCCCTGATGCACTTTAGTGCCTTACTGTCGGTCGTGGAAAATTTAAATGTGAGCAGAGGGACCGACTAAACATGAGCTCTACAGTAGAGACCCCAGTTGTGGTATGGTATCACTTGGTATCACAAGAAGAATCTGGCTACCTAGGTTTCTAGAGGTACCTGCCCCATGCGTCGCAAGCCCGATTTCACTGACTGCACAGCCTGTTATGCTAACCCATTGGAAGAGGGGTGATAGGGGGCAGTGTGGATGTACCAAATTTGGTTACGTTCCATTAACTCCCAGAATGTGCTCCTCATGGAGGTTGGGGCATTGTTAGAGACTAAAATTTCCAGCAAGCCAAAAATGGCCAGTGTCTGCCTGAACTGTCCCACTGTGGACTCAGCCATGATGGAAGACATGACCTGTACCTCCAGCCATTTGGTATGGGCATCTATGATCATCAGCATCTTGCGCCTAATCGGGTCTGCAAAGTCCCAGAGGTTGACTGGTGCAGTCGGAGGCACTGGACGACTTTTCCCGACAAAGGGTGCGGTGCCCCACCAACTGCAAAAGGTCATGGTCCATGTCTGGCCACCGAACCAACCCACAAGCCATCTCTTTCATCCTGTTGTTTTGTTGTTGTTGTCGTCATTCAGTCACACAGTTGAGTCTGACTCTTCGCGACCCCATGGACTCCATCACACCAGGCCCTCCTCTTCTCCGCCATCTTCCAGAGTTTACTTAATTTCATGTTTGTTACATCGATAACACTGTCTGACCATCTTCGAGACCCACAGCCAAAGATATGGCGGGCAAGTTCAGATCAATGTGGGGGGGAATTGTCAGTATCTGAAATTCGGCAAAACTTTAAAAAGGGGGGGGACAGAAAAAACCTGGTGTATTTTGCTTCCTGATGGTGGTTATACACACTGTAGAGCTACGATTCATTCTGACCTTGTTTACAGGGATATTTGGACCACGAACAACAGCAATCTGAAAAAATGATTTTTGGTGGTCCCAATTTATTCCAATAATGTGGGGGGGATCTATCCAGTTAATGACTTGGCCCTACTTCTTAACATGTGTTTTAAAGCTTAGGTCAGAGATGTCATATTTTGAATAATATTACTTTATGGGGAGCATGTCAATCATTTCGACCACGGAGGAGAACCACGTGGCCCAAACACATTTGGTTTTAATAGAATTGTGTATTATTTATTACTTTTAAGGCATCATAGGACCCAGTTTGGTGTAGTAGTTAAGTGTGTGGATCTAATTGGTGGAAACCAGGTTTGATTCCCCACTCCTCGACTTGCAACTGCTGGATGACCTTGGGCAAGCCATAGTTCTGTCAGAGCTGTCCTTGGAAGGGCAGTTCTCTCAGAGCTCTCTCAGCCCCACTGACCTCACAGGCAATGTTCACTCTCAGCTGAGTCAGTGTGAGCTAACTCACAGCTTTTTAGCCTCCGGCTGACACATTTTTGTCTCGGCTGAGGAAGGAGGGCTCCAGAGCAAACTGATTTTTGCAGCAACCAAATTGCTCACTCACAACATTAATGCCGATAGCTCACAAAGCAGAATTTTCGCTCACAAGACTCCACAGCTTAGAGGGAGCATTGCTCACAGGGTGTCTGTTGTGGGGAGGGGAAGGGAAATGGGTTTGTAAGCTGCTCTGAGACTCCTTTGGGTAGTGAAGGGCGGGGTATAAATCCAATCTCCTCCTCCTCCTCCTCTTCTTCTCCTTCTCCTTCTTCTCCTTCTTCTCCTTCTGACTTAGAGACCTCAGGCTAGCGCAATTTTGTCAGACCTTGGAAGCTAAGCAGAGAGACCTCCAAGGAAGTCTAGGGTTGCTACGCAGAGGCAGGCAATGATAAATCACCTCTGAACGCCTCTTGCCTCGAAAACTTCCTGGAGACGCTAAAAGTCAGCTGTGACTTGATGGCAATTTGCACCACCCATGCATTATAACTTTGTTAATTTAATATTTTATAACCAACTAGGGAGCTGTGGTGGCTCAAGTGGTTAAGATGCTGAACTGCAGGCTGTGGAAGGTCAGTAGTTCAGCAGTTCGAGACCCGGGAGTGCCGCATGACGGAGTGAGCTCCCGTCTCTAGTTCCAGCTCCTGCCAACCTCGAAAGTAAGAAATTGCAAGTAGATAAATAGGGACCACTTTGGTGGGAAGGTAACAGGGTTCCGTGCGCCTCAGTGTCTAGTCATGCCAGCCACATGACTATGAAAACGTCTTCAGACAGTGCTGGCTCTTTGGCTTTGAAATGGGGATGAGCACTGCAACCCTAGAGTTGGATTCGACTGGCTTTCAAACAAGGGAACCTTTACCTTTAACCAACTAGAATCCATCCCATTAGGCCTTTTTTTTACCTCTTTTGGTTACCTACTATCTGAAATCCAGCCATCTAGTCCCCCCTTCCCAGTTCCAGATCCATCACACTCTCGGCTCTCTGACCCGTGGGCCTCCACCCTCCGTAGTTGTACCTACCTGTTCACCTGGTTTCTATAACCAACTCATAAATAGCCTTTGTAATCCCCTAAGCACAAGGACAGCAATATTACCTGGGAGGCAGCTTTAAAGGGACTCTCCGATCACTCAGCCACAATCCGATTCAAAAATAACAACTGTGAAATCCCCCTGCCTTTGTTAAGTTCAGAGCTTTGAGCCAGTCGATGCCCACCGTAGGGTGACTCGCCTTTCATCACACAAAGGTCTAATGAATCAATCAAAATCAGCCTCTCTCTCTCCTCTGCTGACGGAGAGCGTAATCGCCCAAACTGTGAAATAGAGCTCTCCTATCGATCTTTTATTAATCTAACCACTCCTTTAACGCCAGCCTATCATTAGACTGGTAGAGCTCCCAATCCTAGGGCAGTAACAGTTGGGGCTGCTATTATATTGGCAATGTTCTCATCCAGTGGCATCTTTCCTTATCCAAATACCATTGTTGATAATATGAAAGGTGTGCAGAACTCATGCTTTAATGCACCGATGGTGAAAAGTGACGTCAAATCAGACATGATTTGTGGAAACCCCGTGGGAGTTTTCAAGGCAAGAGACATTCAGAAATGGTTTGGCATTGCCTGCCTGCCTCCTGGTATTCCTTGGAGGTCTCCCATCCAAATATTAGAAGAGGAAGAGGAAGAGGAAGAGGAAGAGGAAGAGAGAAGAAGAAGAAGAAGAAGAAGAAGAAGAAGAAGAAGAAGAAGAAGACGAAGAAGAAGAAGAAGAGGAGGAGGAGGAGGAGGAGGAGGAGGAGGAGATTGGATTTATACCCCACCCTTCGCTACCCAAAGGTGTCTCACAGCAGCTTACAAACTCCATTTCCTTCCCCTCCCCACAACAGACACCTTGTGAGGTAGGTGGGGCTGAGAGAGCTCTGACAGAAACTGCTCTTTTTCAAGAACAGCTCTGACAGAACTATGTCTTGTCCAAGGTCATCTAGCCAGATGCAAATGGAGGAGTGGGGAATCAAACCCGGTTCACCCAGATTAGAGTCCGCGCAGTTAACCACTACATCAAACTGGCTCTCTAGACATGGGTGAGAAGTTTTTTCTATGTTTGGTGGAAGTGTAAAGATGTGGTTTTATGTTGGAGAAGGGTTCATGAGATGTTAGAAAAAATAGGTTCAGTAGCGTTACGAAGAGGAAGAGGAAGAGGAAGAAGAAGAAGAAGAAGAAGAAGAAGAAGAAGAAGAAGAAGAAGAAGAAGAAGATTGGATTTATACCCCGCCTTTCACTCAGATTAGAGTCCGCACATTTAACCACTGCACCAAACTGGCTCTCTTTTGTGCAGATGTCTAGAAAGGGAGGGAGGGAGGGAAGGAGGGATTGGGGAGGGTTAGCACTGGTTGCAGTGGCCTGCCTAGACCTGAGTTGTAAGACAGCACGGTACTCAGCTGCATCGATTTCTATCCAGTATTTATGAAATGTATACCCTGCCTTCCTTCCAGAGCAGAACTCAAGATGGTTTACGAGGGATAACATAGGAGGTTCCTGTTGGGATATGCAAAGTCTATAGTGCAGACTTCTGAAGAAGAGCTGAAGATCACCCTACAGGGGGAGAGCTGAAGGACTGGTAGTTGGCATAGCTAGATTAGGGACTGCCCACAATTTCAAGTTATGTCCTTCTCGTCTCCTGATTGGCTCTTCTGGAGACTTCCTGCTCCTGCAGAGCTTTCTTGCTGCAGTTGTTCCACCTTCAGCAGTTAGGTTAGGCAGTTAAGGTTCTCTCTCTCTCTTCTATGTTCTACAACGGTTTGTTCTTCTTTAAATAAACCTACCTATTTTTCTTTCAACACTCAGAGCTCCCCTTCCTTTGCATATTTAAACTCAGCCAACAGTGTCCTCATACAGGCCCTGAACAGAACATACGGGCCTCATTACACATACACAATCCATGTGTTTTATGTCCACTTGTTTGTCCTTTTTTTCTTTTCTTTTTTTGGCTCTGCAAGACAGTTGGAGAGAAGGGAGGAGTCACATTATACGCATATAAAGAGGCTAACCAGAGTGGGAAGGCTATCCTCTCAATTGTCTCCTCCCAATGATAACAAAATTACTTGCCAAGCTGAAGCTGGAATGAGTCATACCTCAAGTGAGGCAGGTTTTTAGCAGTGAATGTAGAGTGATAGAAGATATCACATACAGATATTTAACTAAAAAAAACACCATTGTTTTTATGCACAATAATGTATTGCATCTGAGAAATAAGACTGTTGGCACTGTCCTTTCAAAGTCTCTCATTACTGTATTAATCACTGGTTATCAGAGGGTGAGATCTCATTGGATCTCGGAATCTAAGCAGGCTTGGCCCTGGCTAGTATTTGGAAGGGTGACCTCCAAGGAATACCAGGGGCATGACACAGAGGCAGGCAATGGTAAATCATCTCTGAATGTCTCTTGTCTTGAAAACTCAACAGGGTCACCATAAGTTGGCTGTAACTTGGTGGCACTTTCCAGCACCACCAATTAGAGGGTAGCTAAAATGATGGCGGCACCAACTAGCTGACATTCAATCGCAATCCAAACACCAGAGAACCAGTTTAGTGTAGTGGTTAAGAGCATGGACTCTAATCTGGGAGAACCAGGTTTGATGCCCTGCTCTTCCACATGCAGCTGCTGGTGTGACCTTGGGTCAGTTACAAGTTCTTTCAGAGCTGTTCTCTCACAAGCAGTTCTTGAAAGAACCCTCTCAGCCTCACCTACCTGACAGGGTGTCTGTTGTGGGGAAGGGAAGTGAAAGGGATTGTAAGCCATTCTGAGACTCCTTCAAGTAGTGGAGGGTGGGGTATAAATCCAATCTCCTCCTCCTCTTCTTCTGATCACTCGGATCACTCGAATCACTCATTCTTCAAGTTCTTCCAAATACCATACTAGGCACAGTCACACAGCTACAAAAGATAAGGCCAATACACAAGGGTTGTGTAACTTGTAATGAAAACCTTAGCCTTAGAAGGTCACCACATTCTACCCTCTCCAACTGAACCTTGAGACCCACCATGAAGGGTTCATACCACAACCCTTTCTGTCCTGGCTGTTAACTGGATCTTTCTAATGTTTTTGCTTATCTGACTGTTTCATACATAAATATGCTTCATATGTAGGATTGCCAGCTCTGGGTTGAGAAATGCCTGGAGATTTGGGGGGTGGAGCCTGAGGAAGGCAGGGTTTGGGGAGAGGAGAGACTTCAATGGGGTAGAATGTCATAGCGTCCGCCAATGGTCCCTCGAAGCTGTGGAGTCTTGTGAGCAAAAATTCTACTCTGTGAGTTACCGGCATTAAAGTTGTGAGCGAGCGATTTGGCTACTGCATAAATTAGTTTGCTCTGGAGCCCTCCTTCCTGAGCTAGGGCAAAAGTGCATGAGCCAGAGGCTAAAAGAACTATGAGCTAGCTCACATTAACTCAGCTTAGAGGGCACACTGGTGCCCGCTTTCTATAGTGCCGTTTTCTCCAGGTGAGCTGATCTCTGCCACCTGGAGATTAGTTGTAGCAGCTGGAGATCACCACCCACCACCTGGAAGCTGGCAACTCTATTTCTATGTATTAAAAAAGACAGGTGAAAGGCTCGATAGCTTTGTGAACAGGACAGAAACATTTTGCAAACATAAACCTACTGCACTTAACTGTCTATGGATCGTACAGAAGAGAGGAGTTTTAATCTTCCCCCGCCAGCTGTTATCCTGCAGCCGAACCCCAAAATAAAAGCTAATATCCCTTTTGACAAAAGCCATCCAAGCTCAATATAGTAAATGACATGGGATATTTTTTAAGGCTGCTTGAAGATTCTCTCTTTTTCTTCCCCCTGTGTGGTCAGAAATTAAAAAAAGGGTAATAAACATGTTAAAAGGGGGCTAATGGGTCCCAAGCAGCTTGGTTCTCATCTTTGCAAGACTTTTATGGAACGTAATTAGATAATTACCGCTAATTGGCATAATGGGAGGAAAGAATATGATGGGTGCATAAGAACGAAAATAAGTTCTCGCAGTGCGCTCAATCTCTGCTGCTTAATCAGGCACCGGGGGGGATAATACACAATTGGCCGTACAGTCATGGAAACTTCTAATGATTATAGTTTGCAGTTTTTTGCTAATACAATTCTGGATTTAACTCAGCTCGAGCGTTAGGCTTGTCCCCTGCTGGGCTGTGGAAATGTGCGATCTCTATTGTTTAAGTGCAAAGTGGAGTTCCTTCTGCCTTTTGGCTTGCCTTGCTAACAACAGATGCAGAAGAGCAACGTAAGTACAGGCGATAAGCAATGGCCACTTTCACATTACCATTCTAAGCTGGACGTTATCTGTCATTGGCCCAGTTCGGAATAAATCGATACAGGGATGGAGGTTGCATACGGTGGATGTTGAGGGTACTGCCTCTGCTGAGGCTGACTACTCCTCAGACGAGGAAGAGTCAGGGAGCAACCCAGCCTCCTCTGGAGTCAGCCCAGAAGAAGAACCCTCAACAGCACCTGAGGAGGAAGAATCCCCAGCAGCTGCGCGGGAGGTGCAGCCAGAAGGAGAGGCCGATCCTGAGCCTGGCCCAGCACCCCTAGTTGCAGACATCCTGAGGCCAGATTCCCTGCCTAGTTCTCCTGAGTGCCCCAGACATAGGGCATGCCAGAGGCTGACTATGCAGGAATGAAGGAGTGCCAGACTGCAGCTCCTGCAAAGGCAATGGGAGGAGCTGTAAGCCTTGGCAGACTCAACTCCCAGGGAAGGGAGGACTGGCTTAAAAACACTCCTTGCACCTGTTTCAGTGTGGCAGCAACTCTGCATACTCAGACCTGCTTGTGTGTGAGACCTGCAACCCTGAATTGACTTCCCAGCTATCCGACCTCTGGCTCTGTGGCTTACCTTGATTCCGGACTGCGTTTCTAGTGTGTAGTCTCTTTGGCAAACAACCAAGACAGCACAGTGAATTTTTTTCCATTAACAATAACAATAATAACAATAATTGATGATGATGATGACAATTCAATTTATACCATGCCTTATCCCACTAGTGGGCTCAGGGCAGCTTACAGCATTTAGTCCATAAAACGATAAAACAGCAAAAGCAATAAAACAGTTGATAGCAGTTATGAATCTGTGGGCTAAAGACTTAGGGCAGGATACTGAATCTGATAAATGGGTTAAAATTTAGAAAACCAATATTAAAATTACTAAATCCATGGTTTTTAAAGAAAACATCTATAAAGTGGTGCATAGATGGTATTTATATCCAGCAAAGTTAGCCAAATACTCCACTGAATATGCTGGAAATGTAAGCAGAACGTGGGCACTTACTTCCACATGTGGTGGACATACGGTAAATGCAGATGATACAAAAAATGCTACAGGATATTATCCGATCCTCAGTACCACTAAAACCAGAACTGTTTCTCCTTAACATGATTCCAGACATATCTGGAAAAAAAACCAGACAAAATAATTTTGATTCATAGTGTAACTCCTGCCAGAATCCTGTACACAAGATATTGGAAATTAGATAAAATTCTGGACAGGGTAGAATTTATATATAAATTGTTAAATGTTGCAGAAATGGATAAATTAACAACAGTATTAAAAGGGAAAGAAGAAAAACACTTTGAAGACATTTGGTCTAAATTGTATAAATGGATAAAACACAACAGTTGAAGGTTTAAGCAAATTTATTTTATTTTCTGTTAGAAGAAGAAGAAGAAGAAGAAGAAGAAGAAGAAGAAGAAGAAGAAGAGGAGGAGGAGGAGGAGGAGGAGGAGGAGGAGGAGAGAGGAGGAGGAGGAGGAGGAGGAGATTGGATTTATACCCTGCCCTTCACTGCCCAAAGGCATCTCAGAGAGGCTTACAAACTCCTTTCCCTTCCCCTCCCCACAACAGACACCCTATGAGGTAGGTGGGGCTGAGAGAACTTCTGACACAAACTGCTCTTTTTCAAGAACAGCTATGCCAGAGCTTGTAACTGACCCAAGACCACATCAGCAGGTGCAAGTGGAGGAGTGGGGAATCAAACCTGGTTCTCCCAGATTAGAGTCCGCACACTTAACCACTAAACCAAGAAGCAATGCTGTTGGAAGTTTCTCACAAAATGAATGTATAATTACTAGCGGTGCTGTCTTTGTTTGTTGAAAAATAATAAACATAATTGAAAAGAAAAAAAACCCCAGTCGATAGCACAGCAGACAATATCATCAAACCCCATGCTTCATATTAGGTGACGAGATCGGGTGAGGCAGGGCTATCTGGCTGCTGAACATGATTGGTGGTGGTGGGAAGGGCCATCCAATCGCAGCTGACTTATGGCAACCCTATAGGGTTTTCAGAGCAGGAGATGAGCAGAGATGGCTTGCCATTGCCTGCCTCTGTGAAGAAACCCTAGTGATTTCCTTGGTGGTTTCCCATCCAAGTATTAACCAGGGCTGACCCTGCTTAGCTTCTGAGATCTGATGAGTCCAGGCTCGCCCGGACCACCCTGGTGATGGCACAAATAACCGCACGACAATCTTCTCCAGCAAAGACTGCAATCCTCAGGGCGTTTTCACAAAGGAGGCTTCAAGCGACTCTTTCCATCGAGCAAACCACACATTTTATTTCTTTTCCCTCCCCTTCCACATGAGCCAGCAGATGTTGACATAAACAACACAAGAGACTCTCAGAGGCCATTTTAAGCCCCCTCTGTGAAGATGCTCTCTGACAAAGGACGGGACTATTAATGGGAAACTATTATTTGGAACTATTCAGAGGAACTTTGGAACGATTAACTGGAAACATTTGCTTTTTGGAGACGAGCGCATCCTCGTCCCAGATGTCAGGACATTAAAAGCTTGATTTCTTCCCCCCCTCATGATCCAAGTTAGGACAAAAGAACTGCCGCAGTGGAAACCTCCCACTGCGTATCTCCAGAACATCGGACTCTACCCATTTTGCACTGGCCTGCCAGCGTGCCCATTTAACACCTGCACAAAACGCAGAAGACAACTGGGTGCGCGCCAGGAAAACAAACAGACGTGACCCATTGTTTGCTCGCCCGGGTGGGAAACAAAGAAGACGTTCCCAATAATCTCTCATTGTCTCGTCAGATGTGGCAAACCCTTTCATGTCCCAGTTGGAAGCGACGCTCAGCAAAAATGCTGGTTCACCGCTTCGCAAGCGCGCCAGAGACAGTTCTGCTGTCAAGACAAATCGCACGGGGTCACGAAGCAAAAAATGCTGACATGGGGCGGCCTCCGCCACGCTTCGTAGGTTCTGGCCTTTCCGAATTGTACCGGGGAGCACACAGAGGAGATGATAACATCCTTGATTTCATGTTCCCTTAGGGGGGAAGAAATGGGGTTCATCAAAAGGAGTAATCCGTGCTTGTGCCCTCCAAGAGTTGGCAAATATAGCAGAATGACACTGGCTGAGTTCAGACCGGCAGTTTGCAGCGGGAGCCAGTCATGGCAAAAAAGGCCCAGAATATATTGTTCCGGGTTTTCCCAGTCACAAAAAACAGGATCACGAAACTGCGGGGGAAATCGGGCGAAGCCGCGGGTCAAAATGCAGCCCCGCAGCTTCAGGTGTGAAATTGACCAATCGTGTCGGGGCAAACGACGGCGCAACACCGAGGCAGGTGTAGTGGGAAATCAGCCAGAGTCTCCCATCTATACCTTGTGGCGAACAGCCACTGATGATGGACCTCTGCTCCATATATTTATCCAATCCCCTCTTGAAGTTGTCTATGTTTGTAGCTTCCTGCCCCAGCGAAATCCATGTGTGAATCCACGTGTGTATTACTCTTCGGGTGAAGAAGAACTTCCTTTTATCTGTTCTAAGCTGACTACACCTTAGTTTCATTCAGTGCCCACAGGTTCTTGTATTGTGAGAAAGGGAGAAAAGGACTTCCTTCTCTACTGCCTCTGTCCCATGCATAATTTGGCAAACCTCTATCATGTCACCCCCTCAATTGCTTTAACTCTAATCTCGGAACGGACACCCCTTCCGAGTCCTACCCACCCACATAGTAATGATCTTTGCATTGGATTATATTGTCTCCATTACTCAATGTTCTCTGGTCGAGAAGATAACGTCAGTCACGGAGGTGCTCCCAGCTACACCACAGGAAGTAACCGTGTGATCTTCAAAAGGTACGAAGGACACCCCAAAGGGATGGAGGGGAAAGAACGAACAGGAGACGAAAGAATGGATGATTAATACGGTGGTGGCCGCGGACGGCCCTGTGGGACTCATAAGCCTGCATTGGGAAACCGGCCGCTTCGCTTTATTTAGTCATCATATTTAGAAAAACAGAGCGTTTTTGTTCTGTCAGTCCCCGCAAGTCCATTTGTTTAGGCAAGTGCTGCTACCGATGTACACAGCGCTTAATCATCACCGACACCTTATTGTGAGTTGCCCGAAACAGTCCGGGAAGAGTCACTGCCTCGACTGGAGAGATTACTTTGGAAAGAGAACATTTTTTAATAATAGAAGTGACGGTCCAGGAATGATACACTGCAGAGTAGGGGAAGGGGAAGGCCGGACGGCAGGGGGTAGGGTGGGGGAGAGTTAACTAGACCCTGAGATTGCTCCTGAATGAACAAGCACTTCTAATGAAAAGATGTGAATGTAGAGAGTCCGTCGTCGGTAAGTGTCGCCTGAGGGGCTTTAGCTCCGTCCTCTGTGTGCTCAGCTCAACAATAATGTAGAGCAGCAGAGAATTTATTCAATTAACCACCATCCAAGAGATGACCGCGCTGAAGGGACTTGTAAGAACGTAGCAGTTGCTTGACCAGAGGACAGGAACGGAAGTGGTGATAAACAATATGTGGAAGTTGGGAATGGAATATCTGCCTCTCCAGCCAGGCTCTCTGCGCACTAACCTTCCGTGGTGAGGAAGGAAGGTCGAGAGGAAGAGGAGGAAGAAGAGGAGGAGGAGGAAGAGAAAGAGTTGTATATACCCTGTTTATCTCAAAGTTCAGGAGTCTCAAAGCTGCTTACAATCACCTTCCCTTCCTCTCCCCATGACAGGCCCCTTGTGAGGCAGGTGGGGCTGAGGGAGTCTTCAGAGAACTGGGATTGGCCCAGGGTCACCCAGCAGGCCTCGTGTCTCAAAGTGGCTGACAATTGTCTTCCCAGAGCCAGTTTGGTGTAGTGATTAAGTGCACGGACTCTAACTTGGGAGAACCAGGTTTGATTCCCCACTCCTCTACTTACACCTGCTGGATGACCTTGGGCAAGCTGTAGTTCTGATAAGAGCTGTTCTTGAAAAGGAGCAGATTCTGTCAAGAGCTCTCTCAGCCCCACCTACCTCACAGGGTGTCTGTCGTGGGGAGGGGAAGGGAAAGGAGTCTGTAAGCCGCTCTGAGACTCCAAGTGAAGGGCGGGGTTTAATTTCAATCTCCTCCTCCTCCTCCTCCTTCTGGAAGGAGCAGGGATGCTGAAAACATTACCAAAAAAGTAACTGTCATTTGAATTCACTGTGTCAAAAAATGCCTGCTGTGGTTTCGTTGTTGGCTCAAGGCTCTCTTTTGATGGCGTCCAAGATTTTCTCCTGATTCAAAATATTCATGCAGCATTACACACCATTTTGCACCTACGTAGTGGCAGCAAGCTTCGTCCCTACCTATGAGAGTTGCATTCAGGAATGATGCTTTCAGGAAGATCAGAGGCTGAATTCCGAGCATCTCTGTTGAAAAGACCTCCATTAGCAGGGCTGGGAAAGAACTCTGTTGGTTATGAACATAAGAATATAAGAGAAGCCACTGTTGGACCAGGCCAACGGCCCATCCAGTCCAACACTCTGTCACATAGTGGCCAAAAATACCAGGTGCCATCAGGACGTCCAGCAGTGGGGCCAGGACACCAGAAGCCCTCCCACTGTTTCCCCTCCTCCCAAGCTCCAAAAATACAGAGCCTCACTTGCCCCAGATCGTGAGTTCCTATCTATAAAGGTAAAGGTTCCCTTGCTCGAAAGCCAGTCAAATCCAACTCTAGGGTTGCGGTGCTCATCTCCGTTTCCAAGCCAAAGAGCCAGCGCTGTCCAAAGACATTTCTGTGGTCATGTGGCCTGCATGACTAAACACCAAGGCGCACGGAACGCTGTTACCTTCCCACCAAAGTGGTACCTATTTATCTACTTGCAATTTCTTGCTTCCGAACTGCTAGGTTGGCAGGAGCTGGAACTAGAGACAGGAGCTCACCCCATCATGCGGCACCCGGGTCTCGAACTGCTGAACTACTGACCTTCCACAGCCTGCAGTTCAGTGTCTTAACCACTTGAGCCACCGCTAATAGCCACTGAGGGACTTCTGCTCCATATGCTTATCCAGTTCCCTCTTGAAGCTGTCCGTGCTTGTAGCTGCCACGACCTCCTGTGGCAGTGAATTCCATATGTTCATCATTCTTTGGGTGAAGAAGGACTTCCTTTTATCCGTTCTAACCTGACTGCTCAGCAATTTCATGGAGTGCCCACGAGTTCTTGTATTGTGAGAAAGGGAGAAACGTCCTCCTTTCTCTAGCTTCTCTGGCTCATGCATACTTTTGTAAACCTCGATTATGTCACCCCCTCAATCATCATTGCTCCGAGTTAAAGAGCCCCAGTCTCTGGAACCCTGCATTTAGAGGACCAAGAGAACCATCAGGGTCATGGTCTCCTAGAGTGGTGGTCATAGGGTCGCCAGCTCCAGGCTGGGAAACTCCTGGAGATTTGGGGTTGGGGCATGGGAAAGACAGAGACCTAAGTGCAACACAGTATCGTAGGTCGAATCTTCATTTGCATTTTTAAATCAGTTTCGTGCTGCTGTGACGTTGTCTTTCTCTATGCTTGTTTGAATGTTGTTTGGAGAAGATTCTTTTAAAGCAGCGCGGAGGTGCAATGACAGTAGAGCCACCCTGAAAGGGCAATAAACGTATGTGGACATGCAAAAGTATGCTAGCACTGTTGAGGTGTGAAAGCAACACCAAATGTGGACAGCTTTTTTGAAGACGGAGTCAAAAGGCGGGGACACTGGTGGGAAAGACAAATGCAGATTCGGCCATAGACTCTGCCCTCCAAGGCGATTCGTTTTCTCCAGGGGAACTGACCTCTGTAGTCCAGAGATGAACTGTAATTCTGGGGGGGGGGTCCCCAGGTCACTCTTGGAGGCTGGCATCCTGGTGCTCTCTCCATCCATTTCCCAGATGGATACTGAATCAGGCAGAAGTCAGTATTCTTTACTTAAAAGCATGTTCCTAGCAGCGCATGCGTGGCTGAGATGAGTCTGAATATGCAGAGAAATTAAACACAGGCTGTACCTGCCTGCCAGTGTTCCCTCTAAGCTGAGTTAGCATGAGCTAGCTCACAGTTTTTTTAGCCTCCAGCTCACAGATTTTTGTCTTGGCTCCGGAAGGATGGCTCCAGAGCAAACTAATGTCTGCAGTAGCCAAATCGCTCACTCACAATTTTAATGCCAGTAGCTCACAAAGTAAAAATTTTGCTCACAGCTTAGAGGGAACATTGCTTGCCCGCCCTGACGTGGATGGCCTAGGCTAGCTGTCAGGCTTCTTAGTCAGGTCACGCAATGCAGGGCTTCATAAGAAGGTTCTGTTTATTGGTAAATCATAACTAAAAGATGCATGCACAGCTTGTGTCAGGAATGGCCATGGGGAATGGAGGCCTCTGACTTATAGTAACTTCAGACAACCCCCTGGTCTAATTGAAGCCAATGATTATAATCCGTGTGTGCAGGCAAAGCAAGCAGGCATAAGAGAAAAACAGTTTAAAAGCTGCTAATTCCCAGCGTGGTGCCTAGCATCTGGAGACACCACAAGGTCAGACATATGATAACAAGCAGACAGTGAAAAGAACTGATGAGAAGCCCGGAGGGGAAAGTACTCCCCTACATTCCAACTAAATGACAGGGCTACCTGACACTAGCCCAAGCTCATCAGATCTTGGAAGCCAAGCAGTGTCAGCCAATGGAGAGTACTTCGATGAGAGACCACAAGGAATACCAGGGCTGGGATGCCGAGGCAGGCAACGGCAAACCGCCGCTACTTATCTCTTGCCTCGAAAACCCTAATAGGACATTGTTAAGTTGGCTGCAACCCAATGGCGCCTTCTGCACACAGATCCCTGCCCCTTGTCAGTTTTAGGGCCTCCTGCCTACGAGAGATCGCAGCACAAGCGCCTTCTGGTCTATTACCCTGCTCGATATTTATTCCGCGCTCATCACGGCGATATCTGAGTCCCCGTGATTGATCAAGTCGCCGGCACTGTAAGACTATCTATAAGACGTCCTATTAATCCTGGAGCGAGGCCATCCATCATCCATAGTTCCTTCCGAGGAGATACAAAGGAAGGAATTCGGAAGTGTGATTGAACACCATCTGAATTACCCCCCCCCCTTTTGCAACCAGATGGCCTAATTGATGCACGATGTAGCGGCTCCCGTGTCCTTGCCTTGAGAATATTCATTCATTCTTGCCTTACATTATAATGCTACAGCATAGGATGAATGGGGGCAGGGTGGGGAGATAACGGATCATGTCAATGAAGGAAGCATCTTTTAAGCCGGAGGTGTCAAAAATGTGGCCCGGGGGGCGGATCAGGCCCCCGGAGGGCTTCCATCAGCCCCCCAGTAGAACGGGCCATCTCCTGCTTCCAGTTCTGTTGCTGCTGCTGCATCCTAGCTCGCTTCGCCAGACTCTCTTAATCACTCAGCCATTTCATGTTCTAACCTGGGTCCTCGACTCAGAACTCTGAGCACGAGATTTCTGTGGCGAATGCCGATCAATCAAAAGTAGGTGTGCAGCTTACAGAGCTGATGTTTTAAGCATGGTTTTATTTTAAGTTAAAAAAAAACCAACCCTTTGTGTTGGTGTCCTTTATCAAGTTTATATCTCTGCTACTGGGCATTACATTTTAGGACACACACGGCCCGGCCCAGCAAGGTTTCCTTTATGTCAGATCCGGCCCTTGTAACCAATGAGTTTGACACCCCTTCTTTAAGCTGTCTGAAGTGGTAGAGCAATTTGAACGACCGGTTCTCTTGCGGTGTTTCTAGGAGGGTCGCCAGCCTCCAGGTGGGGCCTGGAGAACTCTGGCTTTTACAACTGAGAAAATGGCTGCTTCGAAGGGTGGACTCTCTGGCATTGTGTCATGCTGAGGCCCCTCCCCAAACCCCGCCCTCTCCCGGCTCCACCCCCAAAGTCTCCAGGTATTTTCCGACGCAGAGCCGACAACCCTAGTTTCTAGGGATTTATTTGTTTTATTGGCTTTACATCCCGCCCTCCCCGCAAACGAGCTCAGGGTGGGTCACAACAGTCCAAATGCAGACATGGTAACAAATCCAATACCAGTCCCAAATCATAAAAAGTTAAAAGCTTCTAAATTCAACAGCAGATGGCAAAAATCTCAGTTCCCAGTAACCAAGTGTGCCTCTGGTGCTGGGCCTATGTGGACAAAAATAAGGACCCACTCAGCAGATGCCATCGCGATCTCTACACAGGGCAATTCACCTGGGCAGGATAGGCAGGGGAAGTCAAAATATTTAGACATGATTGAGAGGGATCTCCAAGCCCCACCTGGATAGCATTGGAAAAAGTGCAGAGAAGGGCAACTAGAATGATAAACGGGTTGGAACACTTTCCCTATGAAGAAAAGTTAAAACGCTAGGGGCTCTTTAGCTTGGAGAAATGACGGCTGAAGGGTGACATGATCGAGGTTTATAAGATTATGCATGGGATAGAGCAGGTTGAGAAAGAGGTACTTTTCTCCCTTTCTCACAATACAAGAACTCGTGGGCACTCCATGAAATTGCTGAGCAGTCGGGTTAGACCAGATAAAAGGAAGTACTTCTTCACCCAAAGAGTGATTAACATATGGAATTCACTGCCACAGGAGGTGGTGGCAGCTACAAGCATGGACAGTTTCAAGAGGGAATTAGATAAACATATGGAGCAGAGGTCCATCAGTGGCTATTAGCCACAGGGTATAGATGGGAACTCTCAGTCTGGGGCAGGTGATGCACTCTATTCTTGGTGCTGGAGGGGGTAGCAGTGGGAGGGCTTCTAGTGTCCTGGCCCCACTGCTGGACCTCCTGAAGGCACCTGGTATTTTTGGCCACTGTGTGACAGAGTGTTGGACTAGATGGGCCATTGGCCTGATTCAACATTGGCTTCTTTTATGTTATGTTCTTATGTTCAAACGCCTGCCAGTTTGGCTCACTTCCTGTTCACCAGAGGTGAGCAGGTGGCCAGTTGGCTGACAGGCTGTTTGGCTGTTCTCAGAGGGTTCGTGTGTATTTTCAGGGGGGAAATGTACTACTTGGAGCTATCAGAAGATGAGAGAGCAGCTGGGAATTGGCTTCTGATCTCCTGCTGGGGACATTTTGTTCTGTATCCATCAGTGCTGGAGGTTTTTTTTGGTGGGGGGTGGACATCAGGAGCCAACATCTAGCTGATTGGAAGTCAGGTTCTTCTGGTCTCCCCAGTCCTGGAAACTTTGTCACCTACCGGACTTACTGAGATGCAGCCACTTTAGTCTATGTGATGGTGTGTGGGGTTTATCAGAAGCCCAGCTGATTGCCTTTCTGAGAGCCAGTTTGGTGTAGTGGTTAGGAGCATGGACTGTAATCTGGGAGAACTGGGTTTGATTCCCCACTCCTCCACATGCAGCTGCCGGTGTGACCGTGGGTCAGTCACAAGTTCTTTCAGGGCTGTTCCCTCAAGAGCAGTCCTTGAAAGAGCTCTCTCAGCCCCCACCTCACAGAGTATCTGCTGTGGGGAGGGGAAGGGAAGGGGATTGTAAGCCGCTCTGAGATTCCAAGTGAAGGGTGGGGTATAAATCTGATCTCCTCCTCCTCCTCTTCTTCTACTGCTGCTGCTTCTCTCCCTCCTCCTCCTCCTCCTAACCCTCCCCCTGAGGGTTATATATGTCTGTTAAAAAGAAGAAGAAAATACGAAACTTTCCTGAGTTCCTCCCCATTCCAACAACCCCTCCCCACCTCTGGAGAGATCTTTCCTATGACCACAGGACCTGGGTAGAAGAATGGCATGGGTTGGAGTATTGCATTGAGGTAGTGAAAGAGGTGAATCTTCCATGGAAAGAGTAAATTCAGCCCCTAACCTCCCCTGCTATCCAACCTATTCTTCTGTGTGGCTCTTTTGATCCCAAGCTGAAAGGGGCGACTGGAATGGATAGAAATGCAAGAAGAATCTGTATTCTGTGCATTTATGTTTGGATTCTCAGGATGCCAGCCTCCAGGTGGGACCTGGGGATCCCCCAGAATGACAGCTCATCTCCAGACTACAGAGATCAGTTCCCCTGGAGAAAATGGATGCTTTGGAGGGTGGACTCTATGGCCTTGTTCTCCACTGCAGTCCCTGTCCTCCCCTGGCTCCATCCCCAAATCTCCAGGAGTTTCCCAGCCTGTATCTGGCAACCCTACGCCCCCCACCCCCAACTCCCAGCGGTGGCCAAGAGGGACCTGGCCACCTGATTGGATTCGACCCACTGAATTTATACCACTCCATATCAGAACCCATTTAATTAATCCTGATGCAGATCCTATTAAGTTGTCCAATACAATTTCTTCCGTTTTAACAGGAAAGTGGATAAGAAACTTAAAGGAGGGGGGAGAAGTCTTAATGAAAACATAAGAGAAAAGAGCTGAACAGCCAAGTTTTCAGGGAATTCCGAGAAGTGGCTTGGCTCCGATTTGAAAGCCACAAGGGGAAAATAAAGGATAATTAAGAAGCAGATGGGCTGCCTTCCCAGACGAGCACAAGAAGGCTGAGGATTTCGGCTCTGAGGAATGTGGCGGAATAAGGGTGATGTTCATTTGCATCGCTTAGAACTCCAGTTATGCAGGCGCGGAGAAGCGTCCACTGTTCCTCACTGGGCAGGCTCACGAAATTCTCCACTGCCAAACCTCTCCGCCAGATTCAATCAGTCCATTAGCTGATGTGACACACAGAAGCATGAGTGACTATGCTTTTTCCCTGCTCTGGCACCTTGGAGATACTTATTTTAAATAGACTTAGTTGTATTTTTAGTTACGTAACAGGCTTCCATCCACTCTCAAGGCAGTAAAAGAATGCACAGAAGCTTTTTGGAGCTGGTCTCTCAACCATCAGCATTTTGTGGATTGCATCTCCCTAAACAGTCTCACACTTAAACGCAAATCTTCCTAAATATTCCTGCACTAAATATTCCCTCACTAAATAATACCACACTGTTCCCCTTTGGGAACAGCCAAACATAAATCTCCCTAAATAATCTGACACAAAATATTACCCTTACTAAACAGTGGAAACGGCGTGGGACTATTTAGTGAGAAAACAGTGTTGGACTCTTTAGTGGGAGGATATTTAGTGTGGGACTGCAGTGTTCATGGAGCCAAAGACATGGTACTGCATATTGAATAAGGAAGTCCAGTATGATCTTCCTCTGGGAACCAGCCTGCCTTGTCGAGGGATGAAGTTGGTAGTGACACGTGGAATGGCTTTTCTGATAGTCTCAGACTTCAGAATTCCAGTTTATTATTATTATTATTGCTATTATTGCTTTTATCCTCTTCATGTCCACAGGTGTAGAATCTAGTGATCTTAATCACAATATCCCACTCACTACACCACTCCACACCAGCTCAGCAGTCACAAGGCAATCTTATCACAACAAACAGACAAATATCACTTTATTTTTCTAATCATATTGTCAATTACTGAAAAAAAATATTTAAGATTCAACGATGAATTATTAATTATACCAGATGTAGTAAGCTTAATGCTAATATTAATCTCATAACCTTGGTTTTTCTCCAGATGTTGACATATATGTATATTGATTTCTTCCTGTTGATTGTAAACTCCTTATACAGTCTGCTTTGCGGGGAGGGCGGGGTATAAATCCCATAATAAATAAATAAATAAATAAATAAATTAAAAAACAATTAAAATATCGAAAACAAAAATCCCAGCTTCTTGGAGGGAAAAGGAGCACCATCTATACAGGCTTTCCAGAACAAATGGGATAATTTATTTATCTATGAAATTTGTTAATTGCCCTATCCCAGTCTATGCCAGGCTGGCAATATCCACGGGGGCATAGTGCCATAAAAACATGTAAAACATTAAAATTCTACAGAACAATTTAATAAAACTGAAGATCCTTTTAGAGTCTAAGATGACGGCATCTTGGAAATTTCTACCCAAACTCTGGACTACTGGGCCAGTTTCCGGGCAGGGGGAGAGGGAACTCATAAAAGCAATTGCTGCCCTCAACCAAAACTGTTGCTGCCCTCAACCAAGAGCCTTACAGGCCCTGCAGAATAGCATAAGATCCCACAGAGCCCTGATGTATTTCGGCAGAGAGTTCCACCAGGTTGGGCCAGGACTGAGAAGGCCCTGGCCCTGGTCGAGGACAGCTGGATGTCCCTAGGGCCAGGGACCACCAGGAGATTGCTATCAATAGCGTACAAGGCTCTCCCAGGGACATATTGGAGAAGATGGTCTCATAGATACACTGGTCCCAGACTGCTCAAGGGCTTAAAGGTCAATATCAACACCTTGAACTTTATTTGGTACTCCACTGGAAGCTAGTGAAGCAGGTGCGGCACAGGTTGAATATGTGCTGTCCATGACGTTCTCATCAGGACTTGCGCCGCAACGTTCTGGATCAGCTGGAGTTTCCAGATCATTCTTTTTTTAAAAAAAAAAATTATTTTCATTTTCTTATAATTACATTACATTGTAATTGCATGTAATTACATTACATTCCAACTACACAGTTTACATATAGCTTGGAGTCTTATACATTTATTAACCTTTCTATCCATTTATACACTCTTACCCATCTTTCATAATGTACCTTTTCATTTTTATTTTGTAACGGCAAACTTAAAATCATCTAATTGTGCTAGCTCTAATACTTTCAATATTAATTCCTCTCTTAAGGGAATTATATCTAGTTTCCAGTTTTTTGCCAATAATAGGCGAGCGGCCGTTACTATATAAGATGCTAAGTAAGTTTCCTGTTGGTTGAATCCATTTGGTAATATATTTAACAGATATGTTTCTGGTCTTAGTACCACATCTTTCTCCAAGATTTCTTGAATCGTCTTTTGTACCATTCTCCGATAACCTTGTACCTTATCACATTTCCACCATAAGTGGTAGAAGGTCCCCACATTAGATCATTCTCAAGGGCAGGCCAGCATAGAGTGAGTTACAGTAGTCCAGCCTGAAGGTGACCGTCACATGGATTACTGCGGCTAGGTCAGGGCATGACAAGAAAGGAGCCAGTTGCCAAGCTTAGCGAAGATGAAAAAATACCAGCTAGGTGACGTACATGACATGGGCCTCCACTAATAAGGAGGCATTCAAAGTCATGCCCAAGCTCTTGACGGACGACCCAGGTGTCAATGGGGCCCTGTCCAGAGCTGGGCCGCTCTTGGTTAGTACTCGGATGGGAAGTGGTTTTCCCATGTTTAGGCTCCTACCGCAAGACTGAACTGGAACACAGACACGACATTCCAGGGAGGTTTACTTTTCCTAAATCGGCTGGGAACAACGATACAGATGTCTCACAACCACTGACTCCAAGATGGTGTTGCCTGCACTGACGGAAACTCAGAATTTGTCCCAACTTTTATCATTTAGAAAAAGAGATTGGATTTATACCCCACCCTTCACTACCCGAAGGAGTCTCAGAGCGGCTTACAAACTCTTTTCCCTTCCCCCTCCCCACCACAGACACCCTGTGAGATAAGTAGGGCTGAGAGAGCTCGGACAGAAACTGCTCTTTTCAAGAAGAAGAAGAAGAAGAAGAAGAAGAAGAAGAAGAAGAAGAAGAAGAAGAAGAAGAAGAAGAAGAAGAAGAAGAAGAAGAAGAAGAAGAAGAAGAAGAAGAAGAAGAGACTGGATTTATACCACTTGGAGTCTCAGAGCAGCTGACAAACTCCTCTCCCTTCCCCTCCCCACAATAGACACCCTGGGAGGTAGGCGGGGCTGAGAGAGCTGACAGAAATGGCTTTTTCCAGAACAGCTCTGAGAGAACTGTGACTGACCCAAGGTCACACCAGGAGCTGCATGCGGAGGAGCAGGGAATCAAGCCCCGTTCTCCCAAATTAGAGTCTGCGCTCTTAACCACGATACCAAACTGGCTCTCTGTGCAGTGCTGTGCAGAAGAGAAAAGATCCATATGTTATTTCTAACAGTAGCTTAGTTGATTAATGCAGAGAGTGCATTTTTTTTAAATTGAAAGCCTTGAAGAACAAGAAGGAATGCTCGTGCTGTTGTGAGAGTCAAGAAAACTTTGTATTTCAAGACTAGTTTTGAAACTAATTTTTGACAGGTCCTTTTTACCTTCCGCTCCCCTCTCCCCTGAGCATCTGAACAGAACTTCATAGAGAAAGAATAACATCAGACCTTATGGAATATCGGTACCTCTGAAATGTCTTTGCGATGGTTTTTTTCCTCGTAGAAGGAACATATGGATAATGCCGGTTCTGGATGAAAAGACACAGGAGACGTATTTCCACGGTCGGCTGGATCCATCTGAACAAGCGTCACAATGACAACTCGAGAGGCAGAGTCAAGCCACTCTTGGAACTTTTGGGGGAAACGGGGCTGGATCCTGTGTTCACCTGTTCCCATTTTGTTTGCGTCATATGTTGCATTTTTGCATACGTGCCTCAAATATTTGCTCCCAATCTCTTAATAAATTTGATCTTAAAAATTCCTTTCATTGACATTTGTCTCTTAGCTTATGCTCCTCCCTCCCTCCCTCCCTCCCTCTTTCTTTCTTTCTTTCTTTCTTTCTTTCTTTCTTTCTTTCTTTCTTTCTTTCTTTCTTTCTTTCTTTCTTTCTTCCTTCCTTTCTTCCTTCCTTCCTTCCTTCCTTCCTTCCTTCCTTCCTCTCTCTCTCTCTCTCTCTCTCTCTCTCTCTCTCTCTCTCTCTCTCTCTCTCTCTCTCTCTTTCTTTCTTTCTTTCTTTCTTTCTTTCTTTCTTTCTTTCTTTCTTTCTTTCTTTCTTAGATCTATAAAGTTATGCACGGGGTGGAGAGAGTGGCCAAACTCTCTCTCTCTCTCTCTCTCTCTCTCTCTCTCTCTCTCTCTCTCTCTCTCTCTCAGTTTGGTGTGGTGTAGTGGTTTAGTGGTTAAGTGCACGGACTCTAATCTGGGAGAATCGGGTTTGATTCCCCACTCCTCCACTTGCACCTGGCTGGATGACCTTGGGCAAGCCATAGTTCTGATAAGAGCTGTTCTTGAAAAAAGAGCGATTTCTGTCAAGAGCTCTCTCAGCCCCACCTACCTCACAAGGTGTCTGTGGTGGAGAGGGGAAGGGAGAGGAGTTTGTAAACCGCTCTGAGACACCTTTGGGTAGTGAAGGGCGGGGTAAAAATCCAGCCTCCTCCTCCTCCTCCTCCTCCTCCTCTTTTTCTTCCTCCCTCCTCCCTCCCTCCCTCCCTCTTTCTTTCTTTCTTTCTTTCTTTCTTTCTTTCTTTCTTTCTTTCTTTCTTTCTTTCTTTCTTTCTTTCTTTCTTTCTTTCTTTCTTTCTTCTTTCTTTCTTTTTCTTTCTTCCTTCCTTCCTTCCTTCCTTCCTTCCTTCCTCCTTCTTCCTTCCTTCCTTCCTTCCTTCCTTCTTCCTTCCTTCCTTCCTTCCTTCCTTTCATGATATAGGTCTATAAACTTATGCATGGGGTGGAGAGAGTGGCCAAACTATCATTTTTCCCTCCATCTCCCAAAATATTAGAACTCAAGGGCATCCAATGAAACTGATGGGTGGTAAATTCAGGACAGACAAAAGGAAATGCTGCTTTACACAGAGGGTGACGAAAATGTGGAACTGGTTGCCAGAGGATGTAGTGATGGCCATGTGGATAAACAGCTTACAAAGGGATTAGACAGGTTCATGGAAGAGGTCTATCAGTGGCGATAAGCCATGGTGGCTGAGGGAAACCACCACATTCAAAGGCACCAGTCCTCAGAATCCAAAGATTGCCAGGTTCCCCCGGGCACCCATGAGGGATGGGGGCTATGGTTGCCAGATCTAGGTTGGGAAACGCTGAGGTTACGGTCACATTTGCCTTTAGATCCAACTCATGAATTCCATAAGCCATAGAAAGCCATTTGGCACGTAGTCCAGATGCAGGCTGCCATGTTTCGAGTATTTCTTATTCAAAACCAATAGGCTATAGTGGGACCCAATCTCAGTAGAAGGCACATACAAAGCCAGTATAATCAAACATGGCTTATGGAATTCATGAATGTTCAATCCATGATGAAATGCACGTCGAATTGGACTATGATATCACAACACAACTAGAGTGAGACGTAGTGAAATATTTGGGACTTTGTTCCTTATTCTTGTTTCTGTATTTTGGTTACACCTTGGCCATTATTGTTATGTTTCTGTTTAGTGAATTGTTATTCCATATCATTATATATCTACCTTGTTTATTTTCAGCCAGTGGTTTTTGTGCTTTGTTCCTGTCTTTGTACACTGGTTCCCCTTCTTTCTTTTGGTTTCTTTAGATCCAACTCAGCTGCAAACGCCTGATGGATCTAAAGGGCACGATCAGACAGCAACATCTGGGAAAGGTCCCGCAGTTGTTGGCACCCTGTGCTGCTCCACCACAGAAATGGAGTTAAAAGACTTGGGGGAAAGTCTGGTCCTAACACTTGCTGACAAGTCACGGATGGGCTTTCCCCCATCTGATTGCTCAAGCACGCTCTCAAGCCATCAGGATGGTCTGATCATTCCATCCTGACTCAGTGCCACTTTTCGCCCCACTTAGCAGTATGTGCATAACCGCATACTCCATGCCGAGCCCTCAGTGCAGAGGTGTGATTCCTTGTTCATGTGCTTGGGGAAAAAAATGGCAAAAAAAACCCCACTCACACATGGTGGCGTCTGATAACACAGTGATGGGCTGAGCCTGCCAGAACCTACCAGGGGAGAGGCGATCCTGGATTTGGTCCTAAGTAACATTCAAGACCTGGTGAGAGATGTAAAAGTGATTGTACCACTTGGGAACAGTGACCATAATGTCATTGAGTTTAACATTTGTACAGATAGGGAGTTGCCCAAAAAGACTGATGCAACCACTTTTAACTTTAAAAGGGGTATGTTTAGTATGGAACTCAACAACGATATGATTTCTGCAAGTGAATTCAGCTTTATTCGTAACAGCAACTCCAACTCAGAACACCACAATAACACACCACAAAACAGTGGAGCACAGCTCCTTCTTTTAAACTCTCCCGGGCTGTCAAGGCCACTCCCAAAATAAGTTAAGGACCAATGGAAATACAGAGATAAGGTCCAATCACAATTGTTCCCGCTTTGATACATATTTACAAGATGATTGGCTCTGTATCGAGGTTTCTCAGAAACCAGCCAATAGTAATGCGACAACTGAAGAGCCACATTTGAAATCAAGCTTAACATAGGAATGTATAGCATGGATTCACATTCCAATATACAACAGGGTAACTTCTCTGAAAGGAGCGTTCACATGCAGAGGAAACTGAAAGGAAAAGTAGAATGGGTCAAAACCATTGGGGACACTTGGAGACTATTTAAAACTACAATCCTAGAAGCTCAGAAAAAATATATACTAGGTTAGGAAAGGCACAAATAGGTATAGAAAAAAGCCTGCATGGTTAACCAGCAAAGTAATGGAAGCTGTAAAGGTAAGAAGGATTCCTTTAAGCGGTGGAAAGCTAGTCTCAGTGAGGCTGATAAAAGGGAACACAGGCTGTGGCAAATAAAATGCAAGTCTGTGATCAGGCAGGCAAAAAGGGAATATGAGGAGCGTATAGCAAAAAACATAAAGGCCAACAATAAAACTTTCTTCAAATATATTAGAAGCAGGAAACCAGCCAGGGAGGCAGTGGGGCCCTTGGATGACCAAGGGGTAAAAGGAGTAGTGAAGGATGACAGGGAAATGGCTGAGAAGCTGAATGTATTTTTTGCCTCTGTCTTCATTGTGGAAGAGGAGAAGTGCTTGCCCACTCCAGAACTACCGATTTCAGGAGGGGTGTTGAAAGACCTGAGTCAGATTGCAGTGACAAGAGAGGAGGTCTTATGACTAATAGACAACTTAAAAACTGATATAGAACCAGGCCTGGATGGCATTCATCCAAGAGTTCTGAAAGAACTCAAATGTGAACTTGTGGATCTCCTGACAAAATATGTAATCTTTAATTAAAATCTGCCTCCATTCATGAGGACTGGAAGGTAGCTAATGTCACTCCCATTATTAAAAAGGGCTCCAGGGGAGATCCGGGAAATTACAGGCCAGTCAGTCTGACATTGATACCGGGTAAGTTGGTGGAAACTGTTATTAAGGAAAGAATTAGTAGGCACATTGATGAACAAAAACTATTGAGGCAGACTCAGCATGGGTTCTGTAAGGAAAGATCTTGTCTCACTAACCTGTTAGTGTTTTTTGAGGGAGTGAACAAACATGTGGACAAGGGGGACCCAATAGATGTTGTTTACCTTAACTTCCAGAAAACTTTTTGATGAAGTTCCTCATCAAAGGCTCCTAAGTAAGCTCAATAGATCATGGGATAAAAGGACAAGTCCTCTTGTGGATCAAAAACTGGCTAATTAATAGGAAACAGAGAGTGAGTATAAATGGGAAATGAGTATAAATGGGAAGGGTGGACTATAGTCCACCCTTCAAAGCATTCCTCTTCTCTAAGGGAGCCACTCTCTGTAGTTTGGAGATAAAGTGTAATTCCGGGAGATCCCCAGGTCTCACCTGGAGGTGGTCATCTCTAGCTCAGTTTAAAAACAGGAACTTCTTTTAGGATTTCTCGGTGCGAAGGATGTGATTAGTCGTCCTTCTTGCCTGACCATGTTAACAAATGTGACGGGAATCTTGCTGTTAAGCTTGACACCTGCTTCTACTTCAACAGCATCTAAATGCCCTGAAATGGTGTATAATAGACAAAGTGCCTATCAACGGGAGGGGGAAAGCACTCCTTCGCTCAACCGGCAACTGAACTGTGAAATTCACTGCCGGGGGTTGCCGTGACAGCCATAGCAACAGATGACTTCAAAGGGAGATTGGACAGATCGATGGCGGTCAGGTCCGTCAGTGGCAACTAGCCGTGCTGACTAAAGGGAATCCTCTTGTTCAGAAGCAGGCGGTATATAGACTAGGGCAAGCAGTCGGGATGCCAGTCTCCAGGTGGGACCTGGGGATCCCTTGGAATTACAGCTCAGCTCCGGACTAGAGAGATCAGTTCCCCTGGAGAAAACGGATGCTCTGGAAGGTGGACTCTATGACATTGCACCCCACTGAGGTCTCTGTCACCCCCCAGGCTCCATTCCGAAATCAACAGGTGTTTCCCAGCCTGGATCTGGCAACCCTAACCCTCCGTGCCCCAACAGTGGCCAAGAGGGACCAGGCAACCTGAGTTAGGAAGCAAGAGCAAAGGTAGGCCTCAGCGCTCTAGGGGAATGTGTTGGCCACTGTACAGGGTTGCCAGCCTTTGGTTAGGAAATACCTGGAGATTTTTTTTGGGGGGAGAAGCCTGAGGAGGACAGGGTTTGGGAAGGGGAGAAACTTCCGTGGGGTTTAATGCCATAGAGTCCACCTACCAAAGTGGCGATTTTCTCCAGGTGATCTCTGTTGCCTGGGGACCAGTTTGTAATCCCAGGGGATCTCCAGCCACTGCCTGGAGAATGGCAACCTTACCACTGTGTGAGGTGGGCTGCTGGACAAAAATCGGCCACTGGTTTGACCCAGCAGAGTAACTCCTCTCTTATCCTCATCTTCCAAAGCATCCATTTTCTCCGAGGGAACTGATGGCGAGGTAGAGAAGAAGAACATATTGGATTTATACCCTGCCCTTCACTACCTGAAGGAGTCTCAGAGTGGCGTACAAACTCCTTTCCCTTCCCCTCCCCACAACAAACACCCTGTGAACAGTGTTCCCTCTAAGCTGAGTTAGTGTGAGCCTTGGTGTTGGCCCCCCAGAGGAACTGGTTGGCCCCTGTGTGAGATAGGATGCTGGACTAGATGGACCAGTGGTCTGATCCAGCAGGGCTCTTCTTATGTTCTCATGAAGGCCTCAGCCTCTCTGCCCTGGTGTTGGCCCTCCAGAGGAACTGGTTGGCCCCTGTGTGAGACAGGATGCTGGACTAGGTGGACCCCTGGTCTGATCCAGCAGGGCTCTTCTGATGTTCTTAGGAAGGCCTCTGCCTCTCTGCCCTGGTGTTGGCCCTCCAGAGGAACTGGTTGGCCCCTGTGTGAGACAGGATGCTGGACTAGGTGGACCCCTGGTCTGATCCAGCAGGGCTCTTCTTATGTTCTCATGAAGGTCTCGGCCTCTCTGCCCTGGTGTTGGCCCTCCAGAGGAACTGGTTGGCCACTGTGTGAGAGAAGAGGCTGGACCAGATGGACCACTGGTCTGATCCAGCAGGGCTCTACTGATGTTCCTAGGAAGGCCTCGGCCTCTATGCCCTGTTGCTGAACCTTCCAGAGGAACCGTTTGGCCCCTGTGTGAGACAGGAGGCTGGACTAGATGGACCACCGGTCTGATCCAGCAGGGCTCTTCTTCTGTTCTTCTGTTCTAAACTCACCCAGCAGGAGGGAAGTAGCGAAGTCAATTCAGACACATTGAAGGGAAAGATACTGCCTTGCCTCTGAAGTCACCGAAAGATTGCTTCATCTTCTTCCCGGAACTGTTAAGCAGATTTCTCCAACAAGGTCAGTAACTCATTAAAACCTCCAAAGTTCTCAGCAGATGGTTTCAAGGGTGGCAACACCTCAGTGTTAGCGCTGTAACGGCCCGAGCCCAGGCGGTTTCCTTGGAGGTCCGTTCGATTGATTTTAAAGGGATTTACTTCCAAGTAAGTGCACTTGGCACTGCAGTCTCCACCACTCCATTACTGGCTCGGATAACCGCTCAGCCCTTTAATTATGCACCAGTTTCTAATTTTAAATGCCGCTCAATGGCCTGGTAATTACCGTTTGGTGAATGATCACAAGCAACACACATTTGCCCTTTGCGATAGTTATTTTTGAAGCTTCGCTCTACGCAATGGGGACCGGCAACAGCAGAGGAGTGCGCTGGACCGAGGTCTGCGTGATCTGCCGCTCCCGTGGGGATAGGGGTGCCAACCTCCAGGCGGCAGCTGGAGATCTCCTCGGATTACGGCTGATCTCCAGGTGGCAGAGATCAGTTCACCTATGTGGGGTGGCGGCTAAGGGCGGCGGACTGGAGAGCCAGGTTTGATTCTCCACTCCTCCACATGGAGCCTGCTGGGTGACCTCGGGCCAGTCCCGGTTCTCTCAGGACTCTCTCAGCCCCACCTGCCTCACAAAGTGCCTGTTGTGGGGAGAGGAAGGGAAGGCGATTGTCAGACGCTTTGAGACACATGAGGCCTGCTGGGTGACTTCGGGCCAGTCCCGGTTCCCTCAGGACTCTCTCAGCCCCACCTGCCTCACAAAGTGCCTGTTGTGGGGAGAGGAAGGAAGGCGATTGTCAGCCACTCTGAGACACATGAGGCCTGCTAGGTGACCTCGGGCCAGTCACGGTTCTCTCAGGACTCTCTCAGCCCCACCTGCCTCACAAAGTGCCTGTTGTGGGGAGAGGAAGGGAAGGTGATTGTCAGACGCTTTGAGACACATGAGGCCTGCTGGGTGACCTTGGGCCAGTCACGGTTCTCTCAGGACTCTCTCAGCCCCACCTGCCTCACAAGGTGCCTGTTGTGGGGAGAGGAAGGGAAGGTGATTGTCAGCCGCTTTGAGACACATGAGGCCTGCTGGGTGACCTTGGGCCAGTCACGGTTCCCTCAGGACTCTCTCAGCCCCACCTGCCTCACAAAGTGTCTGTTGTGGGGAGAGGAAGGGAAGGCGATTGTCAGCCGCTTTGAGACACATGAGGCCTGCTGGGTGACCTCGGGCCAGTCACGGTTCTCTCAGGACTCTCTCAGCCCCACCTGCCTCACAAGGTTTCTGTTGTGGGGAGAGGAAGGGAAGGCGATTGTCAGCTGCTTTGAGACTCCCTAGTGTAGAGAAAAGCAGCTTATAAAATATAAGTCCTCCTCCTCCTCCTCCTTTGAAGCCCCTCCCCTCCCCAAACCCCACCCTCCAGAGGCTCCACCCCCAAATCTCCAGGTATTTCCCACCCCAGAACTGCCAACCCTACAGGGCAATGCGAGACGGCCCATCCAGAATTTGTTCTATGCGCGCACGACTGACTAGCTCAGGATGACACAAGCATTGGTCCAGTTATGATCAACTACAGAAAGCCTTTCATTAGGCAATTAAAATCCTTGAGCATGAATAGCCCTCTTGATTACTTTCCCATAATAGCAATACAGTTTTTTTTAAAAAAAACAAAACAGATGGCGATCCAAGTTCCAATTTTGCTCCCTCCTCGCGGGTGGGAGGGGTGGGAGTGCCGGCCAGATGGAGACCATCGCTGCCCTCAACTAAATGCCTGGCAGAACGTCTCTGCCTTGCAAGCCCTACGGAACCATAGTAAGTCCCGCAGGGCACGGATGTTACTCGGCAGAGAGTTCCGCCAGGAAGGAGCCAGAGCGCTAAAAGCTCTGGCCCTAGCTGAGAACAGCCGGATTTCTCTCGGGCCACAAGCGTCAGCTAGGCCTCTGGCTGTTCTAGCTGCCATGGGTGTGTGTGTGTCGGGGGACTCTGGAATCTTAACTCTCATTTCTGCTGCATTCCCAGCCTTACTTTCTCTATGGGACCGAAGCCTTTGACCTTGAGTGTCTGGTGCACTTTTCTCCTGAGAATGATTGCCCGTTACTTTGGCGGGTCCCTACCTGGCCTCTGATTGGACCTGAGCCATCAGGGGACCCTCTTGAATAATACAGATCTGCTGGCTTTGTGCGCTTTAGGCCAGTTCTAACACTGAAAGTGTTAAAGATAACGGCACGCTCTCAATGTCTCGATAAACTCTACTTCTTTGAATGAAAGCTGTTGGGAACTGGTCGCTGCAGTGGTCTGACAAGTTCTCTTCTTACTTAAAGACATGAAGAAGAAGAAGAAGAAGAAGAAGAAGAAGAAGAAGAAGAAGAAGAAGAAGAAGAAGAAGAAGAAGAAGAAGAAGAAGAAGAAGAAGAAGAAGTAGTAGTAGTAGTAGTAGTAGTAGTAGTAGTGGAGGAGATTGGATGTATACCCCACCCTTCACTGCCCAAAGGCCTCTCAGAGCGGCTTACAAACTCCTTTCCCTTCCCCTCCCCACAACGGACACCCTGTGAGGTAGGTGGGGCTGAGGGAGTTCTGACGGAAAGTGCTCTTTTTCAAGAACAGCTCTAACAGAAGAAGACGAAGACGAGATTGGATTTATACCCTGCCCTTCACTACCCAAAGGAGTCTCAGAGTGGCTTACAAACTCCTTTCCCTTCCTCTCCCCACAACAGACACCCTGTGAGGTAGGCGGGGCTGAGAGAGCTCTTTCGGGGACTGCTCTTTTTCAAGAACAGCTGTGCCAGTACTATGGCTTGCCCAAGGTCACACCAGCCAGGTGCAAGTGGAGGAGTGGGGAATCAAACCCAGTTCTCCCAGATTAGAGTCCGTGCACTTAACCACTACACCAAACTGGCTTTTAAGATACTTAAAAATTACATTGGGTGTGGCTAAATATGCATCAGTTCTTTTAACTCTTGGTTCCATATTGAATATCTAGAGATTGTGTTCTGTTCAAGGTTATATATCTGTGAGCTTCTAGGACTGAAAGGAAAAGGAATATCCAAGTAAAGGGATAAAAAAAATCTGTGCTGGTACAACTGAGTGGGGAAAATGTAAGAGTCTGTCTGCCTCTCCCCTTCACATTATCTACCAAAAACGTTCCCCATTATCTGGTGGCTGTCTCTCAAGACAGTTTACAATGACAACATGGTCCAATGGGCAATGAAGACCATCGATTGGACTTCTCTGGGATAGATTGGCTGGATCATGCCCATCATTTGAGGTTTCCTTGGCCAGAAGAACAACAACTCACCCCGGCTAAAAGAAATGGAAAACTTAATTAGAACGGACACCCCAGAAGAAAATTAAAATGACGTTACTCAAAGATTTATTCCTTCTGTTTTCTCACCTATGCAGCGTACATTGCCACTGCCCAAATAATTAGTTTCTGAAGCAATAAATATATGAAACAAGTAGAACAACTGGATCATGCTGTTACTCGTCTATCGGAGTGGGCGATAACAAGGCAAAGATTAAATTTCAATGTTATTATTCAGCCAACAGAATAGGCCTTTATGAGAGTCAGTTTGGTGTAGTGGTTAAGTGTGCAGACTCTAATCGGGGAGAACCGTGTTTGATGCCCCACTCCAACCACTTGCAGCTGCTGGTGTGATCTTGGGTCAGTCCTAAATTCTTTCAAGGTTGTTCTTGAAACAGCAGTTCTTGAAAGAGCTCTCTCAGCCCCACCTACCTCACAGGGTGTCTGTTGTGGGGAGGGGAAGGGACGGGAGTGTGTAAGCCTCTCTGAGACTCTGCGTGAAGGGTGGGGTATAAATCCAATTTCTTCTTCTTCTTCTTCTTCTTCTTCTTCTTCTTCTTTTCTGTGATCTTCTATTGAAAGGTCTGGAGATACAAAGCTACAGGAGGTAACTAGGCACACTCTAGGCATGAGCGTAGGGGCGGGCTTGCAAAGTCTACGGACTTCCAATTTACAAAGTGAGAATGATCTATTAAGGACTCGCTGGTCATGCCGGCCACATGACCACGGAAACGTCTTTGGACAGCGCTGGCTCTTCGGCTTTGAAACGGAGATGAGCACCGCAACCCTAGAGTCGGATTCGACTGGCTTTCGAGCAAGGGAGACCTTTACCTTTTTAACTTTGTTGGGTGATTCACTCAAATGCATCCTTGCTCTTTGCACGACAGTGTCAGGTGGTCCCCCCAGCTGGCCTGGTGGTCCATTGTTTCCAATTTCTGTGCTGTGTACTTCAGCCAATGTTGTGTGTGTGTGTTAACTGCCATAAAGTCCCTTCCAACTTCTGGCAACCCTACGAATTGATGACCTCCAAAGCATCCTATCATGAACAGTCTTACTTAGGTCTTGCAAACAGAGGAGGGCCGCAGCTTCCTTGACTGAGTCGATCCATCTTATGCTGGGTTTTCCTCTTTTCCTGTAGCTTTCAATTGTTTCTTAGCATTATTGTCGGTTCCAGCGAGTTTTGTCTTCTTATCGTTGGAGTGAGTGACTCGGCATGCCTGGACATTGGAGGTTGCTACATCACTCTAAGGGTTATCTCCCTGAATGGGATGCCTCCCTTCGTTCTGATTATTGTAACTGGCTGCCCCTTTTTAGAATCTGTTCTTTTTGGATCTCCTTGGTAAGTTTTCTTCAATAATGGCTGGGATTTTTAGCCTACTACCATCACACTGAGGTGTGACTATATCTGGGCATGTGTGTTTTCCATACAGGAAATTCTGCTCGTAATTACCTCAGAAGCCTATGCAAAGTTCAGTTCATGAAGATATATCGGTAACGTTGCTTCATGGTTTGATTACACTTTGTAATTTTTTTTCATAATTATATAATTGATTTCTTAGTCCCAAATTTATGTATGTCTAGTTATTACTGAGGAAGATCAACAAAATGAAGTTACGAATATCTGGATCCTTCGTTACTTATCTACTCCTACATTATTAACTACATAACATCTTCATGACCTTCTTGATAATATTAAAGGTAAAGGTAAAGGTTCCCTTGCTTGAAAGCCAGTCGAATCCGACTCTAGGGATGCAGTGCTCATCTCCGTTTCAAAGCTGAAGAGCCAGCACTGTCTGTAGATGTTTCCGTGGTCATGTGGCCGGCATGACTAAACACCAAGGCGCACAGAACACTGTTACCTTCCCACTGAAGTGGTACATATTTATCTACTTGCAATTTCTTGCATTCGAACTGCTAGGATGGCAGGAGCTGGAACTAGAGACAGGAGCTCACTCCGTCTTGTGGCCACTCGGGTCTCGAACTGCTGAACTACTGACCTTCCACAGACTGCAGTTCAGCGTCTTAACCAGTTGAGCCACCGCGGCTCCTTGATGATATTAGAACTGCATTTATTTATTTATTTTATTAGCTTTGTATACCGCCCTCCCCAAATGGGCTCATGCTTTACATGCTTCTATATAACTGTTTATAGGACTTCATTACTTGTCCTTGGTTTTGTATTTTCGTAATTTCTACACCGCACTTATTGGGTGGAACCTGAATGATTGTAATTATATTTCGCTTGTACTTATATTATTGTTATTACTCAATATCGTAATACGTTTGTTACATAGGATCGTAGCGTCCTTTTTGCACCGCTCTGTTTGGCAATCTGCTCTTTGCTGTGTGACCCTTCTTTGCTTCTGGGGTCTTTTTTTGTAGAGACGGTGCCCTCACACTCCCACACACATGATGCCGGACAAGTTGGCTGTTTGTGAGGGGAAGAGTACTCTTTCAGTTAGGCCAATTTCCCACAAGCGCTGCTCTGCGCTCGCCTTCCCTTTTGAGGATTGAGTAGACGCGGGGAAAATCGCCCGAAACTGCGAGGCAAAATCTGGCCGTGCAGCAGCTTGTGTGAAATTGACACGTACCATCCGGGCAAAAGGGAAGGGCAAGAGCGGAACAGCGCTTGTGGGAAATCGGCCTTTAGGCGTCTCTCTCTCTCCTTTCAACTGCAACCTGAACGTGAACGGGATCTCCTTGAATAAATGCAGATTTACCTTTTTTGCAAGATACTTCTTGGGAGATTTATTTACTGCAGTCATGATCACGTGTCTATGTCTGGGCAGATCTCTGTATCTTAGCCAAATATTCCTCTGCTTATAATGTGACCAAAGAATGATAGCCTCAGTTTAGCCGTTTGAGCATCTAGAGAGGATTCAGGCTTGATTTGATCTAGAAGCCATTTCTTTGCCTTTCTGGCCATATGTGCGGTAGACACCTTTGTGGTATTCAGTGCGAATCAGCCCCCTCACGGATTCTCCTCATGTCTTCTTCTCTGCTATTTCCAGACTGAAATGCCTTGGAGATCTTGCGACGGAGCAAAAGCTTACATATTAATTTCACCGCTCATGTCAAGTCAGGCTATGCAGAAGTGGATTTTATTTAAGAAAATGGCATCTCCTGTGCCTCAGAAGCTCTCAAATAAATATCTAATAAATGTCCATTAGGGGGAAATATGCTTGTTTGTTTGTTTTTTTGCCGATAGCCAGGGCAAGAGAAGACATCTATTTGCAGATAAATACGTTTGTGTGTGAAGCGCAGTCAAGTCTCAGCACACTTATAGAGACCCCAGCATGGAATTTTCAAGGGAAGTGAGAAGCAGAGGTGGTTTGCCATTGCCTTCCGCTGCAGAGTCTTCCTTGGTGGTCTCCCATCCAAGTATCGACCCTGCTTAGCTTCTGAGATCTGAGAAGCAGAGGTGGTTGGCCATTGCCTTCCTCTGCAGAGCCTTCCTTGGTGGTCCCTCATCTGAGTACCAACCCTGTTTAGCTTCTGAGAGATCTGAGAAGCAGAGGTGGTTGGTCATTGCCGTCCTCTGCAGAGCCTCCCTTGGTGGTCCCCCAACCAAGTACCAACCCTGCTTAGCTTCTGAGATCTGAGAAGCAGAGGTGGTTGGCCATTGCCTTCCTCTGCAGAGCCTTCCTTGGTGGTCTCCCATCCAAGTACCGACCCTGCTTAGCTTCGGAGAAGCAGAGGTGGTTTGCCATTGCCTTCCTCTGCAGAGTCTTCCTTGGTGGTCTCCCACCCAAGTACCCATCCTGCTTAGCTTCTGAGATCTGAGAAGCAGAGGTGGTTGGCCATTGCCTTCCTCTGCAGAGCCTTCCTTGGTGGTCCCTCATCCAAGTACCAACCTTGTTTAGCTTCTGAGATCTGAGAAGCAGAGGTGGTTGGCCATTGCCATCCTCTGCAGAGCCTCCCTTGGTGGTCCCCCAACCAAGTACCAACCCTGCTTAGCTTCTGAGATCTGAGAAGCAGAGGTGGTTGGCCATTGCCTTCCTCTGCAGAGCCATCCTTGGTGGTCTCCCCTCCAAGTACCCACCCTGCTTAGCTTCTGAGATCTGAGAAGCAGAGGTGGTTGGCCATTGCCTTCCTCTGCAGAGTCTTCCTTGGTGGTCTCCCATCCAAATACCAACCTAAATTAGCTCCTGAGCTTTGATGCCTCCCCTCCCAGAAATAAATATATAGCATCCTAAATAGTTATTTTTTTAAGCAAAGTTTAACCAGCTTGGTATAGTGGTTAAAAGAGGCGGACTCTAATCTTGAGAATCAGGTTTGATTCCCTGCTCCTCCTCCACATGAAGCCTGCAGATGTCCTTGGGTCAATCACAGTTCTGTCTGAACTCTCTCAGTCCCACCTACCTCACAGGGTGTCTGTTGTGGGGAGGAAGAGGAGGAGGAGGAGGAGGAGGAGGAGGAGAAACTGGATTTATACCCCACCCTTTGCTACCCAAAGGGATCTCAGAATGGCTTATAATCTCCTTTCCCTTCCTCTCCCCAGAACAGGCACCCTGTGAGGTAGGTGGGACTGAGAGAGCTCTTTTTCAAACTGCTCATGAGAGAACAGCTCTGAAAGAACTTGTGACTGTCCCAGGGTCACACCAGCAGCTGCATGTGGAGAAGTGGGGAATCAACCCCAGTTCTCCCAGATTAGAGTCCGCCACTCTTAACCACTACACCAAGCTGGCTAAAACCTTGCATTTTAAAACAAACAAACAAACAAACAAACTATTTAAGAGGCTGCAATCACACGCACAATTAGCCGCACCATAGGTGCGAATGCCGGGCAGATTTAACGGGCATGATCAGACGTGAACATCTGGCCAGCGTCCCGCACCCGTCAGCAACCTGTTGTGCTCCGCCACAAGAGCGGAGTTAAAAGACACTAGGGAAAGTCCACTATCAAACGAGTTGCTATGGGCCACGGATGGACTTTCCCCTGTGAAGTCACGCCAGCGTGCTCTTGTGGCGTCGGGATGGTCTGACCAGGCCATCCTGACTCTGTGCCGTTCCCCCCTCCTTCACAGTATGCGCATCATCGCATACTGCCATAGGAAGCCCTCTATGTGGACATGCGATTCATTGATCCCCCGTTTAAGTGCATCGGAAACACCTGGCACCCCCCAAAAAAAACGATTCACCGGAGGTTTGCGTCTGATCACGCAGTGGCAAGCTGCCCCCTCAGCTCCCACGGACTGTGTGATCGTGCAGATGCGGGTCAAATTGCTACAGAGGAAATAGCCTCGTTCCCCCCCCCCCGCACATTATCTGGCACCTGTGACCACAGCCTGAGACTCCTTTGGGTAGTGACAGGTGGGGTATAAAAATCAACAGCAACTCCTCCTTCTGCTCCATCATCCCCTTTGCCTCCGTTTTATTCTTACAACAACCTTGTGAGGTAGGTTAGGCTGAGAGTGTGTGACAAGCCCAAGGTCACCTAGAGTGCTTCCAGGGCAGACTGGGGATTTGAACCTGGGACTCCCGGATCCTAGTCTTGACACTGAAACCACTGCACCACACCAGCTCTTAGTGGCTGGGAGATCAGGTGCTGCAGTGTGCTGTAATCCCCTTCCCCATGATGGGAGAAGTCGAATATGTTATGCAAGCCACTAATTTCGTAAATTTGGGGGCTATAATTTGGGGCTTTTCTTTAGCGCAGAACTGGCATGAAGATCCCTCCAGCCGAAGAGACAGGAGACCACTTTCAAAACCATTTGTTACATGTCTCTAAGGTCAAATCCGAAACGATTCAGCTTTCAGGGTCCAGTTCCTTCACAGTTCAGGGTTAATAGGACAACGACTCACGACCAACCAGCACGCTGGCCAGTTTGGATGCAGTGGTTAAGTGTGCAGACTCTAATCTGGAAGAACTGGGTTTGATTCCCCCACTCCTCCTCATGCAGCTGCAGGTGTGACCTTGGGTCAGTCACAAGCTCTTTCAGAGCTGTTCTCTCAAGGGCAGTTCTCAAGAGAGCTCTCTCAGCCCCACTTGCCTCACAGGGTGTCTGTTGTGGGGAGGGGAAGGGGGAGGAGTTTTGTAAGCCGCTCTGAGACTCTGAGTGAAGGGCTGGGTATAAATCCAGTATCATCACTCATCTTCTTCTTCTTCTTCTTCTTCTTCTCCTCCTCCTCCTCCTCCTCCTCCTCCTCCTCCTCCTTCTCCTTCTCCTTCTCCTTCTCCTCCCTAGAGCACTGACAAAATTTTACTTTCTCTGATCCACACGATGCCTGGCTGCAACTGCACACTGAGAATATATATTTTTTCCAGCTGACAAACAGATCTGATCTGACCACACGTATCTGGCAAAAGGAATGCTGCTTTGAAACTTGCGTGCCCCTTAGATAACTTGGGGATTCTCGAGGGCTGCCCGCTTTGAGTTGGGGGACACTTGGAGAGTTTGGGGGTGGAGCCTGGGGAGGGAGGGGTTTGGGGAGGGGAGGGGTCTCGGCAGGATGTAAGGTTATAGCGTCCACCCTCCAAAACCACCATTTTCTCCAGATGAAAAGTTCTGGGTCCTCTGGAGGTCAATTCTAATAGCAGAGGATCTCCAGGTGCCCCCTGGAGGATGGCAACCCTAAGGTTTTCCCTGTACAAGACTCAGTCTCCTTAGGTTGCCAACTTCCAGGAGGGGCCTGGAGTTCTCCCCAAATCACAGCAGACCTCCCGACTACAGAGATCCGTTCCCCTGGAGAAAATGGCAGCTTTGGAGGCTGGACTGGATGGCACCGGATCCCTTCCCAAACTCTGCATTTCCTGGGCTCTGCCCCCAAATCACCAGGAACTTTCCAACCCGGAGCTGGCAACCGTAAAAACTGCCCAAATTGGGGGAAAGCCAACAGCTGCGATCGCACACACTAAACGACCCACTTTCAATCCACTTTCCAACTGGATTTCGCCAGTTCACACAGGGCGATCTGCATCTGGCATTTGCTCGACGTTTTCTCAACTCGGAGGGAGAAAGTGCCGCTCGAAACCGCATTCAAATCCCACGAGGCGATACCGTACTGACTGCAAAGTCACCCCTGAACTGCCATAAAATGGCCATAAATCTATGCAGAAGGTACCATAAAACCCGATGATCAAAAGAAGCGAAAGTGGCATGCGGTGTGGAGGGTACCATAAAACCCAATAATCCTCATAGGACTTGGATTCCAGCCCTCTTACCATCCTGGTCGCCCTCTTCTGGACATGCTCGAGCTTGTCAATGTCCTTCCTAAAATGTGGTGCCCAAAACTGGACACAGGACTCCAGGTGAGGCCTGACCATAGCAGAACAGAGCGGAACCACCACCTCCCGAGATCTGGACACAATGCTTCTGTTAATGCATCCTAAGATTGCATTAGCTTTCTTCGCAGTCACATCACACTGCAGGCTCATGTTTATCTTCCTTCGCTGCTGAGACACTGCTGGAAATTACCTAGCTTCCAGTCCCATAGCACCTTAGAGACCAACATGATTTGGGGAGGGGGAATGAGTTTTCGAGAGTCTAAGCTCTTTTTGGCCACCAGCGGGATGCTTCAGGGCAGGGACACAGGGGGGTCTGTATGACCCGGAAGTGACCCGGTAGCTCTAGGAATTCCTGGAAACTCTATGGCAGCAATCAGTAGGAAGCCTGGCAATCCAATCTCGACCCCTTATACTTTCTTTACATGTAACTAAACAGGGATCCCATTATTAGCTTCCCCGTGCATCATCTCTCCCCACTGCCTGGGAATTCTTTTTTCCCCCCATTAACTTTTTTTTTATTTTTAAAGACAAAACATACATAAAGAGAAAACTAACATAAAAGAGGGGAAATTATTCTTGCAATTCCTTGTTTAACAAACTCATGCCTAAAACGGTTGCCGAACTTAGGGGGCTTATTAGTATAGCGGCTTTTGAAACCACATCCCCCCCTCTCATTTTGAGTGCTGCCCATTTCAAATTGGCAACCAACCAGCGCCTATTGAATTGCATCTGAATTGCAGCATCCGTTTCCTGTTCAACAGAATGTTGCATTTCTTAAAGGTTCAGTATCGGGATGGAGGCCTCTAACCTCTGTCGATGTTTCAGCGGCTCTCAATTGCTTCCTTCCTACCATATTAATATCAAGCGGCACTGATCCTACACAATGACCTTTTTTTATCTTCTTCGCTCCTGCTTTAATGGAGAAAACTAAAAAAAAAAGAGAAAAAAACTGTTGAAACTCAGATACACAACAGACAACAAAAGCGGACTCGGAAGAGAATATTGTTAGGATTCACTCGGTAGACTCGGTAGACAGATAAAAGGAAGACTGAATCGTTCGGGGAGGATAATTGGTTTCATGTATCACATTGCTGAATATTTCCTAGCGATTATTTAGTCACCGTTACCATGAAAGATGGCTTTTAAACAGCGGAAATGCGCCGAGATTATGAAAAGCAATTGTGATGTTCGTTTGGGAACATGAGAGCATCTTTAAATATATGACTGCAATATTCATATTTTTGTATTTAGGGAGATCCGAGTAATGAGATACAGTATTTTAACGTCATGCTCGTTATGAAAAAAAAAAAAATCAAAAGGAACCGTTTACATTCATATTACTTGTTTCAATAATGCATCCTTACCTAGATCTGATTGGATAGCAATGGATACAATTATCCCACCTGTTTAAAAACATGATCTAAAAGCAATAACTGCTGCAGTGGGGGGAAAAATTATTATTCCGTGTTATGAATATTAAAAATAAACGATTTATTTTCTAAAGGGGGTAATCCCCAGCTTTATTTAAATACACAAAACAGGACACATTAATACCCCCATTAGATAAATACAGGAAATAAAAGGTATTTGAATATTTTTATTACAGATTTTAGAGGGCCGGTGGGGGTGCAATATGTGGAGCAGAAGTTCTTTTTGTTCATTTTTTTTTAAAAAAAAAGAAGTATGTGAATTGCAGCCCTGGATATTCCTGTGACTCCATAGGCAATATATGTCATTTGAGTTACTTTTATTGCAGATCATTCTTCCCGAAACTTGTCACTCAAGAATTATTATGTTAATTCTGTATCTTGGGCCTTTCAAATGAATCAACAGAAACTGACACGGCTTTCTGGTGGGAAAACATGAAAAAAAATATTTAAAAAACAAAACAAAAATGAAGACAGCCATGTTGGGCCATCGCAACAGATCTAAATCGCCAGGTGTTTAACAACTTTTGTTAAGACTAATCCAAAATGTCACAAATTAGCGAGCAAGCTTTTTGCATAATAACGTTGAGAAGCTGATGGGCCATAGATCCAGAATAGACAAAGAGAAATACCCTTGAAACACAGTGAGCGATTAAAATGTTTGCTGCCAGAGGATGTGGTGATGGCCACAGGCAAAGACGGCTTTAAAAGAGGGTTAGGTAGATTCAGGGAAGATAGCTGTATCGGAGGGGGGGTTACTAGCCATGAGGGGACTTCCACGTTCAGAGGCACAACTCCTCTGAATCCCAGTGTCAGGGGGCAACATCAGGGGAAGGCCTCAGCCTCTCTGCTCTCTTTTTGGCCCTCCAGAGGAATTGATTGGCCACTGTGTGAGACAGGATGCTGGACCAGATGGACCATTGGTCTGACCCAGCTAGGGCTTTTCTTATGTTCTTAGGAAGGCCTCGTCCTCTCTGCCCTGTTGTTGGCCCTCCAGAGGAACTGGGTTGGCCACTGTGTGAGACAGGATGCTGGACCAGATGGTTTCATCCAGCAGGGCTCTTCTTACGAAGGCCTCAGCCTCTCTGCCCTGTTGCTGGCCCTCCAGAGGAACTGGCTGGCCACTGTGTGAGACAGGATGCTGGACCAGATGGACTATTGGTCTGATCCAGCAGGAGTCTTCTTATGTTCTTAGGAAGGCCTTGGCCTCACTGCCCTGTTGTTGGCTGTCCAGAGGAACTGGGTCGGTCACTGTGTGAGATGGGGTGCTAGACTAGATGGTTTTATCCAGCAGGGCTCTTCTTATGAAGGCCTCAGCCTCTCTGCCCTGTTGTTGGCCCTCCAGAGGAATTGATTGGCTACTGTGCGAGACAGGATGCTGGACCAGATGGACTATTGGTCTGATCCAGCTAGGCTTTTCTTACGTTCTTAGGAAGGCCTTGTCCTCTTTGCCCTGTTGTTGGCCCTCCAGAGGAACTGCTTGGCTGCTATGTGAGACAGGAAGCTGGACTAGATGAATGATTTGTCTGATCCAGCAGGGCTCTTCTCATGTTCTTAGGAAGGCCTCAGTTTCTCTGCCCTGTCATTGGTCCTCCAGAGGAACTCATTGGCTGCTGTGTGAACAGGATGCTAGACTAGATGGACTATTGGTCTGATCTAGCTGGGTTCTTCTGATGTTCTATGGTTACCATAGAGTTTTTGGCCAAACTGTTACAGTGTCGCTGCATGATGTCCCTGGCGTGATGGCATCACTTTCATGTGATGTCATTGTGCCGGCCACATCAATGTGTGATAGGCCTCTTCAGGGCAGGGAATCCCCCACCAGCCATCTGGCTGATGGCAGATTGGAGCCCCAAAGATCGGGGGATCCCCTGACTGGACAAGGGGTCTGGCAAACCTAGTTCCTCTGGAGGGCCAACAACAGGGCAGAGAGGCTGAGGCCTTCACAAGGACATAAGAAGAACCCTGCTGGATCAGACCAGTGGTCCATCTAGTCCAGCATCCTGTCCCACAGTGGCCAACCAGTTCCTTTTCAAAGCCAACAACAGGGCATAGAGGCCAAGACCTTCCTCAATGTTACCTCCTAGCTCTTGAATTCAGAGGTTTAGTGCCCTTGAATGTGGAGGCTCCCCTCAGTCACCATGGCTAGTAGCCCCTGAGAGACCTATCCTCCATGAATCTATAAGAACATAAGAAGAGCCCTGCTGGATCAGACCAGTGGTCCGTCTAGTCCAGCATCCTGCCTCATACAGTGGCTGACCAGTTCCTCTGGACGGCCAACAACAGGGCATAGAGGCTGAGGCCTTCCCCTGATAGAAAGCCAGCATGGTGTAGTGGTTACAGTGCCAGATTGGGATCTGAATAAACCCAGGTTCGAATCCCCACTCATGCCATGGGAGTTCACTGGTTGACTTTGGGCCAGCCACATTTTCGCAGCCTAGCGTACCTCTCAGGGTTGTTGTGAGGATAAAGTAGAGGAGATCAATGTCAACTGCTTTGGGTCCCCGTTAGAGAGAATGGCGGGAAACAAAGAAAGTAAATAAAATAAAAGTCTACTTAATCGGAACTAGTCACACCTCACTTACTTGGGGACATCTGATTTTGTTATCGATAAATGCAAGGATATTTCTGGGCAGGGACTCACAGGAATGGAGTTCCAGCTGGCTTCAAAATTGGCCACACCCACTACAGCCAAAACCTCTGTGTGCATGGCTACAGAGGGAAGGCCTGGAGAGCGACCCCCCCCCCGGTGACTCCGAGGTGGGCGGGTCAAGGGGGTTCCTGGAAGAATCGGGGAGGCATTTAAATGTCTCGCCGTGCCTTCCCCGGCCTGTTCAAGGGCCAGCTTGCCCGGGATCCCTGCAGCCACGGGGCGCCCGGGCAAGCCAAGGGAAGGCATGGGGTGTGGCCTAATATGCTAATGAGCTGTGCTGTTGGGGTGTGGTCCAATATGCTAATGAGTTTCTGCTGTTGGGTGTGGCCTATTATGCTAATCAGTTCCTGCTGGGCTTTTTCTACAAAAAAAAGCCCTGGATAAATGCATACGGTAGCCGAACTATCGATGTGAACACTGTTACCTCTCAAAGAGAACCAACCGAAACGGTGATTTTTTTTTTTTTTTTGCCGAACGACTCCACAATTTTCCATGTTGTCCTGTTTTAATTAAACAGGAACTCATCGGTAGCCCATGACGCATACCCCAAGAGCTTCCTTTTCAATTTTCCTCACAAACTTGACAAGATTAGAATTGGCTATCAAATGCTCTTTCTTCTCTTCTTTTTCGGGGGGGGGGGACACACAACTTGCTTCATTCTTGCCTAATTTCCTCTGAGTGGCCTCCAGAGAGACATAGATAGTCTAAATGTTGCATATGAAACTTTAATTACTTCTTTCTCGGCGAGGCGAGCGTGATAACGAACATTGGGGAGGAGATCTATGCTTCCCGGCTGCAGCCCAAACGCAGGAGCGGCGGAGGAAAATGACAAATGACGCAGGGGCCGATCACCAATCTCTGTCGGCTCCTCCCGTCCCTCCGGCCCAAGGATGGGGTGCCAGCTGGTCTTCTATTAACAGTAAATTGAAGATTCTTATTTATTTATAAGCATCATTAATCTGATCGCTTTGAATGCAATTTGTTTTGCAGGGAGGAGAGCCGGCCAGGTTTCCTTGGTACCGTCAGGGCAAATAAAATGGATGGTTTATTTGAAAACCTCACAATATTTAATCCCTGGTAAATTATGATGTGGCGGGAATGGGGAATTCCCCCCCTCCTCTTTCACTGCTGGAACAAAAGCCGAGGAAGACACGGGCGGAAGAGAAGTTCTGCTGTCTCTGCAAAAGTCCATGTTCTCTTTATCGGCCTACGGGAAATGCCACGTGAAACTCCCGCCCCGGCCAAATTGCATGGCTGATATGCTTATTTATAGCCACTTTGTGTTGTCTGGAAAGCAGAAGGTGAAGGAACGGAGCTTGCGGATGGGCCTGACACCAAGACTGCTAAACCATGAGCCCACAACACAAGGTTATTTACTGAGTGGCTGAAAGTAAGCTGCATGTATGAAACATTTTAAAAAGGTATCCAGTTAAACAGACCTTATGCCTGAAACGTTGATGAGTTACTGTCAGAGTTATACATAACCTTGCTCTCTGACCTTTTGGTGTAGTAGTTTGGTGGAGTGGTTAGGCGTGCAGACTTTAATCTGGGAGAACCGGGTTTGATTCCCCACTCTTCCACCTGCAACCGCTGGATGACCTTGGGCAAGCCATAGTTCTGTCGGAACTGTCCTCTCAAGGACAGTTCTGGAAAGAGCTTTCTCAGGCTCGCTTACCTCACAGGGTGTCTGTTGTGGGGAGGGGAAGGGAAAGGAGATTGTAAATCGCTCTGGGACTCTGAGTGAAGGACAGGTTATAAATCCAATCTCTTCCTGTTCTTCTTCTTCTTCCTCTTCTCCTTCTTCTTCTCCTCCTTCTCCTCTCCTCCTTCTCCTTTTTTGGCAGCCATTTTGTGATTGGGTCTACCTTCTATGGCTGCCATCTTGTGTTTGGCTCCACCCCCTATGACAGCCATTTTGCTTTCTTGTTGGGATTTATATTCGTTGTTCACTGTTAACGGGGGCAGCATCTGAACCTCGTGAACACGTCAGTGAAGTGGGGTGCCTTGTTGTCGATATTAATCAATTTTGCTGATGCATTTTTAAGTTGTCAAGTCGGGGAGGGGGGGGGCGGAAGTCGCACAACCCAGCACTAAGCTCCTTTTCTTCCTCTCCTCGTATGAATCCTCCAGCGCCGATTTGTCCTCCTGCACCACAAAGCAGCTCTGCATGCAAAGGACGTTCGTAATCTGTGATAAAATGTTCTTCTCGCAGAACCACGGCGGGTGTGTGGCTTAATGGGGTGCCATCTACTGGGATGCAGTCATAGACAGGGAAAAGAAGAAAATGCTGGAGCCGGGAGGCTTTGCGGAGGAAACAAAATGGTCAGCCCAGTAATATAAAAATGAATCGATTATCTTGGTGCCTTAGCAGTTTAGAGAGCTGGAGCCTGAAATCAACCGAGCGGCTGAGTTTCCATTCTGGGCTACTAGGTTGGAGTCAAACCTGCTACTTTATTTATAGAGCCAATTTGGTGCAGTGGTTAAGTGTGCGGACTCTAATCTGGGAGAACCGGGTTTGATTCCCCACTCCTCCACTCGCAGCTGCTGGGTGACCTTGGGCAAGCCGTAGTTCTGACAAGAGCTGTCCTTGAAAGGACAGTTCTGGAAAGAGCTCTCTCAGCCCCACCTACCTCACAGGGTGTCCGTTGTGGGGAGGGGAATGAAGAAAGGTTAAAATGCTTGGGGCTCTTCAGCTTGGAGAAACGACGGCTGAGGGGTGACATGATCGAGGTTTATAAGATTATGAATGGGATTGAGCAGATTGAGAAAGAAGTACTTTTCTCCCTTTCTCACAATACATGAACTCGTGGGCACTCCATGAAATTGCTGAGCAGTCGGGTTAGAACGGATAAAAGGAAGTCCTTCTTCACCCAAAGAGTGATTAACACATGGAATTCACTGCCACAGGAGGTGGTGGCAGCTACAAGCATGAGGGAGGGAATTGGATAAACATATGGAGCAGAAGTCCATCAGTGGCTATTAGCCACAGGGTATAGATGGGACCTCTCAGTCTGGGGCAGGTGATGCACTCTATTCTTGGTGCTGGAGGGGGGCAGTAGTGGGAGGGCTTCTGGTGCCCTGGCCTCACTGCTGGACCTCCTGATGGCACCTGGTATATTTTGGCCGCTGTGTGACAGAGTGTTGGACTGGATGGGCCATTGGCCTGATTCAACATTGGCTTCTCTGATGTTCTTATGTTCTTATAGGAAGGAGTTTGTAAGCCACTCTGAGACTCCGAGTGAAGGGCGGGGTATAAATCGAATCTCTTCTTCTTCTGTTTCCTCTATGAATGCAGTTCATTAGCTGACTTAATAGCATAAAGATGTCAGCTTCCATGTGGGACCTGGGAATCCCCTGGAATTCCAGCTCATCTCCAGACTACAGAGATCAGTTCCTCTGGAGAAAATGGCTGCTTTGGAGGGTGGGTTCTATGGTATTGCACCGAGGTCCCTGTCCTCTTCAGGCTGCACCCCCAAATCTCCAGGTATTTCCCAATCTGGAATTGGCAACCCTGCCCCCCATCCCCCAGTGGCGGCTGCGGGGGGGGATACCTGACAACCCGACAACAACCCTGTAGTGTTTTTAATGCAAGAGACTTCAGAGGTGGTTTGCCTTTGCCTGCTTCTACAAAGCGACCGTTGACATTCTGAGAGGTTCTCGGTGGTCTCCCATCCAAATACTAGCCGGGGCTGACTGTTCTTTGCTTCCAAGTTCTGACAAGATCAAGGAAGCCTAGGTTGTCCGGATCAAGGCCATAATTAAGAGGCTGGTCTAATTATCTGAGTTTGCGTGCGGGGAGGTCATGACATTGGGGCCTGCATTTCTGGTTTTACTGGAAGTTGCCCCAGAAGGTCAGTTGGGGGCTGGGATTTTCCCTAGCAATAGCCCATGAAACCAGGGGTTCCCCCACCCGCACCGGGGGACCGGGAGCCCTACTGAGGATAGGGCCTGATGGCAGGGGACCCTCACCTCTACCAGGGGTCTGGCAACCAGTGCTTCCTGTAAGCGGTGGAGTCTTGTGAGCAAAAATTCTACTTGGTGAGCTACCGGCGTTAAAGTTGTGAGCGAGCGATTTGGCGACGGCATAAATCAATTTACCCTGGAGCCATCCTTCCCGAGCTAAGACAAAAATGCATGAGCTGGAGGCTTAAAAAAACCCCTGTGAGCTAGAGGGTTCACTGCTGGCAACCCTGGTGGCCAACCAGTTCCTCTGGAGGTCCGACAACAGGGTGTAGAGGCTGAGGCCTTCCCCCGATGTTGCCTCCTAGCAATGTGGACTTTCCCTTTAGCCACCATGACTAGTAGCTACTTGTAGCCAGTATCATCATGCCCCTGTGCGACCTCATTTGGAATACTGTGTACAGTTCTGGTCGCCACATCTCAAAAAGGATATTATAGCATTGGAAAAAGTGCAGAGAAGGGCAACTAGAATGATAAAAGGGTTGGAACACCTTCCCTATGAAGAAAGGTTAAAATGCTTGGGGCTCTTCAGCTTGGAGAAATGACAGCTGAGGGGTGTCATGATCGAGGTTTATAAAATTATGAATGGGATTGAGCAGGTTGAGAAAGAAGTACTTTTCTCCCTTTCTCACAATACGATAACTCATGGGCACTCCATGAAATTGCTGAGCAGTCGATTTAGAACAGATAAAAGGAAGTGCTTCTTCACCCAAAGAGTGATTAACATATGGAATTCCCTGCCACAGGAGGTGGTGGCAGCTACAAGCATGGACAGTTTCAAGAGGGAAATAGATAAACATATGGAGCAGAAGTCCATCAGTGGCTATTAGCCACAGGGTATAGATGGGAATTCTCAGTCTGGGGCAGGTGCTGCACTCTATTCTTGGTGCTGGAGGGGGCAGCAGTGGGAGGACTTCTAGTGTCCTGGCCCCACTGCTGGACCTCCTGATGGCACCTGGTATATTTTGGCTGCTGTGTGACAGAGCGTTGGACTAGATGGGCCATTGGCCTGATTCAACATTGGCTTCTCTCTTATGTTCTCTCTTATGTTCTCTTAGACCTATCCTCCATGAATCTGGCGAATCCCCTTTTGAAAGCTGTCTGTGAAGCAACTGAAACAGGGGGCGACTGAAATGTAATGCTAGTGTTACATCTGATAGACTTGGCGGATGCCGTTTCTCAGCCAGCCTCTCCTCGCTCGGTTTGTGCTGAGACCTCCTTCTCCGCCCGATCGCGGGGCTCTCCCGGTTACCCGCGCAACCTCGAGAATTCTGTCAGGTTCATTTATTCCTATTGGCAAAACGGTTAAGAGCTCGTAACGCGGTGACAGCTTTTGTTGACCTAGTCCGCCAATGAGTTCTACAGCCCTGGAAGACGAAGAAAAAATACAGGAGTGGGAAAGCTGTCAAAGGCTAATTGGGGTAGCTGCTACAAACACGGGACATCGTGGCCAGAAGGGATTTGGCGGGGTTGCCTGGGGAAAGGGCCAAGGCAGAGAGGAGTTTGGAAAACTTAACCAACTGCCTGTAGAGAACCACCTTTTCCAAAAAGACTGGAGGTTGGATAGAAGGACAGGAGCACAGGAGCCAATTTTCTCCTAGAACATGTTTCGGGATAATCGGGGTAATAGTTGGAATCACCCCCCTGAGTTCAACGAGCCCTCTGGGAGACTTCCTTGGAGTACCAGAGCCGGGAGGCGGGGGCAGGCCTTATTCAGCCATCTCTCTGGTTATCCTCCAGGCTCCAATAGGGGTGAGTCACCAGAGGTTCCTATGACTTCCGGGTGCACACACAGTCAGTCACTAGAGGTCGCCATGACTTCCAGGTGCATACACACTCACACATGCACATATGAAAAATACAAAAAAACCAACCCCAGAAACTCTATGGTTTTACCATCCTAGTGATTCCTAGAGCTACCCTATGTCACTTCCGGTTTTTTTTTTTAACTGGATGTGACATAGTGCCACATGTGACTCTGTCTCTTTTTTATTGTGCTGTGGCTCAAAGAAGTGGTGGGCAACAGTGTTCCCTCTAAGCTGAGTTAGTGTGAGCTAGCTCACAGTTGTTTTTTTTAGCCTCCGGCTCACGCATTTTTGTCTTAGCTCAGGAAGGATGGCTCCAGGGCAAACTCATTTATGTAGCAGCTAAATTGCTTGCACACGACTTTAATGCCGGTGGCTCACAAAGTAGAACTTTTTCTCTCAAGACTCCGTAGCTTAGAGGGGGCATTGGTGGGCAACAGTTACCGTGGAGGTCAGGGAATCCTCCACCCCCATCAAGGGAATGGGACCCCTAAACTCTTGGATATATCCAGGCTTTTAAATGCTGGAGAAACATAGACAATTGCCCTGAATGGATGCTTCAAAGGAAGAAGAGAAGAAGAGATTGGATTTATACCCCGCCCTTCTCTACCCAAAGCTGTCTCAGAGCAGCTTACAAACTCCTCTCCCTTCCGCTCCCCACAACAGACACCCTGTGAGGTAGGTGGGGCTGAGAGAGCTCTGACAGAAACTGCTCTTTTTTCAAGAACAGCTCTGAAGAAGAAGATTGGATTTATACCCCACCCTTCTCTACCCAAGGGAGTCTCAGAGCGGCTCACAAACTCCTTTCCCTTTCCCTCCCCACCACAGACACCCTGGGAGGTAGGTGGGGCTGAGAGAGCTCTTGACAGAAACTGCTCTTTTTTCAAGGACAGCTCTTATCAGAACTATGGCTTGTCCAAGGTCATCCAGCAGATGCAAGTGGGGGAGTGGGGGAATCAAACCCAGTTCTCCCAGATTATAGTCCGCGCACTTAACCACTGCACCAAGAAAGGGGCTGTGATCACGCCCAATGGCTCCGATCTTGTGTTGAAGCAAATCTAGAGGTGTTCCAATGTCCTAACTGCACAGGGAGGCACCCACAGACTACCCAATGTTTAGGCTCTGACTGCCCAATAGATTGGGACATACGCATGTAAGGATTTGTATTTGGGACTTCAGAGTGTGTAGACATCCAACTTAGGGTTGTCAACCTCCAGGTGCGGGCTGGAGACCTCCTGGAATTGCAACTGATCTCCCAACTGCACAGATCGCTTCTTTATGGATTTAAAATAATATTTCCAACTATCCTGGAGAAAACGGCATCATATACTACTGAGTTCCCTCCCCTCCCTAAATCCTACTGTTATGTATTGAGCCCAGGGCTATTTTGGGGCAGGAATGCACAGGAACGGAGTTCCGGCTGGCTCCCGAGTTGGCCACGCCCAGCAGGAACTCATTGACATAATAGGCCACACCCAACAGCAGAAACTCATGAGGATTGGCAACATTCAGGATTGGCAAACATGCAAAGGAGTCCCTGCTACAAAAAAGAGCCCTGGGTTTTGACAAGAAACAAGGTAAACGGAATAAGAAGGAAAAGGTAGGTGTGGCCGGATGACCACACTGTGTGGCCTAATAGGAAAATGAGTTTGTGCTGTCAGGGGTGTGGCCTATTATGCTAATGAGTTCCTGCTGGGCTTTCTCTGCAAAAAAAGCCCTGATTGAGCCTAAGCCGTTCCTCAAGCTGTACCAGGAATGGTTTGAGCTTACTACTCTAGAACAATAGACCGTCAGGATCCTGGAACAAGCCAATAGATAACTGGTGAAATGTAAATAGCCCATCACTGGGAGTGGGTGGCTGTCGGTTGTGGTGTTTGCATGCCTTATAAGCAAGGGCTCCAGCCCCGCTAGCTGTCCTTGGAGTTTGTTGAAATCACTTAATTAACTGGAGCGGATGACTGCAATGTGTCCGGAACCCAGGATTTAACACCACCCTACAAGGCTCTACCCTCAGATCTCCAGGTATTTCCAAACCCAGAGCGAATGCAGTGAGAAATAGGGTTGCCAGCTCCGGAAGCTGGAGACTTTGGAGGCTGAACAGGGTGGGTTTCAGGAGGGAGGGAGGGACTTCCATCAGGTATAATACCATAGAGCCTATTTTCCCAGAGTGGCCATTTTATCCAGGTGACCTGATCTCTATTGCCTAGAGATCAGTGTCACAGGCTGGGGTGCCAGTCAAAGGTTGTCCAAACCAAGGTCAGGAGCCAAGAAGACAGTGCAAAGTCCAAAAAGCCAAGCCGGGGTCAGGAGCCAGGAACACAGAGCCAAGTCCAAAGCCAGGGGGTCCAAAGGTCTAGGTGCAAGAGCTGAGCCGGAGTGGATGCTAGCAACACGAAGCTGACTCGTTGCTTCCACTAAGAGTACTGCCCAGAGTGTGGAGTTAAATGCTGCTGCCAATTAGCCAGCTGCACGATCGCCCAGGCTCCTGTTAGAACTCGGGTCTGGCTGAGCGTCTCCCTTGTAGCCCGGCCTCTCGTCGCCTGGTTGCTAAGTTTTGCCGCAGTCACTCCCTTAAATGAGTCATATGTGGGGATGAGTCACGAGGACTTTCAGCTTGCAGTTCTTCCTCCTTATCTGGGCCAGGTGTGAAGACTACTGTTACAGGCACTTGCCAGCTCTCCTCCTCTGCTGCTTCAGAGGGGCCAGCCACGGTTTCTGCAAGCTCTGGCAGCTCTTCCTCACCCACGCCCATGACCATCAGTTCTAATCCCAGGAGATCTCCACCCACCACCTTAGTGAGGAAGCAGGGCTGGCGCTGGCTTTCCCAGCTAGGGTTGCCATCCTCCCAATGGCGGTGGGTTACCCCCCCAATTTTGGGGGCCCCAAACTGCCACCAGCCAGCTGGTCAGTTGGTGTGGGAATCCTGTCCCGCCCGACATGCCCGGCATGATAATGTCACCTGGAGGCAACGTCATTGCACCGGATGCGTTGTGCAGGGAACGCTCTAGCATTTGAGCAAAAACTCTATGGTAGCCAGTGTTTCCTCTAAGCTGAGTTAGTGTGAGCTAGCTCACAGTGTTTTAGCCTCCAGCTCACAGATTTTTGTCTCAGCCCAGGGAGGATGGTTCCAGAGCAAACTAATGTATGCATTCGCCGAATTGCTCGCTCCCAACTTTGATGCCCGTAGCTCACAAAGTAGAATTTTTGCTCACAAGACTTCACAGCTTAGCAGGAGCATTGATGGTAACCACAGAGCTTTTTGCCCAAATGCTAGAGCGTCCCACCCAATGTGCCTGGTGCAATGATGTCACCTCTGGATGACATCATCGTAGCGCGTGCACTTTGCACATGTGTCAGAAGACTCCCAGCACAGAACTGGACCCCTACGCACCCTGCCAGCGACCCTATTCCCAGCCCCCACTGGGTAACCATAAAGAGTATCTGCACAGAACTGCCCGGTAATGCTAAAACAGTCTTTCAAAGGGGAAAATAGAGCAAAGTTCTCCTTGGCTTCTACTACAGTCACGGTCTCGGATCCCGTGGTGCGCCACAACGTTTGCCCTTGGAAAGTGCAGAGCGGAATCGTCTTTTCTAAGCCTCCTGTTGACTTCCGCCACGTTTTGGAAATGTCAGCCTCGGAGCGACTGGCATTGCGAGAGCTTGGCATTCCGTTTGGCACGGCGACTCCGCGCTGTGGGTGTCAGAAAGGATGTCCGTGGCAGCAAAACAATATTCGCCAGCTGCCATCTCGTCGGTAGCGTCGCTAATTAAAAATATTATTTTCCAAAGAGGAGTTCACAGTTGACACGTCGTGATATGTTTCTTTCTGGAGGCCACGCTGGAGGCCCGGGGCGTGATCTGCGAGAAACAGGTGGGCACGGGCCTCCTTGTTCTTTTCATGCTATCAAAATAAATCAAAGCGCCTCCTCTCGGAAGAGCCCTGCTCCATCGTATGGGAAATATGATGTGCGTGCATTCGCCTCCGGCCCAGCATTGCCGATTGCGGGGGAATTAGCTCGAGTCCTCCACAGAAATTTGAGATTTCTATTTGCGTTTATGCCTGAGGTAAAGCTCAGTTAGTTATCAAACTTCTTCTGGGTAGAGTTGCCAGTCTCCAGGCGGAACCTGGAGATCCCCTGGTTATTACAACAGATGACAGAGATCAGTTCCCCTGGAGAAAATGGCTGCTCTAGAGGGTGGACTCTATGGCATTGTACCCTGCTGAGGCCCCTCCCCTCTGCAAACTGCGCCCTTCCCATGTTCGACCTTCCAAATTTCTAGGTATTTCCCTATCCAGAGCTGGAAACTGTACTTCTGGGTCAGTCTTCTTATGTTGAAGGCCATGCCTGTACAGAAAAAGGGGAACAAAAGGTTGGATTTATACCCTGCCCTTCCCTTAGAGTCTCAGTGCAGCTTACAAACTCCTTTCCCTTCCCCTCCCCACAACAGACACCCTGTGAGGTAGGTAGGCTCTGACAGGAACTGCTCTTGGGAGAACAGCTCTGAGAGAACTTGTACCTGACCCAAGGTCACACCAGCAGCTGCATGTGGAGGAGAGAGGGATCAAACCCGGTTCCCCCAGATTAGAGTCCACACTCCTAACCACAACGCCAAGGAAAAATAGGCTCCTACCAAATATCCCATTTTTCAAGCAATTCGTTCGCAATGCATTGATAACAATAGAAGTGCTGTGTACATAACTGAAGCGTATGGATTTATTTTAAAGGCGAACTGGAAATGAATAAAGGGGAATTAATTAAATACTGGTGTCATACTTTCCCTATCATCAATAGTGACTCAGGAGAGCTTACGATCACCACAGTACACTGGCAGCATGCAATTAAAAAACATACATATGACAACCGTATATACAACTAATGACAGACATCAGACACACACCCCCTTTTAAAAGCTCTTCCAAAGATTAGATCCTTACATATTCTTTGTGGATGGACCAACGTGAGAACCTCCCTGACCAGTTTGGTGTAGTGGTTAGGAGCATGAACTCCAATCTGGGAGAACCGGGTTTGATTCCCCACTCTTCCACATGCAGCTGCTGGTGTGACCTTGGGTCAGTCACAAGATCTTTCAGAGCTGTTCTCTCGGGAGCAGTTCTCGAGAGAGCTCTCTCAGCCCCACCTCTCTCACAGGGTGCCAGTTGTGGGGAGGGGAAAGGAAGGTAGATTGCAAGGCTCTCTCAGACTCCTTCAGGTAGTGAAGAGCTGGGTATAAAGCCAATCTCCGCCTCTTCCACCACCTCCTCCTCCTCCTTTTCTTCTTCTTCATCACGCCAAAGGGCCGGAGGAGCTGCAGGCCAAAATTACAGTGATTAGGATTGGAGAGAATGATCAGGTTCATACGGGAAGAAAAATACCTTCAAATATGTGGGTCCCACAGGGTTACCAGGTCCTCCCGGCCACTGGCGAGGGATGTCAAGGGTTGGGCTACCAAATCCAGGTGGGGAAACAGGGACCTCAGTGACTTCAACCTCCAAAGCAGCCAGTTTGGTATAGCTGTTAGGAAGGAAGGAAGGAAAGGAGGGAGGGAGGGAGGGAAGGGGGGGAGGAATGTTTTTGTACACCTAAGGCAGAATATGGCCAATATATTATAAAGGACAACCAAATTAACTGGGATGGAGTCCCGAAGTTTCTCATCTGCATAAAAGAACACCGTCGGAGCGAAAGGGACAGAGACAGAGAAGACAAGGCACTGTCAGAAATCGCTTGGCCAGCGTGCTTCATTTAATTCCTATATAACATCCCTGACAGGGATGATATATCACTTAGTGCTTTAAAAGATTCTTCAAACAGGGCAGGGGGGAGGAAATGATGAACAGCTCTTTTGACCCTGAAACCCAGAATAATTATGATTATCTGCACTATTTAACCTCCAAAGAATTGGACGCCGTTCATGGTCTGTTACTTTAGTGCCGATGGTTGATAATCTATACATGCCAGGCGCTGAAGGTCAGTCAACCTGAGAGCATTTCCATCGCAGTCGGCTCGCCTCTCCTCAGCAACACCGGGGTTCCCACTGCTCCGTTTGCCACCGTTCCTTTTTGCGAGCTTTCGGGCCGAAAGCCGAAAAATCAATTTCGCTTTATATCGAGGGTGGAGAAAGAGTTGAATACATCAATTGCTCGGCTCGAACAGTTAGTATGAAGCCTGTCAGCTGCTGGAAGAGGAGGCCAAAAGAGCCACAAATGGTACGGTTGCCAACCCCCAGGTGGCGGCTGGAGATCTCCTGGGGCTGCAAGTGATCTCCCAGTGACAGAGATTAGTTCCCCTGGAGAAAATGGCTCCTTTTTTTTTTAAATTAATTAAATTTTTATTTGAGCTGCAGTGGCCCAAGTGGTTAAGACACCGAAATGCAGGCTGTGGAAGGTCAGTAGTTCAGCAGTTCGAGACCCGAGAGTGCCGCATGACGTAGTGAGCTCCCATCTCTAGTTCCAGCTCCTGCCAACCTAGCAGTTCGAAAGCAATAAATTGCAAGTAGATAAATAGGGACCACTTCAGTGGGAAAGGAACAGCATTCTGTGCCCCTTTGGTGTTTAGTCATGCCGGCCACATGACCACGGAGATGTCTTCGGACAGCGCTGGCTCTTCGGCTTTGAAACGGAGATGAGCACTGCGACCCTAGAGTCGGATTCGACTGGCTTTCGAGCAAGGGAACCTTTACCTTTACTTTACAATGCTCCTTCTAAGCTTTGGGAGCAAAAATTCTACTCCGTGAGTTCCTGGCATAAAAGTTATGAGGGAGTGATTTGGCTGCTGCGTCAATTAGTTTGCTCTGGAGCCATCCCTTCCTGAGCTAAGACAAAAAGGTGAGAGCCGGAGGCTAAAAAATACTGAGCTAGCTCACACTAACTCAGCTTAGAGGGAACACTGCTATTATATAAGACATTATAGGAAGGGAAGGGCATGGGGAAAGGGAAAACACATAAAGGAAAAAATTCCCATCAAGCTTATATCTGTTACAATACAATTTCCATCTTAAATCTTTGTTTCCGTACCTCTTTCATTTATATAATTTCTAAAGCTATGGACGATTAATCAAGTCACTCAAATCCCTTCTATTTTGGATCCTGGAAAAGTACATATTCTTTACAGATCAGATTACATTTATTCCAAGTTTAGAGTAACTATAATCCATTCTTCATGATCTTCCTTTTCACAGTTTCTTTTCACCCGTTCATAAAGTGGTATCCAATTTTCTCTCGCATTTTGTTTACTTTGGTCTTTCAACAAGTCTGTCAAGAAGAAGAAGAAGAGGAAGAAGAAGAAAGAAGAAGAAGGAGAAGGAGAAGAAAAGGAGGAGGGGGGGGAGGGGGAGGAGATTGGATGTATACCCCGTCCTTCACTCGGAGTCTCAGAGCAGTTTACAATCTCCTTCCCTCCCTCTCCCCACAACAGATACCCTGGGAAGTAGGTGGGGCTGAGAGAGCTCTTTCAAGGACTGCTCATGAGAGAACAGCTCTGAGAGAACTGTGACTGGCCCAAGATCACCCAGCTATCTTCATGTGGAGGAGTGGGGACTCACGCCCGGTTCTCCAGATTAGAGTCTGCCGCTTTTAACCACTACACCAAAGTGGCTCTCACTGAAGCCCCTCCCCTCCCCAAGCCCCACCCTCTTCAGGCCCCACCTCCAAAATCTCCAGGTGATTCCCAGCCCAGAGCTGGCACCCGTAACAGGCAGACATGAACCAGGGGTCCTGCCAACACCTTTCCTGGTGCCTAACCAGTGTTTTTAGAAATTAGACAGGGGGGCAGATGATGTTTTTGCCCAACAAGGCTTCTGATTAGCCACTGGGGATTTGACTGGATGTGCAGATTCTTAAAAATGTGGTTTTGGCTGATGGTCAGCTGCGGCAGCCATTTTGTGGCTCACCCAACCTCCTGTGGCAGCCATTTTGTTTCAGCCATTTTGTGGCAGCCATTTTGTGGCTGGGCCCACCATGCTGTGTTGGAGTTCCAAAGGTGCCCACGGGCTCAAAAAGGCCGGGGACCCCTGACGTAAGCTCTGAGGGCTTCCCTGAACAGTTCCCTGGAACTGAGCTCAGCTGAAATCAACAGGACTTGTTTCTGATTAAAGGTGCATAGGATTGTCAGAGATGAGCCCATAGGGGAGGGGGACGGTGGTCTTATATGGAGAGCGGTAGCATCAATGATGATAGTGCAACCAAACAAAGTTTGAGTCCAGTGGCACCTTTCAGACCAGCGAAGTTTAATTCTGGGTATAAGCTTCCGTGTGCATGAATGCACACTTCATCAGATACATGCACACAAGAACTTATACCCAGGATTAAACTTTACTGGTCTGAAAGGTGCCACTGAACTCAAAGCCAGTTTGGAATAGTGGTTAGGAGTGCAGACTCTAAACTGGGAGAACCGGGTTTGATTCCCCACTCCTCCCCACAGCTACTGGTGTGACCTTGGGTCAGTCAGACGTTCTCTCAGAGCTGTTCTCTCAAGATCAGTCTTCGAAAGAGCTCTCTCAGCCCCACCTACCTCACAGGGTGTCTGTTGTGGGGAAGAGAAGGGAACGGAGTTTGTAAACCGCTCTGAGACTCCGAGCGAAGGGTGGGGTATAAATCCAATCTCTTCTTCTTTGTTCTGTTGCTTCAGACCGACAGGGTGACCCGCCTGAGTGTAATCCAAAGCAGAGTTAAAACTGTTTAAGCCCATTGAGCTCAGTGGAATCAAACACTGTAACTCTGCTTAGGATCACATGCTATGTTTTAGTTCGGGCTACATAGGGTTGCCAGTTCAGGGTCGGGGAAATACCTGGTGAAGGGGTGTGTGTGGAACCTGGGGAGGGTGAGGTTTGGGGAGTGGAGAAACCTCAGTGCAGTCTAATGCCACAGACTTCACCCTCCAAAGCAGCCATTTTCTCCGGGGGTACTGATCTCTGTAACCTGGAAACCAGTGGTAATTCCAGGTAATTTATATGGTTTATAGTGACTGCCGTGGTACCTTGATAAAGGATCGAACACGGGTGTGGAGTAGGCCTGTTGGTGCCACGGGAGCCACAACAGTTGGCCAGATATTTGGAATAATTTACCTCAACGTCAAAGAAGGAACGTGTTAAGCTACTCTGAGCTATTTTGTTCAGAGGAACTTCGAGCACAGACAGTTTGGTTTATGAGGATATTTTAAACATTTGTATATTTTGGATTGGAATGTGTTTTGTAATTTGTAAGGTAAAGGTAAAGGTTTCTCCTGCTTGAAAGCCAGTCGGATCCGACTCTAGGGATGCGATGCTCATCTCCGTTTCCAAGCCAAAGAGCCAATGCTGTCCGAAGATGTTTCTGCCGTCATGTGGCTGGCATGACTAGATGGAAAGAAAGCCACAGAACTGTGATAACAAGGCTTCAAAAAGAATTTTTTCTATCTTTAAATAACACCAAATACAATAACAATAAACACTTTCACATCAGTTACATAGGTTGAAGATGACAGAACGTGACAGGAACGGTAGTCTCCGGAATGAAGATTCCGTTTCGACTCTGAAGGAGTCTTCTTCCAACCCGAAGTTAAGTTGTGTGGATGAGTCAAATCATTTCAAACCTCAATCCTTTAAGGCCATTCTGAGTAGTTTCAATGTTCCATTTAACTAGTTATAACAGGGAAGAAACTTCCTAACATCAATGAATCAGTCTTTCCTTCCAACTTCGGGTTGGAAGAAGACTCCTTCAGAGTCGAAACGGAATCTTCATTCCGGAGACTACCATTCCTATCACCTTCTGTCATCTTCAACCTATGTAACTGATGTGAAAGTGTTTATTGTTATTGTATCTGGTGTTATTTAAAGAAAGAAAAAATTCTTTTTGAAGCCTTGTTATCACAGTTCTGTGGCTTTCTTTCCATTGTATGAGAGCTGTGACCATTCTCACTTTCTGACTGGCATGACTAGATGCCAAGGCACACAGAACGCTGTTCCCTTCCCACCGAAGCGATACCTATTTATCTACTTGTAATTTCTTGCTTTCGAACTGCTAGGTAGGCAGGAGCTGGGACCAGAGACAGGAGCTCACTCTGTCTTGCGGCACTTGGGTCTCAAACTGCTGAATGGCGCCTTAACCACTTGAGCCAAAATATAAATGCTTGGTAATTGTTGAACAGATTGCATAATAATAGCACAGGGTTCTGAGGGGGATTTTAGTTTGTTTACTTACAACCTATCCCGTAATATCACATTTGTATAACCACCTGGAGACTGGCACGTTTGTGCCGGTTCTTTTAATGAACAGCTTTTCTGAACTTTACTTCCTGTGTAAGAGACTTTGGGAGAATGCAGACCTTGAAAGTGGACCGACCGCCTCACAAAGCCGTTGATGATTTAGGGCAGCTGCTTTGCGTATTTAAATCAAAGCCGGGAATCAATAAACAATTATTTTTTTATGTATCTGTGTTAGTCCAGACCTTTTCTGGAATCCACAGTTAATCTCAAATTAATTTTACTCTGGCAACTGGCAAACTGACATAATTGGTGTTCGCGGAACAAGATAAAATAAAGCGCATCAAAAAATTCTAATCTATTCAAAATAAAAAAATAAAAAAATCCCGATATCGAGGTAATAGATCAGAGTCACATATTTCATTTTTATAACCAAGTAACAAGATTGCTTGTTCTCTGGTTTAGCTCAAATAAATTGTCTGGCGGGAAAGTACTAAAGATCATCAGATAGCGGACATGCTTTGTATTAGGTGCATTTTTTTAGGGGAACGAATGATCACTCCCAACATTGAGCATAATCTCTCCTCATTATGGATGTCAGAGAAACCTGGGAAGAAGAGAAGCATTATGTACTCTCTGGGTGCCCCAGGATGATATTGGGGGTGGGGGGATCTACTTAGAAGGGGACTCAACAAAAACTAGAAGTAGAATGTCATTAATGATTTGGAGTTGGGAGTCAGCAGTGCAGTGGCTAAGTTTGTGGACGGCACGAAGGTGTTCAGGGTGGTGATAAACAGGGAGGATTGTGAGGCACTCCAAAGGGATCTGTGGAGGCTGGGCTGTTATGTCCTCAGAGACATAATGGTGAGCATACTGAGCAGGTGCTCATTATGCGGATCGGAAATGCTGCACAAGTATTGCCCAATCAGAGGGCTTATGGTGGGAACAACTGTGATTGGTCATAAGGTACAAAGATGATTGGTCCTTATACCTGAGCTGTGATTGGTTATGATATTCAAATATTATTGGCACATTTTGTTTCTGTGGGCGTGGCTACTTCAGCCAGGATTGTATATAAGCTGCTGTTTTAGGACTGTATTTTGTCTAGCTGGTCTAGTCCTTAGCTGGTCTAACTTGGAGCTGAAATAAAGCTGAAATCACTTTTGAACTGACCTCCAGTGTGCTGTCTCGTACTTATCAACTGGCGACGAGGATGGGATATAGCGGGTAGGCAGCCCCGCTGAGACACCACAGAAGAAGTTCCGATCGACCGCGAGTTTCCGAGGGGGCTGTCCGCTCCAGGAAGCGCCGCGATGAGCTCCAAGCACCAGTTCGAGCCGTTCGAGCCTGCGACTGAGGACTGGGAGGCGTACCTCACCCGGTTCGAGTTCCACCTCGAGAGCGGCGGGGTGACGGATGCTGCGAAGAAACGAGCTGCACTGCTTAGCTCGTGTGGCAAAGAGGTGTTCGACATTGCTCGTTCACTTGTCACGCCTGATGACATCAAGACCGTGCCGTACGCCACGCTGACGGAGAAGTTGAAGGCTCATTTTGCGCCGCAGCCTTCAGAGATCGCTTCCCGGCACGCGTTCTACGAAAGGCGGCAAGGCTCCAGCGAATCTGTAGCCGAGTTTGTGGCGGCATTGAGGAAGTTGGCAAGGGCTTGCAACTTCGCCGATCTCGAAACAGCCTTGCGAGACCGGCTGGTCTGCGGTCACCGCGATGCAAAGCTGCAACAACGCCTGTTCGCCCTCAAGACGCTGACATTCAAGGTCACGTTCGAGGAAGCCATCGCCGCTGAAGCTGCTGAAAGGTCGACGCGGGAAGTGAGACAGCGGCCTGTGGCAGCCGAATCCAGCATTCACCAACAGGTCAAGGACCGTGAACCAGCGGCCGCCGTGGATGACGTACGAGAGCCTTGTTCCAGCAGCCAGCCGCGAACCCAAGTGAAGACTGCGCCAGCGCGTCAGTGCCTTGGTTGTGGCGGGAAGCACGAGCGCGACACCTGTTGGGCCAAAGGGTTGGTTTGTCGGGCTTGCGGAAAACGTGGGCACATCGCCAGAGTTTGCAAGTCGAAGAGATCGCCGCCTACGTCGCCTCCGCAGCGCTCTCAATTCCGAAGCAAGGTCAACACAACCTGCTCTTCATCCCTGTCGTCCCGAAACCCGACCCTGTCATCCAAACCCTCTTCATCGTCGACTGTCCTCACCACGGGAGTTCCCCGGAGGAAGAAGATTTTCGTCACCGTGTATCTTGACGGCGTGGCCTGCCCTTTCGAAGTCGATTCGGGGTCGGCTAGAACCATCATTTCGACGCATACACTAGATCGTCTTTTCCCTCGCCGAAGCCGTCGCCGTCTCCTACCAACTGATGCCTGTCTTGCCGATTTCCAAGGGCACAGAATTCCGTTGGCCGGTGAGGCTGAATTTGAAGTCAACTTCAAAGAGCGGAAGGCGGCTCTGTCCCTAATTGTTGCTGAAGGGGACAGGGTAAGCCTCTTAGGGCTTGATTGGTTTGAACCGTTGGGCATTGCTATTTCTGGCATTAATGCAGTGTGTTGTGATAAATGGGATTGCTTGTATAACGAGTTTCCTCAGGTTTTTGGAAAGGGATTGGGAACCTATACAGGTCCCCCGGTTTCATTTGAACTGGATCCAAATGTACGGCCTATCAGGTTAAAATATAGGAAGGTACCGTTAGCATTGCGACCAAAGATAGAAATGGAGCTCGACAAGCTCATTGTGCAAGGGGTCTTAGAACCGGTACCATACAGCAAATGGGAAACACCCATCGTTACTCCTGTCAAACCCAATGGTTCTATAAGAATTTGTGCAGATTATAAGTGTACAATCAATAAGGCGTTGCAACAGCACTCTTATCCTGTACCTGTGATAAGTCATGTACTTGCGTCTCTGGGGTGGGCAAGGTTTTTGCAAAGTTGGACCTTGCCCAGGCTTATCAACAACTGCCTGTGGATAGCAATGCAGCAGAAGCACAAACCATCGTAACTCATAGAGGTGCGTTTCGAGTCAAGCGCCTCCAATTCGGGGTTAATGTCGCACCGGGAATCTTCCAGGGATTAATGGAAGGGTTGCTTAGAGGCCTCAAGGGAGTAATTCCTTACTTCAATGATGTGCTTATTGCAGGGAAAGATGAGGAGGAATTGCTTGAAAGAGTCAAGCAGGTTTTACTTTGTTTTCAAAAAGCTGGGTTACGTGTAAAAAGAGAAAAGTGTACGATAGGGGTTCCCAGTGTTGAATTCCTGGGATTCAAAATCGATGAGCAGAGAGTTCACCCAACCCCGGGGAAGGTATCTGCCATTCACAACGCACCTAGGCCCCAAAACAAAACGGAACTACAAGCTTTTTTAGGGCTTGTTAATTTTTATCATGCGTTCTTGCCTCACAAAGCTTCGGTAGCCGAGCCGTTACACCGTTTATTAAATAAAGATGCAAAATGGGTTTGGGGGCAGCGTCAAGAAGAAGCTTTTCAAAATGTTAAAATGTTGTTGACGTCTAGCAGTGTCCTCACGCACTATGATGAGACAAAAATGTTGGTTCTGGCGGCTGATGCGTCGCCATTTGGTGTTGGGGCAGTTCTAAGCCATATTATGCCTGACGGGTCTGAGGCACCAATTGCCTATTATTCTAGGTCGCTGAGTGGGGCTGAAAAGAACTACGCCCAAATTGATAAAGAAGGGTTGGCACTTGTGAGTGCAGTTAAAAAGTTTCATGACTTTTTGTACGGAAGACGTTTTCTTTTAGTTACTGACCACAAGCCGCTACTTGGGATTTTTGCCCCTGACCACCCCACGCCTAACATCCTGTCGCCCAGGATGTTAAGATGGACTCTATTCCTCGCCGCATATGAGTACGACATAGAGCACAGACCGGGCAAGTGTATTGCTCACGCCGACGCCCTGAGCCGATGCCCCCTGCCTGAGACTGATCCAGACCCGGCTCCAACAGCGGACATCTTCGCGCTCGATGAACTTTCTGAGGCTCCATTGCGGTCTAAGGACATTGCCACACACACCCAAAAAGACTTAATTTTATCCCACGTTTTAAACTGGGTGTGGAGGGGGTGGCCGAGTGTGTGCAACGAGCCTGAGTTTAAGGCATATTGGGGGAGAAGAACTGAACTATCTATTTCTAAGGGCTGCATTCTGTGGGGGAGTAGAGTTGTTATTCCCCCCAAACTAAGAGGGAGCGTTCTGAAATCTCTGCATGCCGGGCATCCAGGAATTGTGCGGATGAAGGCCCTGGCTCGGGGATACGTATGGTGGCCTGGGCTCGATGCTGACATCGAGGAGCGAGTTCGGGGCTGTATGAACTGCCAGCAGTCCCGGGCTGATCCGCCACGCTCCCCTCCGGCTGAACTAAACAGAGCTGAAAAGCCTTGGTCAAGGCTACACTTCGACTTCGCTGGCCCTATCAACGGCCAGATGCTTCTGGTGGTCGTAGATGCCTTCTCGAAGTGGCTGGAAGTAGTTCCCATGCGGTCAACGACAGCGGCAAACTTAATAAAGGCTTCGCGCCAACTTTTTGCCACCCATGGGCTACCTGACGTACTTGTCAGTGACAACGGGCCACAGCTTACCTCTAGGGAGTTCGCCGGCTTCCTAGAGGGTTACGGCATCCGGCACATCACCACAGCACCATTCCACCCCGCCTCCAACGGCCAGGCGGAAAGAATGGTGCAGACGGCGAAAGAGACCCTCGCCCGGCTGCAAGGCGAGGACTGGGACCATCGAGTGGCCGATTTTCTCCTGTGGCAGCATGTCACTCCCAGCTGTGCTACAGGGAAAAGCCCGGCCGAGCATCTAATGGGGAGAAGGCTGACAACCCTTCTCGACCACCTGCACCCAGACCTGGATGGCAGCAGAACCGTGCGGCCCGAACCAGCCACTCCATCCAGGGAGTTCCAGCCCGGAGACTTGGTCTTCGTACGGAACTACACTGAGGGGCACCGGTGGCTTAATGCCGAAGTCACCAACAAATTGGGGTCTCGAATGTATGTGGTGAGGCTATCTGATGGCCGACATATACGCCGCCACATCGACCAACTCCGGCAGCGATGGTCTCCTGCGAACCAGGAGATCGAGGCCGGAGATTGTTTCAGGCCCAGGGAGCAGTCCCACTTGCCTCCGGACGAGGTGAGTGCTGCTGGTTCTCGTCCAGAACCTGAGGCAGGGCAGACCCCTGCACTCTCGGACCCTGTGGACCCTGACAGCCCAGCAATGCCTGGCGCTGAGACCAGTGAAGACCCTGAAGCCCCAGAACTGAGGCGGTCCCAACGAAGCCGAAGGGCCCCTCCCCATTTAGCAGACTACGAGTGTGTTCCATCTAAGGGGGGAGGAATTGTTATGTCCTCAGAGACATAATGGTGAGCATACTGAGCAGGTGCTCATTATGCGGATCGGAAATGCTGCACAAGTATCGCCCAATCAGAGGGCTTATGGTGGGAACAATTGTGATTGGTCATAAGGTACAAAGATGATTGGTCCTTATACCTGAGCTGTGATTGGTTATGATATTCAAATGTTATTGGCGCGTTTTGTTTCTGTGGGCGTGGCTACCTCAGCCAGGATTGTATATAAGCTGCTGTTTTAGGACTGTATTTTGTCTAGCTGGTCTAGTTCTTAGCTGGTCTAACTTGGAGCTGAAATAAAGCTGAAATCACTTTTGAACTGACCTCCAGTGTGCTGTCTCGTACTTATCATGGGCGAGGGGGTGTTAATGTGGCAAATGAGGATTAATGTGGGCAAGTCCAAAGTAATACACATTGGAGCCAAAAATCCTAACTATAAACATACGTCGACAAGGCCTGAACCAGTGTTCCCACTAAGCTGAGTTAGTGTGAGCTAGCTCACAGTTTTTCAGCCTCAGGCGCACACATTTTTGCCTCAGCTCAGGAAGGGAGGGCTCCAGAACAAACTAATTTATGCAGCAGCCAAATCGCTCGCTCACAACTTTAATGCCAGTCGGTCACAAAGTAGAATTTTCGCTCACAAGACTCCACGGCTTAGAGGGAGTATTGGTCTGAACTGGCCTTAACTGATCAAGGGAGAGGTCTCGGAGTCGTGGTAGATAACTCACTGAAAATGTCAACTCAGTGTGCGTCTGTAATAAAAGAGGCAAATACCAAGCTGGGGATTATCAGGAATGGGATTGAAAACAAATCAGCCAGTACCATAATGCCCCTGAATAAATCTATGGTGCGGCCTCATTTGAAATATTGAATACAGTTCTGGCCATCACACCTCAAAAAAGATATTATAGCATTGGGAAAAGTGCAGAAAAGGGCAACTAAGATGATTAAGGGGACGGAACACGTTCCTTATGAAGAAAGGTTAAAGAGGTTAGGGCTCATTAGCTTGGAGAAATGATGATTGAGGGATAACATGATGGAGGTTTACAAAATTATGCACGGAATAGAGAAGGTAGAGAATGAAGTACTTTTCTCCCTTTCTCGCAAGAACTCATGGGCAATAATGGAAATTAATGAGCAGTAGTCTTAGAATAGGTAAAAGGAAGTGCTTCTTCGCCCAAAGAGTAATTAACATGTGCAGTTCACTGCCACATGAAGTGGTTGTGGCTACAAACATAGATAGCTTCAAGAAGAGGTTGGATAAACATGTGGAGCAGAGATCCATCAGTGGTTGTTAGCCACAAGGTACCAATGGAAGGCAGTGCCTGGGGCAGTGATGTTCTCCATTCTTTGTGCTTGGGAAGCATAAGTGGGAGGTCTTCTGGAGATCTGGCCCCGCTGGTGGAACTCCAAATGGCCCCTTGGTTTTGACCACTGAATGACATAGAGTGTTGGACTGGATGGGTCATTGGCTTGATCCAACATGGCTTCTCCTGTGTTCTTAAACTGCATAATGGTATTAACTTGCTATCTTTCATCAAGGAGTTTTGTTAGTGTTGCTAGCTCTGGGCTGGGAAATACTTGGAGGGACTTTAATGGGGCATAATGCCATAGAGTCCACCTTCTTAAGCAGCCATTTTCTCCAGGAGAACTGATCTCATGACTTGGAAGGGAGACCACCAAATGAATGAATGAATAATCACATGGCATTGTATGCCGAATAGCCAGGAGATCCTAGGACTGTCCGGCAGGCTCAAGTTCTAGCTCTTAACGTTGTGCTAGCAATGAGCTGGACATGTTTTTCAGGGCTGAGAGAGCTCTGAAAGAACTGTGACTGGCCCAAGGTCATCCAGCTGGCTTCATGCGTAGGAGTGGGGAATCGAACCCGGTTCTCCAGATTACAGTTCGTCGCTCTTAACCACTACACAAAACTGGCTCTCTACCACCAAGGAAGACTTTGCAGAAGAAGGCAGAGCACTTTTTGCTTCTCACTTGCCTTGAAAGCACCTCAGTGGGGTTGCCATAATTTAGCTGTGATTTGGTGGCACACCCAATATCTTTTCCAAGGGATTTCCTCCCAGCTTCCTCAACTGCTGCTCGTGTGTCAGGATCTAAGCAAGGAAACCCGCCCTGCCGCCTTGCAGTTTTCAGTTCCTTACCGAGTCAGACCAGCCTTCATTCCACAAAACATTCGTGCTATTTTTTCCTCTCTCTCCTGAAACATCGGCAATTCATTGTCTAAGGGCATTTTACCTGGCACCCATACGGAGAACTGGAGGAGAGACAATTAATGAAGATGCGGGGGAACGAGTCGATAGAAACTAATGAAAACATGTCAAGGAGCCAGTACTACAGACGAAGGGAGAACAAAGCCCACTCCGAGTGATGCATACAAGGAGGTTCAGCTCATAGAGAAGAAATGGACAGACATGTAGGAATCGATAGCATCTATTGTACAAGAATAACCAAACATCGTTATCTCGAAGTGAGAAAATACAGACCTTGTTCAGAAGGGGGAGAGAAAAGAGAAATCATTGTTCCTGTTACTAAAAATGAGGAGCGTGATTCATCTGACGTATGCTGAAAGGTCCAATCCGATGAACCCTGTTCTAGAAAAATACCAGATGTTGAACAGCTGGATTCATCCAGTAGCACCTTAGAGGCTAACAAGATTTTTAGGGATAGATCAGGATCGAGATAGGTAGCCATGTTTGTCTGTCGGTATTTACAGATTACTTTCACGGTTTTATGGACTCAACGCTGGGCTCTTTGGATCTGAATTTTCGTCCTTATTTTGAACAGTTTGTAATGTATTCATGATGCGATCATACCATTTATGAAAATTTCAGATCTGCATTTCACTGCTTAAGAATTACCAACACACAAAGATATATTTATTTAATTCTATTTTTTTTTTTTTTTTGCCACAGTCTTCTCTAGACTTGGTGGTCTGTCTGTAGAAACAGGAAGCAAAAGGAATCCAGTAGCACCATAGGTAAAGGTAAAGGTTTCCTTGCTTGAAAGCCAGTCAAATCCGACTCTAGGGTTGCGGTGCTCATCTCCATTTCAAAGCCAAAGAGCCAGCGCTGTACGAAGACGTTTCCATGGTCATGTGGCCGGCATGACTAAACACCAAGGCACATGGAATGCTGTTACCTTCCCACCAAAGTGGCACCTATTTATCTACTTGCAATTTCTTGCTTTCGAACAGCTAGTTTGGCAGGAGCTGGAACTAGAGACGGGAGCTCACCCCATCATGCGGCACCCTCGGGTCTCGAACTGCTGAACTACAGACCTTCCACAGCCTACAGTTCAGCGTCTTAACCACTTGAGCCATCGCATAAAGACTAACAAAACCTGTGGCAGGGGAGGAGCTTTCGTGAGTTGCTGAAGAAGTGAGCAGTGACTCACAAGAGTTCGTCGTCTGCTTCAAGCTTTGTTAAGATATTCAGGGTATACATTTTTGGGAGACAAAGCGCCCTTCTTCAGATACTCCTGAAAGCCTATATCCCCCCTCCCAAAAAAATCCTGTTGCTCTCTAAAGTGCTATTCGACTCAGACATTCTGGGGGTCCTTTGTCAGATAGAGGAAGCTGGCTTATACTGAGTCAGACCCCTGGTCCAGCAAGGTCAGTCTTGTCTACTCAAGTCCTCTGGGTGGCCCAGAGAGTCAAGAGTCCTCTGGGTGGTCCAGAGAGCTGGGGGCTTGGAGACTGGATGGAAGTTGTGGGGCCTTAGCAGGAAGTCAGGGGGGGGCAGGCCCCGAAACACCCCACTGCAGCTACAGGCCTGCTCTGAGGTCTTTTCCTATCACCAGCTACCTGATCCTTTAACTGGAGATGCCAGGGACTGAACCTGAGACCTTCTGCATGCCAACCAGTCCTAGTGCAAAGAGGAGGAGAAGGAGGAGATTGGATTTATGCCCTGCCCTTCACTACCCGAAGGAGTCTCAGAGCGGCTGACAATCTCCTTTCCCTTCCCGTCCCCACAATACATACCCTGCGAGGTAGGTGGGGCTGAGAGAGCTCTTTCGAGGACTGCTCGTGAGAGAACAGCTCTGAATGAACTTGTAACTGACCCAGGGTCACACCAGTAGCTGCATATGGAGGAGTGGGGGAGGAGTTCTCCCAGATTAGAGTTCGTGCTCTTAACCACTACACCAAACTGGCACCAAATGTACAACTTCCAGGCCTGCCAAGCCCTCAGTTGGGGTGGGGGATTCCCAAGCCCAAGGTCTTATCACCCCCTCCCACCACTCCAAATGGCAGCATGGGAATCTTTTTTAAAAAAACTCAAAAGGGTGATGACATCACTTCCAGGGAAAACCGTACAGTGGACAGCAATTCCTAGAGTTACTGTTGTTGCTTCCAGGTTTGCCCTGGATGTGATATTATCATGCTTGGGTCGCCCCCCACCCCGCCATGACCCTGCCCCCAACCCTCCCGCCAGTTGCCAGACAGAGCCTAGACACCCTACCAACCCATTTCTTCCCCTAAGGGAATGGCCCCAATGGCTAGAATAGAGAGACTTATTTACTAGAAACTGGTACCAGAAAAACCAGGGCTTTTCCTGGCAAATAGGAACAGTTAGAACCTTAATAATTTCAAATTAGAGAGTTTACCATCACTGTCACTAAAGAATGGGGCTTCCATTCTTATTATGTTACTCAAAGTATGTAGTCTCCACTTAGTTTGGGGAAATTAGCTTGGAGACAGAGCAAGAACTGGGAAATTGGGATTACCAACTATGTATACAGGGATTGTTCTTATGAGAACACTTGATAAGAACTAGGCTGTTATTTATGGGAAAGAATTTTATTGGAACAAAAAGAAAGCAGGATAAACAGGGGTGCACACAGCATACATAACTGGGAAGATCAGGGAGGAAAGGGGATAGCATTGTAGGGGTGGGTGATATTTACTGATCTTGAAGAGGTCTGCAGAAGCAGCAAGTCAAAGAAGAAATGGCCAGCATTTCAGGAAGCAAGAGAGAAGACTCACATGCAGTTGGGGGTATGAGGGGGATCCAAGAACACAAACACTGCTAGGGCAGCAGGGTGACAAATTTATAGGACAAAACATTTCTTTAGGCTGGTTAACTCAATGAACTGATAGTTCTATTGGAGGCAGACAAAGAGGTGGGAGAGGTTTCATAGAATCATAGAATGTTAGAGTTGGAAGGGACCTTGCAGGTCATCTAGTCCAACCCCCTGCACTCTGCAGGAGTGTAGCCAAACGATACCCCTACAATATACCTGAAAGATGGTCATCCAGCCTCTGCTTGAAAACGTCCAGGGAAGAAGCATCCACCACCTCCTGAGGCAGACTGTTCCACTGCTCAACCACTCTTACAGTTAGGAAGTTTCTCCTGATATTTAGCCAGTAATGACTCCTTTGTGATTTCCACCCATTAGATCTAGTCTTGCAATCCGGGGCAAGAGAGAATAGATCTGCTCCATCTTCTACATGACAGCCCTTCAAATATTGGAAGACTGCAATCATGTCCCCTCTAAGCCTTCTCTTTCCCAGGCTAAACAGACCCAACTCTTTCAGCCTTTCCTCGTAAGACTTGGATTCCAACCCTCTCACCATCCTGGTTGCCCTCTTCTGGACACGCTCGAGCTTCTCAACGTCTTTCCTAAAATGTGATGCCTAAAACTGGACACAGGACTCCAAGTGAGGCCTGACCATAGCAGAATAGGGTGGAACTACCACCTCCCATGATCTGGACGCAATGCTTCTGTTACTGCATCCTAAGATTGCATTAGCTTTCTTCATAGCCACATCACATTGCAGGCTCACGTTGAGCTTGTGATCAATCAGAACACCCAGATCCCTTTCACATGTGCTCCTGTCAAGCCAAGTCCCTCCCATTCTATAGCTGTGCCTTTGATTTTTCGTACCCAAGTGTAGGACTTTGCACTTATCTCTATCGAAATTCATTTTGTTTGTCTCAGCCCACTGTTCCAGCCTATCTAGATCATTTTGAATCCTGACTCTGTCTTCTTCAGAATTAGCAATCCCACCCGGTTTTGTGTCATCTGCAAATCTGATAAGATTGATGCCCCTACAAGCTCCGGGCAGGAAGGGTGATGGGGAAGGTGAAAAGCATTGCTTGAGCGGCACTTGATCAAGGATAATGAGCGAAGAGGAAGCTAGGCTTGGGTGTTGATGAGATTGTTCCTGAGTGTATCAATAAGTCCTGGGTGAGAAGGAGGAAATAGCCAGCCAGCCTCTTTCCTCGTACCTTGAAACAGATTTCCCAGGCCGCTACCTGACTGGCATCCATGTTGGCCCAAGCAGTTACCTACACTTACACTTTTAGGGCAGAGTACAGGAAGCTGCTTCTGTCTTAAGCTGCCCCTCCGTGGGAGAATGGGGCCTGAGCGAAGAGGACAACCTGAAGAACACCAACTGTAGAATCATTTGGAGAATCTCATCCGCATGGATACAACGACGCCTTTCGTTCCCCTTAGAGGAGGCAGGAAATGCTGAAATCTCGGCAGATTTGCTTTTTTATATATATAAAAGGAGAGAGCCAAAACTTGCTGTGTCATACCACATGGTGTTTTGAATTTGCTAAATAACACGAAGAAATCAAAATCCCATTAGTGGCTGCTGGTGAAGGCTGGCCTTTAAGCGAGGGATAATGAGCTCTTCCACGTTGCGTCTGAACAAGGCGAAGGAAGGAAACGGTACAGGATAGCGATGAGCAGAAGGCACGTTCTGGTGGGCTGTGGGGCTTGTCAGAGGCACCCCACTGGCCCCGAGCCCCATCTTTCGGGGCGAGTCGAAACGTGTCTGCAAATCGCAGCTATGTAAACAGATTCTATTTTGCAAACGCACAGAATGTATGCCGTTCGATCGGATTTATTTTTAGCGTCTCGGTTTGGGGAGGAAGGTAGACGTTTGAAGCCCAACAAAACGCATGAGTAATTCTATTCACCCAATTAATTTTTTTTGTAAAGGGGGAAAAAACAACCCCAACCCTGCTTAAAGCATTCTGCAATAAGGGGCGGTATAGAAATGATGGCGGCTCATTCTGTTTGCATTCTGTCCGTCGGGTTGATTTCGTCGCGACGGCGGACGCACAGCAGTGTCGTGCGGTTTGGAGACATTTTAATTCCATTTGAACCGGGGGGGGGGTTCAGCAGTTGCCAGCAGCTGATTTATGGAACTTCCACTTGTGTGTTAACAGTGTGATCTACATAATGGATCGTTAATCTCACTCTCCACAGGGTGGTCCGACCACATGCTTCTCATTTCCTGTTAAAGAACCAACGGGGTGGAAAGATAATGAAGGCCAGATCGGGGAAGCGCTTCTATTATACGAACAATTATGTCGAACTAATCATTTCATGCCTAGAAACGTTTCCCACCCACCCACCCCTCCTTGGCCAGAGAGTGCAGAGAACATCCCTTCCTTCGGCCGAAAGAGAAACCTGGGTCTTCCCCACCTTCACGTTTTTATCGTGCGATTTGATTTCTCATTTCTTTTCTCCGCCGTCGCATCTGCATTGCCCTAAACTGCCGCTGAAATGCTCTGTTCCGGGCTAAGATTTTCAAGGTAGACTGGCTAAAAATGTTTGGCTCCATTTTGATTAAAAAAAATAAAAATAAAAAACAGAGCTGGAGACAGACGCAGGTGGTCAGCTGTCTGGGTCTGAAGCAGTGAGTCCCGTGGCAGCTTTAAGACCAAGAAAGGTTTATTCAGGGTATGAGCTTTCGGTTCCATGCACACCTTTCCAAATACCTTGGAATGGTGGGTAAGGTTCCAACTTATGGACAGGGAAATTGACATGTAACACGATGATGTTTCAGATATGGAAAGTCAAAAACAACAAGCTAAGATTATAAGGTCAACGTAAGAACATAAGAGAAGCCAATGTTGGATCAGGCCAATGGCCCATCTAGTCCAACACTCTGTCACACAGCGGCCAAAAATACCAGGGGCCATCAGGAGGTCCAGCAGTGGGGCCAGGACAGTAGAAGCCCTCCCACTGCTGCCCCCCCCAGCACCAAGAATACAGAGCATCACTTGCCCCAGCCTGAGAGTCCCTATCTAGACCTTGTGGCTAATAGCCACTGATGGACCTCTGCTCCATAGGTAAAGGTAAAGGTTCCCTTGCTCGAAAGCCAGTCAAATCCGACTCTAGGGTTGCGGTGCTCATCTCCGTTTCAAAGCCGAAGAGCCAGCGCTGTCCGAAGATGTTTCCGTGGTCATGTGGCCGGCATGACTAAACACCAAGGCACACGGAACGCTGTTACCTTCCCACCGAAGCGGTACCTATTTATCTACTTGCAATTCCTTGCTTTCGAACTGCTAGGTTGGCAGGAATATGCTGCTCCATATGCTGATCTAATTCCCGCTGGAAGCTGTCCATGCTTGTAGCCTATGCCACCTCCTGTGGCAGTGAATCCCATGTGTTAATCACTCTTGGGGTGAAGAAGTCCTTCCTTTTATCCGTTCTAACCTGAATGCTCAGCAATTTCATTGAGTGCCCATGAGTTCTTGTCTTGTGAGAAAGGGAGAAAAAGGGCTTCTTTCTCCACCTGTTCTATCCCACGCATAATCTTATAAACCTTATTCATGTCACCCCTCAGCTGTTGTTTCTCCAAGCTAAAGAGCCCCAAGTGCTTTAACCTTTCTTCACAGGGAAAGTGTTCCAACCCTTTTATCATTCTAGTTGCCCCTTTCTGCACTTTTCCCAAGGCTATAATATCCTTTTTGAGATGTGGTGACCAGAACTGTACACAGTATTCCAAATGAGGTCGCACCATCAATTTATACAGGGGCATGATGATACTGGCAGATTTTTTTTCAATTCCCTTCCTAATAATCCCCAGCGTTGTGTTGGCCTTAAAGAAGCTCTTCTGGTTGGGCACCCAAGAGAGGGCTTTTTTGGTGGCAGCCCCCACGATTATGGAAGAAGTTTCTCGGGAGGTGTGCCTGCCCCCCGCCCCAACTTTCAGTTTTTAGGAGTCAGTCGACAACAGTTTTATTTAGGAGAAGAGAGAGAAGAAGAAGGGGTTGGATTTACACCCTGCCCTTCACTACCCAAAGGAGTCTCAGAGTGGCTTACAATCTCCTTCCTTTTCCCCTCCCCACAACAGACACCCTGTGAGATAGGTGGGGCTGATAGAACTCTGACAGAAACTGCTTGTGAGAGAACAGCTCTGAGAGAACTTGTGACTGACCCAAGGTCACACCAGCAGCTGCATGTGGAGGAGTGGAGAATCAAACCCGGTTTTTCCCTCCCCACAACAGACGCCCTGTGAGGTAGGTGGGGCTGAGAGAGCTCTTTCGAGAACTGCTCCTGAGAGAACAGCTCTGAGAGAGCTTGTGACTGACCCAAGTACACCAGCAGCTGCATGTGGAGGAGTGGAGAATCAAACCCGGTTTTCCCCTCCCCACAACAGACGCCCTGTGAGGTAGGTGGGGCTGAGAGAGCTCTTTCGAGAACTGCTCCTGAGAGAACAGCTCTGAGAGAGCTTGTGACTGACCCAAGGTCACACCAGCAGCTGCATGTGGAGGAGTGGAGAATCAAACCCGGTTTTTCCCCTCCCCACAACAGACGCCCTGTGAGGTAGGTGGGGCTGAGAGAGCTCTTTCGAGAACTGCTCCTGAGAGAACAGCTCTGAGAGAGCTTGTGACTGACCCAAGTACACCAGCAGCTGCATGTGGAGGAGTGGAGAATCAAACCCAGTTCTTCCAGACTAGAGTCCATGCTTCTAACTGCTATGCCAAACTGGCTCTGCATTTGACTTTTTTTTTTAATTTATTAGCAGTACTAATTGATATTATAAACTCTGGTCTTTTATGTGTTGTCGTTTTTTAAAAAATGATTGTTGTTTTACTTACATTGTAAGCCACCTTCTGGCCCTCAAGGCAGAAAGGTGGCTAGAGCCAGCACGGTAGAATTGTTAAGAGTGGCAGCCTCAAATCTGGAGAGCTGGGTTGGATTCCCCACGCCTCCACATGCAGCTGCTGGTGCGACCTTGGGTCAGTCACACGCTCTCTCAGGACTGTTCTCTCAAGGGCAGTCCTCCCAGAGCTCTCTCTCGACCCCACCTATCAGATTATATGCACAGCTCCCCACGCACTACCCGCTATTCCTGACAATGACTCTGCATTAATGGGCGGCAGACTGGTATTCCAATAAAGCATAACTTTCTGAGTAAACTGTGCCTGGACTTGCTCGCTGTTGAACCTGACAGAGGTATGGACTTCTTATGTTCAAGGCCCGAGGTTAGGTTTTCTTATGAGGTATGGGCTTCTTATGTTCAAGGTCCACGTCATGGCCTCTAGATTACACACACACACACACCCATACAACACAGCCTGACCCCGACTAATTCAGTTCAGGGTTTTTAGCTGAAAGTCATCAAGAGTTAAGGGATCGACCGATCAGGAGCCCAGCCGTGCACTTGCATGCAGGACTCCCCCAATTATGGGTTACGGAATATCCTTTTTCCCAGGCTGTTCAAAGAGGAGACTGGTTGAAGTCACATATCAGGAATGTGACCAGGTGGATTAAAGTTGAGGCAGGTGACACAACTTTTTTTTTTTTAGTGGAAGGAACCTGTAAGACATCAACCACCACTGCCCTGTATAAAAGCATAATATTCATAAATGGTAGCAATACGTCATTTATATTGTTCCCGAGGCAGCGCAGCTGTGAGTTTTTTAAAGTCCTATACTTTCAACCTCTGCCCTGTCTTTCTCCCCCTGGGCAATGCCTTTTAAGAATGGGCAATGACTTCTGGGGGAAAATATAACATGTATTTCTCAGTGATTTCCCAATACCTAATTATTTTGAAGCTCTAAATAGCTGTCTTGGGCTGTGGGTCTCACAGAAAAGGTGTTGTTTTCTGTTGGGAAAGATCTTTGCTATGTAGCGAAGTAGTGCAGGGTAGAATTGGAACTTGGGGGACCTCACAGCTCCATTTCATCGAAGGTGTTTATGTCACGTTTAATAAGATAAGAGACGGTTGAGGCCTTGGCCGCGGGCTTCCGACAGCACGCACTATAACTCGATAACTGGAACAGTTTGGGAATAAAACGCCAACCGCTGGAAATATCGAGAAAGGGAGGCTATTTATTTATTTATTTTATTCGGCTTAATCCCGCCCTCCCCGCATAGCAGGCTCAGGGCGGGTTACATCAGATGTGATAAAAATGCAATACACAAAAACTGACACAATTAAAACGACCATAAAATACAACCCTATCCTATATTTGGTGCAGTTGTCGTTAAAATTAAGACCTCACAGTTGCTGCCTCTGGTGCGAAGTCCTGACCCGCTGAGGGGAGGCCCAGTAAAGAAGGAGGAACGTCCATCGCCTTCGTTAAAAGCCTGGCGGAAGAGCTCCATCTTGCAGGTTCTGCGGAACTATAAAAGGTCCCGCAGGGCCCTGATCTCGTATGGGAGTTCATTCCCCCAGGTAGGCTGAAAAAGTCGAGGTGAGACGGACGTCCCCGGGGCCAGGGACCACCACAAGACGTTGATTGGCAGATCGCAAAGCCCTTCGGGGCTCATAGAGGGAGAGGTGGTCTTGGAGATACACTGGCAGAGCTGGGAAATGCCCCTGTCCAAATTAAAATGCACAAACGCCGGTTTGCAACATGGTTTTTCGAAGAGGTGAGGCCAATATATATTGTCTGCGGTTAGAATGCTTCATGTTAATAGTACAGATAAAAGGCAGAGATTAATGTCGGGTTCTAAGAAATGTGCCCACGGAGACACCTGGACTGTATGCCAGTGATTATTTTTTTTTCCTTTGGAACAACTTTCCTTTTCTGTTACGGTTGCGCTAGCCAACTCAGGTATCTGTATACCTTTACTGGCTTCATTTTATATCCTGATTATCTCTCCAAAGTGGCTGATGACATTCTCTCCTCCATTTAATCCTCACGACAACCCTGCTGTTGAAAGAGTGTAACTTGCCCAGGGTCACCCAACAAGCTTCCATGGCAGTGTCTGGATTCGAACTCAGGTCTCCCAGATCTTAGCCCAACTTTCTATGCAGGTGTTCCCTTAAGTTCAATAGCATTCAAGGGAGATGTGAAATTGGCCAGACCAGGCAGCTAGCAATTTCTGGTCTCATCTGTCTCATTAGTGTGGCATAGTGGTTAAGAGTGGCAGATTCTAATCTGGAGAACCGGGTTTGATTCCCCACTCCTCCACATGGAGTGGGTTTGATTCCCCACTCCTCCACATGCAGCCAGTTGGGTGACCTTGGGCCAGTCACATTTCTCTCAGAGCTCTCTTGGCCCCACCTACTTCACAAGGTGCCTGTTGTGGGGAGAGGCAGGGAAGGAGATTGTCAGCTGCTCTGAGACTCCATAGACAAAATCCATAGACAAAAGAACCTCCTCAGGAAAGCTCCTCCATTAGCATGTTCATAGCCTGGGGAACTCCTACAAGAGGATGACTCAGCCCGCCCCCACCTTCCAGGGTAGATATAAATGACCTGCCTACCATTTTTCTGCTCACCTTGACACAGAGAGTACCCCATCTTTCTGTGTTATACCTCTGAGGATGCCAGTCACAGCTACTGGCAGAACATCAGGTCCTACAATGTCAAGACCACGGCCAAACAACCTGGAAAATCTACAGCAACTAATGAACTCCAGCTGTGAAAGCCTTCAACAACTTAAAGGGTTCATTTTAAACAGTGTTTTTTGAGACGGGGGCAAATTCAGTGCTCGGAGTTCAGAGAAGGTGTGTGGCCACTGGCCGCCCCTCCTCCTCCCCTCCTGCAAAATTTAAAAGGTCTGCTGATCAGCTGGAGGGCCCTTTAAATCTTCAAGGAGGGGAGGGGGAGGGGTGGTGGCAAGATTTAAAAGGCCTTCCAGCTGATCGGCGGGCCACATCAGCCGGAGGACCCTTTTATGTCACAGGAAGGGAGGGGAAGGAGGAGGGTGGAGGGTGGAGGGGAGAAGGAGAACAGCTGTCCTGGGGGCAAGCCTCACATTTGAGGGGGCAGAGCCACGAAATGCCCCAATGTAGTTACAGGCCTGACTTCAAGCAGTACCCCATACTCTTACCAATGCTTTCTAAGCAAAGTCAGATAAAGTCTTGATCGGGAAAGCAAAACTTTTGAAAGTGTTTATATTTTTTGTCAGCTAACGAAAGGAAGACTCTTCATTAAACAGAGTCCCCACGCTTGAATGAGACGTTTCAGTCATAAGTGCACTGGGACTTCTTATAACCTTTTCAAGTGGGGTTAACCACTCATTAATTCAGATGACAATTTATTATCATAATCTTTTGCGGTAAGTATTGGGAGGCTTGCTTTAGGCCTCATCTGCATATGCAAATGGAGATGCCACAATTTCATTAATTTTAATGCAGCGCTTTAATCCAAACGCGATTAACACGTTTCCTTAAAAGGTCCTGACAACATATGTTTGTAACTACCCATTAGTGCGTTAGCCTTAACATTAGAAAGGATGAATTATGATGAATAGGAATTATTCATTTGAATGCGACAGATATAAATGGGAGATGCGGTCATCCATAATTCATACTTCCACACTTTTTTTTTTTTTAGATAGACTGAGGCATTCCTGTTATCGGTGAGCTGAATAAGAACACAAGAATATAAGAATATCAGAAGAGAACTGCTGGATAAGACCAGTGGTCCGTCTTGTCCAGCATCCTGTCTCACACAGTGGCCAACCAGCTCCTCTGGAGGGCCAACAACAGGACATAGAGGCTGAGGCAATACAATCCATTTTGATGGCAGGATCTGCAAGCTGCTCTGCTGATTGGAAAACATCCCGGTCAATTCCAAGCCTCCTAAGTCATTTCCTCCTTCCTTGTGACTTCCTTGCAGTCTAAGAAACCCAGGTGCCAGAATTATAGTGACATGAATATATTTCCAAATATGAGTGCCCCCCCCATTCAGATTAATTAAGGCTGTGATCATACGCACAATTAGACCCACCATAGGTGCGAATGCCGGGCAGATTTAAAGAGCGCAATCAGACAACATCATCTGGGCCCTGCAGCTGTCGGCAACCCGTTCTGGTCTGCTGCAGAAGCGGAGTTAAAAGACACCAGGGAAAAATCAGTAGTAAATGGGTTGTGATGGGCCATGGATGGACTTTCCCCTGTCTGATCACTCCAGTGCACTCTCAGGGCATCAGGATGGTCTGATCAGGCCATCTCGACTCCGTGCCATTGTCCCCCCCTTCTCGGTATGCGCATCATCGCAAACTCCATAGGGATCCCTCAGTGCAGAGATGCAATTCATTGATTCCTCGTTTAAGCACATCGGAAACAAATGGCAACCATGGTTGCGTCTGATCATGCAGTGGCGGGCTGTGCCCACAGTTTCCAAGGACTGTGTGATTGTGCAACTGCGGGTCTAATTCCTCTGGAGGAAACAGCCTCGCTCCCCCCGTTAGGTCCTTTAGTCAGGTCACACAACGCAGGGCTTCAAAGAAGTGTCTGTTTATTGGTGAATCGTAACTAAAGACATGTATACAGCTTGTGTCAGGAATGGCCATAGATAATGGAGTCCCCTGACTTATAGTGAATTCAAACAACCCCCTAGACTAGTTGAAGCCAATGAATACAATTCGTCCATGCGGGCAGAGCAAGCAGGTGAAGCAAGAAAACAAGTTAAAAGCCATTGATTCCCAGTGTAGTGCTCAACATCTGGAGACACCACAAGGTCAGATTAATGGTAACATGCAAACAGTAAAACAGTTGAGATCAGAGGCTGAGGGGAGGACAGTATTCCCATACATTCCAACCCAATGACAGGGCTATCTGACACACACACACCACTTTATCTCGCACGTGTGACTGCAACCTAAAACAACTATACAAATTGGGCATTTTTAGTTCAAGTTCTCAGCAGTTAGTCCACATCCCTATTTGACATGAGAGAAGCTGGAGGGCCAATCTTTTTTTTATCGTCTTTCAGAAGAAAACGGGCTTTCTGGTTATTCTGTGTCCTCCCTAAAATCCATTACAGTGGAAGAGTTTTTGTTTTCAAAGGGTGAACTAATTCAAAACGAACGAAAAATAGGATTCCAACCCTCTCCTCCCCTGCCAACAAATTGGGTCGAAGGGAGGATTATATTTTCCCTTGTTTGTTTATACAAATTGTTTTGTGTTGCCATACTTTTCCAAGCTGGGAAGCTTGGTTTTTAAAAAGAAGTACTTTTTTTCCTGTTTCTTTTTTAGTTTGATAACAGATGGGTTATTTTCTTTAGCTACTGAAGTAACACTGGTGTCACCTCCGGGCCTTATTTTATTTCTCCTGGCTTTATAGCTTTTCTTTTAAAAGCGTTTTGGTCTTTCTGGCTTTCTTGGAATAAATTGGGGACACTCTGGCATTTATCTCTGGGGCACATTAGGAATTACCTTAACAGGCTTTCAGAAAAAAAATAAAACTGTTGACGAGTTGAACAAAAAGGAAAGGATAACATGGCGACTCAAAGACCAAAATGCATCGTGGCCAGAGCTTTTTCCAGCTAAGACCCTGTTTCTTCTGAGACTTTAATTGGACCGGGAAGAGTTTGAATATGAGAAACAGAGCCTGTTTTACTAAAAAGGTTGCATTCGGAACATGGGAGTCCAGCATGTGGATCAATCAACTGAAGAGATCCAGACCAAATCTCTAAGAACATAAGAGAAGCCAATGTTGAATCAGGCCAATGGCCCATCTAGTCCAACACTCTGTCACACAGCGGCCAAAAATACCAGGTGCCATCAGGAGGTCCAGCAGTGGGGCCAGGACACTAGAAGCCCTCCCACTGCTGCCCCCTCCAGCACCAAGAATAGAGTGCATCACCTGCCCCAGACTGAGAGTTCCCATCTATACCCTGTGGCTAATAGCCACTGATGGACTTCTGCTCCATATGTTTATCTAATTCCCTCTTGAAACTGTCCATGCTTGTAGCTGCCACCGCCTCCTGTGGCAGTGAATTCCATATGTTAATCACTCTTTGGGTGAAGAAGTATTTCCTTTTATCTGTTCTAACCCGACTGCTCAGCAATTTCATGGAGTGCCCACGAGTTCTTGTATTGTGAGAAAGGGAGAAAAGTACTTCTTTCTCAACTTGCTCAATCCCATCCATAATCTTATAAACCTCGATCATGTCACCCCTCAGCCGTCATTTCTCCAAGCTGAAGAGCCCCAAGCATTTTAACCTTTCTTCATAGGGAAGGTGTTCCAACCCTTTTATCATTCTAGTTGCCCTTCTCTGCACTTTTTCCAATGCTATAATATCCTTTTTGAGATGTGGCGACCAGAACTGTACACAGTATTCCAAATGAGGTTGCACCAATGATTTATACAGGGGCTCTGTAGTTCTAAGAAGAAAATATGGTAAATATCAGCTTGTGTCACTTTAAGAGGGTGTGGCTACAGGTGGACGGGGTGGAACCAAGAGGTAGTTTTAAAGGAGAACTAAGCAGATGGAGTGTAAAGACTCTCTTCTAATACCCTCTTGTGCAAAGCCACCCACCCCAAGCTGGCTGTGCCCCAAGATGGTTAAAGGCATTGAGTAACCTGGGGAGCCCCAATGGGGGGGCCCGTGGGCACCATGGCACCCACCCCCTGTTTTTAGAAAGTGGGTGGGGCTCTTGGCCAGCAAGGCTTCTGATTGGCCCTTAGACATTCCATTGGCTGTGCAAGGCGGGGTATAAATGGGAAATGAATAAATAAATAAATAAATTGCAATTTTTTTTTAAAATGTGTTTTTAAAAATTAAAATGACAAGGATATTCGCTGTGCGACTGAGAGTAAGCTGTGGCAGCCATTGTATGCCTGGCTCCACCCCCTCAGGCGGCCATTTTCTGGCAGCTGTTTTATGACTGTGCCCATCACACTGTGGTCAGAATCCCAAAAGTGACCGCAGACTCAAAAAAGTTTGGAGTAAGCTATTGAATGGCTTGAACCCAGTAGAAAAACAGATGAAAAGGACAGAGACACAAGAGACTGGATGTCTTGGGGGCTGGGGGAGGTTCTTGTACCATTAAGAGCTGCACAGGAGGGACAATCCCACAAGCCACTACTGCTACAGTGACTGTAATATTTTGACCAGAACTTCAGAAAAAGGCAGTGCGGGCAATGAGAAAGAGTGACATGGTACCGAGAAATGAAGAAGGAGAAGGAGAAGGAGAAGGAGAAGGAGAAGGAGAAGGAGAAGGAGAAGGAGAAGAAGGAGGAGGAGGAGGAGGAGGAGGAGGAGGAGATCGGATTTATACCCTGCCCTTCACTCAGAGTCTCAGAGTGGCTTACAAACTCCTTCCCCACCCCACAACAGACGCCCTGTGAGGTAGGTGGGGCTGAGAGAGCCCTTTCAAGAACTGCTTTTTCAAGGACAGCTCTTGTCAGAACTATGGCTAGCCGAAGGTCACACCAGCAGCTGCAAGTGGAGGAATGGGGAATCAAACCCAGTTCTCCCAGATTAGAGTCCGCACCTAAGATCTGTCCTTTGGCTGTAGGCTGCTATTGATGTTGCCAACCTCCAGGTACTGGCTGGAGATCTGCTGGGATTACAACTGATCTCCAGGCAACAGATACCAGTTTACCTGGAGAAAATGGCCCCTTTGTAGGTGGACTCTATGGCATTATGCCCCATGGAAGCCCCTCCCCTCCCCAAACCCTGCTCTCCTCTGGCTCTGCCCCCAAATCTCCAGGTATTTCTCAACCCGGAGCTGGCAACCCTAGCTTCCAGTGTAGTTGACTTCAGATCTCTCTCTCTCTCTTTTTAAATGGGAGTCCTAATAAAGATACCGTTATATTTCATAACCATTCCGAAGCAGTAACTGAATTTTCGGAAATTACTGCAATTCTACACCCGCATGCTTAGAGGCAAAGTCTCTCTGAAATAAACTGGATTTATTTCCAAGTACGCCTTCTTAGTCTTCGAGAGTTTTAAGACTTGAAGAATCATAGACGCTTAGAAATTACTCGTGCTCTTAATGCGACGGGAGACAATGTTATTTTGCTTGAATGATGCTCCCCAGGAAGATCTCATTGTCTGCATTCTGGGCTTTTCTCTTACTGGTATAAATCGAAAGCACGTCCTCGAATCAGGCGGTTTATTTGGCGTTTGCACTGCTTTATAGCCGAGGCGGGCCTTTGAAGTTATGGGTTTAACAGGATCTGTCCCAAGTGCCAAGTACATCCAGCTGTCACCTTTACTAAATAATTTTGCAGGAGTTACTCAATGGGATTTTTGGTTCATTATGGAGGCCGCATAGATATCTGTGGCCTCACTTTGTTGAGAGGGGGTTACCAACCTCCAGGTGGTAGCTGGAGACTTCCTGCTACTGCATCTGATCTCCAGGCAACAGAGATCAATCCCACCTGGACAAAAGGGCCACTTCGGAAGGTGGACTGTATGGCCTTGAACCCCACTGAAGTCCCGCCCCTCCCCAGACTCTGCCCTCCTCAGGCTCCACCCCTTAAATCTCCAGGTATTTCCCAAACAAGACCTGGCAAACCTATTGCTGAAGTCAACCAGGAGATTTTTGCCAGCTATTTTAAGGCCCCCCATCTCAAGGGCCAGATAACGTGGGGGGAGGCATGGCTCTTTGTGCTGGTGCAATTAGACCCGCCAGAACGTGACCAGATACAACGGTGGCACACCACGGTTTCATCCGTCAGTGCATGCACGTCAAGGAGGATGGCCGGGGGGAAAGCCGTGCGTTAGCGCAATCACACGGAACGATTCCATCGGCAGCCCATGGCAAACCATTAGCTAGTACATTTGTTGAGACACTTTTAACTGTGCAGCTTTGGCGGCATGCCATGGGTTGGCCACGGGAGCGTTACACTTCCCAGATGTTGCGGTGTGATCACGCCCCGAAACTCCGCCTGGCATTCATGCCTTCCACGCAGCAAATCCTCCATGTGACCGGAGCCTAAATTATTTTTAATAGTCACATGTGCATTGCTTTATTATGAGATGCCAAAGGGGAGGGCTTATTCTTCCACTGCGGGCCTCCTGATGGCACCTGGTTTTTGGCCAGTCGGTGGCACACAGTGGTGGACTGGATGGGCAACTGGCCTGATCCAACATGGCTTCTCTTATGTTCTTACGAATACCCATGACATTCAGTGGGCAACTCTGGGTTGGTTACCGTCTCTCAGCTTCCCCAGTCTCAGAGGATTCTTGGGTGGATACAAATGAAGGAGGGGAGAACTGTTTCTGCCAGCCATTGTTCTTTGGAGGATGGGGGGATGGAAATGTCACAGATAAGATAGATCAGAGTTCCCCAACACAATGCCTGTGGGCACCACAGTGTCCACCATTACTTACCTTGGTGCTGGCCAAGCTTTTCAGAAAGTGGGCGGGGCCATTGTAAGGCAGGGCTTGTGATTGGCTGCCCTCGTTCAACTGACAAGTTTTCCCATTGGAGGACGAGAAGGACTGGTAAGCATCTGGGCTTTCCTCAGCCGTTGTATGATTCCATCCCTCCTGCAGGATTTCCTTCATCTCAGGAAGCGTGAGGAGGGAGGTATTCCATTTGGCTCTGCCTCTGGAGGAAGACCGTTTTGGCCTTAGCGCCACCTCCTGCAGCAGCCATTTTGGAGTGACGCTTCTCCCCGTTCCCCCTCAAAATCCCAAAGGTGCCCCTGCCGGATCAAAAAAGGGGTCGGGGAACACTGAGATTCGATAATATGTGGAAGGGCTGAGAAGGCTTCCTTGAGACACTGGTTTCCTCACTCTTCAGATGTGTCTACCTGCAAGGGTTCCTAGAAGGATCTTGCCCTGGGCAAAAAAAAAAAAATGTCTGAAACGGTTCCTTTCCCTTGTAATAATAAAAAATGGCTGGAATTGTGGTTGTCGCAAGTTCAAAAGCCTCGAAAAGCAGAAAGTTCTTTTTACCAAAAAAAAAAAAACCCTCCAGAAACTTTTTACTATCTTGAAGAGCCCACAGTCACCTGGACCTTTGGGGAATACATCACAGTTATTTAGACCATCCGAGACACTGCCGAACTTCTCGGTGGCCGGTGTGAGAGATCACCGCCGCTTGAAATACCATATCAATTGCCTCTGAAGTGTTGCATTTGGATGACTCATCTCCCCCTTCTCCTGAAGCAACTGTCTCTGTGGAATCACTTTGAAGTGGTCTTTCAGGCCGGAGTCTCTCTCTTTTCTCTCTCTCTCTCTCTCTCTCTCTGGAGCTGAAATCTCGGTAAAGAAACCTCTGCGTTTCTGATGATAATAGTCCCAGTTTCAGACGGATAGAAGTGCCATTTATTTGGGCTTTTCCCTCTCTCTCTCCCCCTCCAGTGACGATGAAATGAAAGGGAAGCAATAAGGCTGCTGCTCGCCAAAGCTCCGAGGGGAAGGGACCCTGGCTCAGTGGAAGAGCCTCTGCTTGGCACGCAGAAGGTCCCAGGTTCAATCCCTGACATCTCCAGTTAAAAGGGCCAGGCAGGAGGTGATGGGAAAGACCCTGGCTCAGTGGAAGAGCCTCTGCTTGGCATGCAGAAGGCCCCAGGTTCACTCTCCAGCATCTCCAGTTAAAACGACCAGGCAGGAGGTGATGGGAAAGACCCTGGCTCAGTGGAAGAGCCTCTGCTTGGCACGCAGAAGGTCCCAGGTTCAATCTCTGGCATCTCCAGTTAAAATGACCAGGTAGAAGGTGATGGGAAAGACCCTGGCTCAGTGGAAGAGCCTCTGCTTGGCACGCAGAAGGTCCCAGGTTCAATCCCTGACATCTCCAGTTAAAATGACCAGGTAGAAGGTGATGGGAAAGACCCTGGCTCAGTGGAAGAGCCTCTGCTTGGCATGCAGAAGGCCCCAGGTTCAATCCCTGACATCTCCAGTTAAAAGGACCAGGCAGGAGGTGATGGGAAAGACCCTGGCTCAGTGAAAGAGCATCTGCTTGGCACACAGAAGGTCCCAGGTTCAATCTCTGGCATCTCCAGTTAAAAGGACCAGGCAGGAGGTGATGGGAAAGACCCTGGCTCAGTGGAAGAGCCTCTGCTTGGCATGCAGAAGGTCCCAGGTTCACCCTCCAGCATCTCCAGTTAAAAGGACAAGGCAAGAGGTGATGGGAAAGACTGCCGGTCTGAGTAGTCAAGACTGACCTTCACGGACCAATGGTCCAGTCCAGTATATGCCAGCTTCCTATGTGTTCATTGGTGAGGCTGCTGTCCCCAACACACTTATCAAGGGCCCAGTTCCATTGAACGATGTGAGATGTTCTCAGTAAACACGTTTAAGGATCATGCTCAATGGATTCTCTCTGCCTCTATGGCTGCCAAATTTCCATCCCTCCCCCACCAACAGGGGTTGTATGTGACTTTAACAGCTTTGCAAGTAGCAGAAATTCAGCTGATTTCTTCTGACGTGGAGGGAAAGTGGCACTAGGGTTGCCAGCCCTCAGGTGAGGCCTGGAGATCTCCCAGAGTTCGAACTCATAGAATCAGAGAGTCGGAAGGGGCCCTAGAGGCCATCTAGTCTAACCCCCTGCTCAGTGCAGGATCAGCCTAGAGCATCCCCGGCAAGTGTTTGTCCAGCCGCTGCTTCAAGACTGCCAGGGAGGGGAAGCTCAACACTTCCCGAGGCAGCCCATTCCACCATTGCACAACTCTTACACTGTCAAAAAGTTTTCCCTAAGATCCAGCTGGTACCTTCTCACCTTTAATTTAAACCCATTCTTGCAAGTCCTCTCCTCTGCTGCCAAGAGGAACAGCTTCCTGCCCTCCTCTGTGACAGCCCTTCAAATATGTTAAGAGAGCCTCATGTCCTCCCTCAGCCTCCCCTTTTGTGGATTGAACATTCCAGATTGGCTGGCTGGCAGGGGTACTTACCAGTGGAAAGAAGAAGGCTTGGGCCACATTGCCTGTGTAGCACAGGAATTGACATCATCACACCAGCGACTTCCAGGTGACGTTCTGGTATTTGGGGGGGAAACTCTAGCATAGAAGCCAGTTGTACCATAGAGTTTTTTTCCCCCAAATACCAGAGAGTTGCCTGGAAGTCACTGGGATGATGACGTCAATTCTTGTGTGACACTGGCAACGTGGCTTAGGCCTTCTTTCTACTGGTAAGTCTCCCTGTCCCCCGCCAGTTGCCAGGAGAACCCTGGCAACCTTGCTTCAAGCAAATACACACAAGTGGTGCTGTATCACCAATGTTGACATGGGACGCTCTGGGATTTAGGCAAAGTTCTATGGAGATTTGGGGGCAGTGCCCGAGGAGGGTGGAATTGGAAGGGGAATGGGAGCCTAGTGAGAATGTAATTCCATAGAGGCCACCATCCAAAGCCTACCATTTACTCCAGGGGAACTGGATAAGGCAGTTTCCTGTTTCAGAAGACTAGATAGGTCAAGTCACAAGTTTTTAGACATATATGAGAACGAGTACCCAGAAAGAATGGGTCTATGCCAATGGAGGCTAGGACTTTACCATGGTCAAGGTGCCTGTTGTGTCTGCCCCTCATTGGTTTTCTGAGTGGATCCTATTACTATGACTTTGATGCCTCCCCCTCATTCAATAGAGAGAAGATGTTGTTATGTCATTGTGCTCCGGAAGTTAGACATCTAGCATGAATGCCTGACTTGCCAGGCATTAAAATGAATGACATATAAGTAAAAATAGAACAGGTCTTCAAAATCCCTCCATGTTTCTTCATGGTAGCTATTGAAGTCCAATGTCAACAGATGTGGAAATTCAGAAGCTAGAAGATGTTTAACTTTCCCTTCAAGCCTGTAGAGGAAGCGCCTGTTTCTTTTTTGGTGGCCCTCATAACTCCAGTTGCCAGCTCCCTCCAACAATTGAAAGGGGGGTATGCGGGGGAATTACTGGGTGGTGGGTCCCCCAGTGATACATTGATGTAACTTCCTGTATGCAAAGGAAGTGATGTCAGCTCTGGTCCCATTTTTTTCAGCTGAAGGCTTATCTTCCTCCCACTCACCACATTAGAGTTAGGTGCTTCATCATCTGCAAAGTGATCTGATTGACTCGGTTTAAGACTAAAACGTTAGCACCTCATCTACGTGCTAAGAGATCTCTCTGAGGAGAGATTACCAATGTACATATTCCTTGTAGCTATTTATTCTTTTTTTCATTTTTAGGATTCCTATACTAAAAGGATTGGATAATATGTGTCAGTTTCATAGCTTCGTGCAAGAGAGCTAGGCCATTTTAGGTCACGTCGGCAACACTTATGGAAATTGGAATCTTATTGAATGATTGATAACTATATTCTGTATTTGTTAAGAACTGCTATTATTAAATAGATAAACATTTATCAAAATATCAAAATATACATGAACAGACAATAAAATTAGTAATGACCATCAACATTCAAAAACAGTCTTGAAGAAGGAATACGTTGAAACGAAGATAAAATATCCAGAATCTTCATCAAAATAATTTTTTTGAGCTCAGCATTAATAGTTTCATGTTCATATGTTTAAGCAAGTCTTTGGATTTTTTTCATTGGGAAGTTTGTACATGCGCAAACTTAGATGTCCAACTGCTTATGTTCCTAATCAGGGCTCTTTTTGTAGCAGGAACTCCTTTGCATATTAGATGATGCACCGCTAATATAGCCAATCCTCCAAGAGCTTACAGTAGCCCTTGTAAGAAGAGCTCTGTAAGCTCTTGGAGGATTGGCTACATTAGGGGTGTATCGCCTAATGTGCAAAGGAGTTCCTGCTACAAAAAGAGCCCTGTGCCTAATTGTGCTTGAGTAGCAAGTTTTGTTTGTACTTAGTATTGTTGGTGTGTTTTTTTTTAAAAAAAACCTTTCTTTGTCATTGTTCTTTTAGACAGCTGTCTGCTTAAATTACATTAAAATATATTTTCCTGCTATCTTCTGGGCATATTGTCATGGTATTCGCTAATCTTAGCGGGTTTTTTAATGTGACCGATTGACTTTCTTACCTCCTATTTTGGCGCCTGATGGCCTACTGAGCCAGTTCCCTTGGTTGGCATGTGTTGACCTGGCCCTTATGGGAGCAGGGGTACCACTTTTCCTGAGCATCATAACGTTCACACTCAATAACAGTCACAGCGGTTCCCTCACACAGCTGCTCCACGTGCCGATTTCCACCCCCCCCTTCCTTCCCTACCCTACAAAAGAGCTCTGCTGTTCTGCAGTTCTCAGTCCCACCCTCCTCGCTCACTGGAGTATGGCAGGGAACGGGAGGATTATCATTACTCTGACAAGATGTACTGATTGCTGTGGCGTTTTGGGACTGCATTAATCACATATTGACACTTCAGGTGTGTCAGATGTTTCGGGGAACCTTCAAGGAGAAAGCAGTTGCCAACTTTCGTTATTTCCTCAATAACAACCGTATTATCAGCAGACCCCCTGTGAGGATGTTGGCTTTTGTAAAGGAGTCTATATTTCAAACTCTGGGATTGAGGTCTTCTGTAAAGGGGTTGCCAAATCCAGATGCGCCGTAGAAAGATCAGAAATGTTTAGTGTTTCTTTTGAAAGCCAAACAGTGACAACGGGTGAATGTATTCTTTTCATCTACCGAGATGTTTAAAGCTTTGCTTTAGTTCATCTGGGCTCCCCTCCCTCCATTTCTGAAGGATGTCTATACGTACGCACATTCAGAGGAGGTATAAAATATGTATCAGCTTGCTTGTCAGCTTCAAAAACAGCTATGAATTGCCTAGATTTCATAAGGGGTGTACGGTAACGGTGCTATTAGCAGCCAAATAACAACACCCGAATTACAATCAATGCTGTTTTCACATTAACAACGGCAAACATAATTAGATGCCTTCAGTCGGGCTTATTCTAGAATGTGTGGTTCTGCCTTTACTGCTTCATACATGTTTGATATAGGTTTCCTGATCTTTCTCACAAGGAGACTCATGTTCAGTGATGAGAAAAGCCAGTTTGGGGTACTGGTTAGCAGTGCGGACTCTAATCTGGGAGAACCGGGTTTGATTCCCCATGCCTCCACATGCAGCTGCTGGTGTGACCTTGGGTCAGTCACAAGTTCTTTCAGAGCTGTTCTCTCAAGGGTGGTTCTTGAAACAGCTTTCTCAGCCCCACCAATCTCACAGGGTGTCTGTTGTGGGGAGGGGGAGGGAAAGGAGATTGTAAGCTGCTCTGAGACTCCTTTGGATAGTGAAGGGTGGACTATAAATCCAATCTCTTCTCTTCTTCTTCTCTTTTCCAGAGTCTGCAAGCAACAAAGTTCCCATTTTCTGTGGTGGAAGTTCCTTATGAAATGTTCTGTCCAGGTTCATACCAAGCTGGTGACCCCAGGAACAAAAAGGTGGTGCAGCCTAACATGCTGGCAAGATGTTGGCGCACAGGTATCATTCCCAGTAAAACTGGAAGTAATAATTATTATTGTATGGCATTGTGTGTAGTAGAGCCAGGAGATCCTAAGATTGTCTGGCAGCCAGAAGTTCTAGTTCTTTAGAGTTATGCACCACTAGGTGGTGAGCTAGACTTGTGTTTTAGGCAAGAGATGATCCAGAGGTATCTGAGGAGGGATACGTGCACGTGAAAATTCGTACCTTGAATGAAACATTGTGGGTCTTAAAGGTGCCACTGGACACAGGCTTTGTTCTGCTACTTCAGCCCAACATGGCAACCCACCCTGAACCCCTGTTGAAGCATTTGTATGAATTCTGAGCTGCCCAAAACACACACATGAAAACCTGTTAGGCAGGTGTCTGAGTAGTTCAGTGCCAAACCAAACAGACCTGGTGATCAGCATGTGTCACAGTTGAATGGGGCGAGTTCCACTGTCAAATGCATTCACCACAAAATCAATGGCATTCCTATTATATAGGGACAATATTGCTCCAATCTTGGATAAGCATATGGAGCAAAGGTCCATCAGTGGACCACAAGGTAGCCACAAGGTATAGACGGAACACTATGTCTGGGGCAGGGACGCTCTGTGTTCTTGGTGTATGTGGGGGCAACAGTGGGAGGGCTTCTGGAGTTCCGACCCAGCTGGTGAACCTCCTGGTGGCACCTGGGTTTTGACCACTGTGTGACACAGAGTGTTGGACTGGATGGGCCATTGGCCTCATCCAACATGGCTTCTCTGACGTTTGGTTTAGTGGTTAAGTGTGCGGACTCTAATCTGGGAGAACCGGGTTTGATTCCCCACTCCTCCACTTCCACCTGCTGATGTGACCTTGGGTCAGTCACAAGCTCTGGCACAGCTGTTCCCAAAAGAGCAGTTTGTGTTAGAGTTCTCTCAGCCCCACTGACCTCACAGGGTGTCTGTTGTGGGGAGGGGAAGGGAAAGGAGTTTGTAAGCCGCTCTGAGACTCCAAGTGAAGGGTGGGGTATAAATCCAATCTCTTCTTCTTCTTCTTCTTCTTCTTCTTCTTCTTCTTCTGTCTGAGGCAGTGATGCTCTGCATTCTTGGTGCTTGGGGGCAGCAGTGGGAGGGCTGGTGGACCTCCTGAAGGCCCCTGGGTTTTGGCAATTGTGTGACATAGAGTGTTGGACTGGATGGGCCATTGGCCTGATCCAATATGACTTCTCTTATGTCCTTGTGTTTGGGGCAGTGATGCTCTGCATTCTTGGTGCTTGGGGGCAACAGTGGGAGGGCTTCTGGAGTTCTGACCTAGCTGGTGAAACTCCTGGTGGCACCTGGGTTTTGACCACTGTGTGACACAGAGTGTTGGACTGGATGGGCCATTGGCCTCATCCAACATGACTTCTCTTATATTCTTATATTCTTATGTCTGAGGCAGTGATGCTCCACATTCTTGGTGCTTGGGGGGCAACAGTGGGAGGGTTTCTGGAGTTCTGCCCCTGCTGGTGGACCTCCTGATGACCCCTGGGCTTTGGCCACTGTGTAGGATCTAGGCCTTTGTTTGGGGGCAGCGTGGGGTTGAAATGAGGTATTCGATACCAATGAAGAATGCTAAGGGGTTTCTGATGCAGAGACTCCGAAGAACAAACGCTGAGCCCTCTGAAAAGTTTCCATCCTGTAGCGGAATAATTCCCAGTCTCTGCTGGAAACAGACCCTAGATTTATTTCTAATTGGCTTTCTCGAGGTTCTTTACTTTTCACTTCCAAACCTACCCATTTTATTAAGCAACCATTAATGTATTTCCCCCGTATCTCTTATTTATAGCTCCCGTATTAGCATGTGTTAATTAAATTCAAGTCTGTAAATACAGCCATAATTTTGCATTACATGTTGCCAAAGCTGTAGAAGGAGAAGATTCAGTTGTTAATTCTGTTTTATTTTAATTTTTTTTTTAATTGTGTATCCTGAAGGTCAAACCGTCAGCAATAGCTGTCGTGAATCACTTCAGGAAATGAGTTCACATTATTTGAATGTTACCAGCTTTTATTCTCGGTAAGTAGCGAAGTCTTAACTCAACTCTGGCCGTGCTGTTGGTGATGGAGATGGAGCCGGAATACGTTCTTCTAAAGTTGAAAGGGTACCAGGGACATTTCTTCAAAATGGCACGCCTTTGCCAGCTCTGTCTGTACTTTCACAGACTAAGAAACGATTCTCCGTCAGTTCACGACAAACCTTTGGTCAGCTTGGGAGACGCACATGCTGGTAAGTTCTGTTGCTGTTGTTTGGCTCCCTACTCTTCCACATGCAGTTGCTGGTGTGATCTTTGGTTGGTTACAAGTTCTTTCAGAGTTGTTCTTTCATGAGCAGTTTCTGTCTGAGCTCTCTCAGCCCCACCTCCCTCACAGGGGGTGTCTGTTGTGGGGAGGGGAAGGGAAAGGAGAATGTAAGCCACTCTGAGACTCCTTTGGGGAGTGAAGGGTGGGGTATAAATCCAATCTCCTACTACTACTCTTCTTGTCCTTCTAAAATAAATATACAAATATACATACGAATTCTATCCGCCGCACACAGACCTAATAAACATAGTCTGGAATTGTGTTTGGAGCCAGTTAGGAGCCAGTTTGGTGTAGTGGTTAAGAGCACGGACTCTAATCTGAGAGAACCAGATTTGATTCCCCACACTTTCACATGCAGCTGCTGGCGTGACCTTGGGTCAGTCACAAGTTCTTTCAGAGCTATTCTCTCAAGGGCTGTTCTCAAAAGAGCTCTCTCAGCCCCACCTACCTCACAGAGTGTCTGTTGTGGGGAGGGGAAGGGAAAGGAGTTTGTAAGCCGCTCTGGGTAGTGAAGGGCAGGGTATAAATCCAATCTCCTCCTCCTCCTCTTCTTCGTCTAAAATAAATATACATACAAATTCTATCCGCTGCACACAGACCTAATAAACATAGTCTGGAATTGTGTTTGGAGCCAGTCTGGAGCCAGTTTGGTGTAGTGGTTAAGAGCACGGACTCTAATCCAAGAGAACCGGGTTTGATTCCCCACACTTCCACATGTAGCTGCTGGCGTGACCTTGGGTCAGTCACAAGTTCTCTCAGAGCTGTTCTCTCAAGGGCAGTTCTCAAAAGAGCTCTCTCAGCCCCGCCTACCTCACAGGGTGGTGTCTGTTGTGGGGAGGGGAAGGGAAAGGAGTTTGTAAGCCGCACCGGGACTCCTTTGGGTAGTGAAGGGCCGGGTAGAAACCCTATCTCTTCTTTTCTTCTTCTTCTTTCAGGGGTCTCTTTGGCATGAGGAGCATTCTGTAACTTCTCCTGTGGGTAATCCTGGGGATTTGCCGAAGCCTTCTGTCCTTTTGACAAAGATCCTTCGTCACACTGTTTTGTTCCAAACCACAGCCTTTTCGCTCTTCTCGTCTGCCTTTAGCTTTGCCATGCGAGGGGTCGCAATGTAGATTTCTTGTTGTGAGGCACACGTCTCTGCGTTAGAACTCCTGAATAATTGAAGGATTCCTGCTTCAAGGCTGTGTGGTATAAAAGCACAACCATTTTTTTTTTTTTTTGGTGCGTTTGAATCTATTTTTTAACGTAAGAGGTGCAACAGAACACATTGGTTCTCTGCTTTGCATTGTTGGTTTCGCGGATTTGTTCATTATTACAATCACGTTAGACGTTTTCTACGCGGGTCAAGTTGCGTCTGACTTATGGTGGTTCTGTAGGGTTTTCAGGACAAGAAGAAGAAGAGAAGAGGAGATTGGATTTATAACGCTCCCTTCACTTGGATTCTCAGAGTGGCTTACAAACTCCCTTCCCTTCACCTTCCCGCGATAGATACTCTGTGAGGCAGGCGGGGCTGAGAGAGCCCTTTCCAGAACTGTCCTTGAGAGAACAGCTCTGACAGAACTACGGCTTGCCCAAGGTCACCCAGCAGCTGCAAGTGGAGGCGTGGGGAATCAAACCCGGTTCTCCCAGACTGGAGTCTGCGCACTTAACCACTACACCAAACTGGCTCACAAGAGACATTCCAAGGTGGTTTGGCATTGCCTACCGCCGTGTAGGAACCCTGGACTTCCTCGGTGGTCTCCCATCCAATAGAAACTGGGGCTGACCCTACTTAGCTTTGGAGAGCTGACAAGATTGGGCTGGGCTGGGCTATCCAAGTCGGGGCAAATCAACTTGTAGGTAGGAAGTGCTATCAAGTTGTAGCCGATTTAGAGTGACCCTGTAGGGTTTCCCAGAGATGGGATATCCGGAGGTGGTTGGCCATTGCCTTCCTCTATTTCGCAACCCTGGACTTCCTTGGTGGCCTCCCATCCAACTGCTAAGGAGGGCCGACCCTTCTTAGCTTTGGAGACCTGATGGAATAAGGCTAGCCTGGTTTGTCCAAGTCAGGGTTGGTGTATTGGTGAACAAAAGCTTTGAAATGCAGTGTAGCGTAATATATATATAAAGTTGTCTAAATGCTTTTGGGTGTTTGTTGACTTGGGGAGAGAACACCAAAGAATAAAGTACACCTGGTATTTTTGGCCACTGTGTGACTCAGAGTGTTGGACCGGATGGCCATTGGCCTGATCCAACATGGCTTCTCTTATGTTCTTATGTCCGGGGCAGTGATGCTCTGTATTCTTGGTGCTTGGGGGGCAACAGTGGGAGGGCTTCTGGAGTTCTGGTCCCCCTGGGGGACCTCCTGATGGCACCTGGTACTTTTGGCCACTGGGTGACACAGAGTATTGGACTGGATGAGCCATTGGCCTGATCTTACATGGCTTCTCCGAGGTTTGTATGTTCTCTTCACTGGCACGGTCCATCAGAGGTCCATCAGTGGCTATTAGCCCCAAGGTATAGATAGGAACTCTCAGTCTGCGGGAAGTGATGCTCTGTATTCTTGGTGCTGGGGGGGGAGTGGGAGGGTTTCTAGTGTCCTGGCCCCACTGCTGGACCTCCTGATGGCATCTGGTATTTTTGGCCACTGTGTGACTCAGAGTGTTGGACCGGATGGCCATCGGCCTGATCCAACATGGCTCCTCTTATGTTTTTATACAATGAGGTAAGGGGGCGTTTGTTCTCTGGGTTTTGGTCCCATTTTGAACACATATCCATGAAGCTTCCTTATTCAAAACCAGTCCATGGGTCAATCAAAGTCAGTATTATCAACTCAGACTGGCAGCAGATCTCTGGCCTCTGGTCAAAATCTATAGTCAAGGAGGGTCTCTGGTCAAGGTCTTTCACATCACCGATTGCCAGGTCCTTTAACTGGAGATGCTGGGGACCTTCTGCATGCCAGGCAGAGGTATACCACTGAGCCACAATCCCTCGCAAGACAAAAAGACGTGTGGCTCTGCTCCCTCTGTTGGTTGAGCATCTCAGAAAAGGAGAATGAGAAGGTTTACATTGTTTTAAGCCTAGTTATGGATGGTGGTGGTGGAAAGTCACACCCCATATGGATGGTGGTGGTGGAAAGTTGTGGTGACCTCATAGGGTTTTGAAGGTGAGAGAAGTTCAGAGGTGGTTTGCCATAGCCTGCCTCTACCTAGCACCCCAGGAATGCCTTGACCCCTACTTAGCTGACCCCCACTTAGCTTTCAGGATCTAATGAGATCAGACTAGCCCAGGACATCTAGGTCAGGACGCAGGACAAGATGGTACAAGACAGTGGTGCAGTCTACTGTCCCTAACCTTTTACCCCAAGCTTCTTCCTAAATCATTAATTACAAGGATAGACCTCTTTTCTGTCCAAAAAGGCCCTCTTGAACCATTCAGTTTTGCATAGTTTACGGGAAGCCAGGGAGTCTTTCTGATCTCCTCAAGCGGGCCATCCCACAAAGTGGGGCACGCGGAAGTTTGCCATCTCTGGGTTGGGGAATACCTGAAGGTTTGGTGGGGAGGAGGGCAGGGATTTCATAGAATCTGCCCTCCAAGGCAACCATTTTCTCCAGGAGAACTGATCTTGGGTGTCTGGATACCAACTGTAACAGCGGGAGATATCCAGGGGCCTCCTGGAGGTTGGCAGCCCAACCCTAGAGGCTCCACAGAGTATGCAAGTATACTGGCTAGAGTTGCCAGCCTCCAGGTGGGGCCCAGGGATCTCCCGCTTTTACAACTGATCCCCAGCTGACAGAGATCAGCTCCTCTGGAGAAAATGGCTGCTTTGGAGGGTGGACTCTGTGGAGCACGGGTCGCTGGGGTGTGTGTGGGGGAGTTATTTGTGAATTTCCTACATTGTGCAGGGGGTTGGAGTAGATCAAGGTCCCTTCCCAACTCTATATGACTCTATGATTCTATGAATTCATTCTTGAGGTAACTATGGTATAAAGATGACTCTATGATTCTACGAATTCTATGTGACTCTATGATTCTATGAATTCATTCTTGAGGTAACTATGGTATAAAGATGACTCTATGATTCTACGAATTCTATATGACTCTATGATTCTATTAATTCATTCTTGAGGTAACTATGGTATAAAGAAGCTTCATAGCTTCTCGTTCTTCTAAGAGAATGAGAGGTCTCCATTTTGACCCGGTTTTAGTTTATATTATCTTTCACGTATGGATGTCATGATGTATGTCATGACATATAGATGCCAGAACCTGACAAAGGTTAGTCAGATGTAAGAAAGGAGGCCAATATTAAAAACTTAATGAAAGAAATATATATATAAATACATGTATTTATTAATTATAAATTTAAAATAATATAAGGGCCCAATCACACATTATGTATAAATAACAAACGATAAAACACAAGGGCTTATAAATCTGACCTGACGCATTTCGGCCTACATAGGCCTTCCTCAGAGGTCAATAGCGAGGAACATATCGGCTATTATAATGCACCGAACAAGGACATGCTCTTGTCATAGCAGCATAAAGCATGGATTCAAAAAAGTAAGCGTTATTGTTTTCTTCTCAGATCCTCAAAAAGTAATTTAACACCCCAGTTAAGTAGTTCAATAGAGAAAAGCACTCTGGCTTCAAATAGATTTTAATGGGAAACTAACCACGAGAAGAAAATCAATTAATGAAATCTACTGGCCGGTGGAAAACGCCAGATTTTTTTTCTCTCTTTCTCCCTGGCTAAAACCTTTTTTTTCTTCTTCCTTAAAATTGCCCCGCGATTTCTGTTGTGTAGCGATTCGGTCTTTTCCCTAGCTACTCAGAAGTGGAGAAACAAAAGGCCGGTAGATAAATAAAACAGATCTATGATAAAACGCTTTTGCATCAGATCTGCAAAAGTGAACAAATATGGGGATTTTTTTGTGTATGTAAAAAAAACCCGAGACATTTAGAATTTAAAATTACCTTAGGGTCCTGGAATGGAATCAATATGGCGAAATTCAATAGAGAGAGAGAGAGAGAGACATGTAAAAGCATTAGTCAGGGGAAAGAAAAGAGAAGATATACATATCTGGGATGGGTTTGCTTTACACAGCAATGTAATTGCTTGGATAAATAGAGCATCCAGGCCGGCACATGGGAAGTAATAAATTACGCAGGGAAAAGAAGAGGAGCAGGGGAGGGGACGGAGTGACCGTCTCTTTGTAGTGCAAGGGCAGATGAAGAGCAAATCGTTGTGGGACGGATATGAAGTTGTAATGTAACAGGTAAGTCAAATTGATTAGAGCAGGGGTGTCAAACATGAGGCCCGGGGGCCAGATTGGGTCCCCGGAGGACTTCCATCAGGCCCGCGTTGGAATCGGCCATCTCCTGCTTCCAGTTCTGCTGCTGCTGCTGCATCATAGCTTGCTTCGCCAGAGGGCCAATCTGCATTTAGCATTTGCTCCGTTGTTTTACCAAACCCACACTGGAACAGGAAAAGAGGCAGTTCAAAACCACATTCAACTACCCCAGTCCAACGCTGTAGTGACTGCTGAGTCACCCCCAAATGGCCATAAAATGGCCATAAATCTATGCAGACAGCCACCATTAAACCAGAGATCGAAAGAAGTGAAAGCAGCATGCAGTCTGGACGCTGCCATAAAATGTGACACTCAATCAAAGTGAAAGTGGCATGCAATGTAGAGGGGGATTTCTGTTCCAGTGTGGGTTGGGTAAGACAGCAGAGCAAATGCTAGATGCAGATCGGGCCGGACTCTCTCAAGCGCTCAGCCATTTCATGTTCTAACCTGGGTCCTAGACTCAGAACTCTGAGCATGGGATTTCTGTGGTGAACGTTAATAAATCAAAAGTAGGTTTGCAGCTTACAGAGACACACCTGAACTAGCAGACCCAAGATCGCAACAGCACAGACATTTTGATGCAATCATTCAGAGCAAGAGGTGTCAGTGACCAGACACCGTTCAATAAACAAAATATTGCAAGAGGGCTAATGTTTGAAGCACGTTCTCATTTTAAGTAAAAAAAAAAAAACCCTTTGTGTTTGTGTCCTTTATAAAGTTTATATCTCTGCTCCCTGGCATTACATTTTATGACACACACAGCCCGGTCCAACAAGGTCTTATTTATGTCAGATCCGGCCCTCGTGACAAATGAGTTCGACACCCTTGGATTAGAGGGCCAACAATTAAAACTTAATATATAAACAATGTGGAAGAATACATGTATTTATTTATAAAGAATTTTTTAAAAAAACATATAGGGGACCAATCACGTTTCATGTAAAAATTCCAAAAGCATATATACACAACGGCCAATGGGCTTGACCCGATGCATCTCAGCCTGTTAGGGCTTTCTTCAGAGGTCAAACACAATTAGGAACGAATTGGCTTTTTTATCATAATGCATAATGCAGTGCAATTATACAGCATGGATACAAAATGGACCAGAAAGGAATTGCTGTTAAAAAATGTGAAATTAAATACATATAAAAATGGATAAATAAACAATGCCCATATTATACTTAAAAACAACAACAACAACATATAGACTTACTTCCAGAGTGAAGTTAGTAGGCAGAGAGAGAGAGTCTGACGGGCCCAAGGTCATCCAGTGAGCTTCCGCGGAATGAGTGAGGATTCGAACCTGAGTCCCCCAGATACCAGTCCAGCCCTCTTAACTACTACGTTGGAATTGTGTTGCATGGATCATGCAAAACTTCCCAAATCTTCATCACCAACATAAGAGAAGCCAATGTTGAATCAGGCCAATGGCCCATCTAGTCCAACACTCTGTCACACAGCGGCCAAAACATACCAGGTGCCATCAGGAGGTCCAGCAGTGGGGCCAGGGCACCAGAAGCCCTCCCACTGCTGCCCCCTCCAGCACCAAGAATAGAGTGCATCACCTGCCCCAGACTGAGAGTTCCCATCTATACCCTGTGGCTAATAGCCACTGATGGACTTCTGCTCCAAGGGTTTATCTAATCCCCTCTTGAAACTGTCCATGCTTGTAGCTGCCACCACCTCCTGTGGCAGTGAATCCCATATGTTAATCACCCTTCCCCTCCCCACAACAGACACTTTGAGGTAGGTGGGGCTGAGAGAGCTCTCTCAAGAACTGCCTTTGAGAGAACAGCTCTGAAAGAACCTGCAACTGACCCAGGGTCACACCAGCAGCTGCATGTGAAGGAGTGGAGAATCAAACTCGGTTGTCCCAGATTACAGTCCGTGCTCCTTACCACTACACCAAACAGGCTTGGTGTAAAAAAAGAAGAAGACTAATGTCTCTCCATCATGATAAATTATGGCTAAATGAGATGCCATCAATTTCCTGATGCGATCATTGGTGATTAGACGGCACCATCTGAAACGCTTCCAACTAGAAGCCTGCTTTTTGGCACATTCAGTGAGACCCCAGCTGTGTTTCCCTTTGATGGGCAGCCGAACGTGTGGAGGAGACACCTGCGAGCACCCGGTGCCCATCGAGAGGATTGTAATATGGAAATGGAAAGTGACACAAGGAACAGAAGTGGTGTCGAGAGACCTGTGCGCTGCCAAGCGTGTCGGGCGCGAGACCGCTCATTTTGTGAGGCTAGCTGATTCTAATTGGCAGGGGAAGCCTGCCATTTTGTTAAATGTGAGGCGGGCAGAGAGAGAAGGGGACGCTATGGAGTTATACCAACAAGGAGGAGGAGGAGGAGGAGGAGGTGTAATGTATCTAAACCCGACTCCGTGTGAGGCTAGGTCCCCACACGGTCATGCGAAGCCTTTGAGCTTTGCTCCGGGAGACAATGGCCCGAGCGAATCCTAACCCATGCCAATCAGAGGGCTCGGATCCCGGCCGGGACCTATGGAACTCTCAGCCACTAGAAATAGGCTATCACTCGAGTGGGGTGTGTTCCGGGAGTGGGTTTTGCTCTAGGATATAAGCCGGCCTCTGAGCCGACTAGTTGTCCTTGTTCCTGATGTAACCTAAAAAACATAAGAACATAAGAACATAAGAACATCAGAGAAGCCAATGTTGAATCAGGCCAATGGCCCATCTAGTCCAACACTCTGTCACACAGCGGCCAAAAATACCAGGTCCCATCAGGAGGTCTAGCAGTGGGGCCAGGACACTAGAAGCCCTCCCACTGCTGCCCCCTCCAGCACCAAGAATAGAGTGCATCACCTGCCCCAGACTGAGAGTTCCCATCAATACCCTGTGGCTAATAGCCACTGATGGACTTCTGGATTTAAACAAGAGCTGATTCACTATGCTGAGTCTCCGGTCTCAGTACTTTTCAGGAGGAGATTGGATTTATACTCCACCCTTCACTCGGAGTCTCAGAGCGGCTTACAGTCTCCTTGTCTTCCTCTCCCCACAAGAAATGTCCTGGGAGGTTGGTGGCGCTGAGAGAGTTCTCAGAGAATTGCTAAAAGAAGAGCTCTGTGAGAACTGTGGGTGGCCCAAGGTCACCCAGCAGCTGCCTGTGGAGGAGTGGGGAATCGAACCCGGCTTTCCCAGATTAGAGTCCGTGCCCTTAATCGCCACACCAACCTGTCCCTCCCCTCCCCAAACCCCACCCTCCTCAGGCTCCGCCCACAAAATCTCGAACTGTTTCCCAACCCGGAGCTGGTGCCCCTGGTCTGGGACAATACATTTCCCAGCCGCAGTAGCCACGAACGAATTTGCAGGGGTGAATATCCTTACAATTAAAGGCTGCCCAAAACCATTAGAACTAAGTCTGAGTCCAGTGGGCGCCTTGAAGGCCAACAAAGTTTTATTCACAGCATAAGCTTCCGTGTGCAAGCCCACTTCGTCACATCTGACGAGGAACGCTTGCACACGGAAGCTTCTATCATGAAAAAAGCTTCGTCGGTCTTCAAGGTGCCCACTGGACTCAGACTTGGTTCTGCTGCTTTGGACCAACATGGCAAACCCACCTGAACCTGCCAAAATCATTGCAATTAAAGTGGTTGCTGGCTGCTGCTTTTGTTGGCTGAATTCAGACTGGCGGTTTGCCCTGCTATAGCCACGTTTCACAAGCGGATTAAAGGTGGCGTTCACACGGGCACATCTGCCTGGCGTTCCCCACCCGTAGTCAACCCATGCTGTTCCGCTTCGCTCCCGCATTTAAAAGATACCTGGTGAAAGTGGTAGCAGATCCCAGAGAGTGCCTTTATCCTGCTTCATTCCACTGCCGGGAAGTGTGAACGCCAACCCGAAAAGCCGGGAGCAACCTGCATTGCGCGTAAGGCAGCAACGATATGATTGGCTGTGCTCCGCTCTACTGCCCAGTGCGGTGCCGGCACAATGGGATCCCCCCCCCAATTGGCCGGATGCGCTTATGCGCATGAGCGTATATGTGCTCATGCACACATGTGCACATAGCCAAATTACCAGGGAAAAGCCATTTACAGCTGCGCCTCCGGGCCAGCAGTCTGAACGCTCCTGCGCACCTCCTCCCGGTATGCTCCCACATCAGTCCACGCAGTGTGACCGGGAAAACCCGGAACAGTTTGTTCCGGGGCTTTTTTGCCACGACTGGCTCCCACTTCAACCTGCCAGTCTGAACTCAGCCGTTATTCCTCAAAATCAGAAGGTCTATGAGATCTATAGATTTCTGCCAGCGAATATTCTGGTCTTGAATATTCTGAGCGTCCCCTTACTATATCACTGGCTTTTGAGCCAACATTCCTGGAGAGCCATCTCGAAATGAGAATGTTAGGAACCAGTATTATAAAATCCCCATGAACACAAAGGATGAGTCTGAATTTTGCTTCACTTTAGTGACGTAAAGCCATGAGTGGGGGGGGGGGGAGCACGTCAACTCCACCTTGGTTTTTTCCCTCCTGCCTTGTAAATAATACAGGGCCGTGACTGTTAATTGATTAGTCTGTTAAACATTTTTTAAAAACCCTTTCATCAATTAGAAAGACACTCCTGATTAATCATGCAGCAGAGGGGGAGGGAAACGGTGAATTGTTTTTAACACAAGTATTTAATACAAGTAGGGAGGGGTCATGACTCAATGGTAGAGCGTCTGCTTTGTGCCAGAGCCAGCTTGGTGTAGTGGTTAAGTGTGTGGACTCTAATCTGGGAGAACTGGGTCTGATTCCCCACTCTTCCACTTGCAGCTGCTGGATGACCTTGGGCAAGCCGTAGTTCTATCAGAGCTGTTCTTGAAAGGGCAGTTCTTGAAGGAGCTCGCTCAGCCCCACCTACCTCACAGAGTGTCTGTTGGGAGGAGGGGAAGAGAAAGGAGTTTGTAAGCTGCTCTGAGACTCCGAGTGAAGGGTGGGGTATAACTCCAATCTCCTCCTCCTCCACCACCTCCTTGTTCTTCTTCCACTCAGCCCTCAGAACACTTTCCCTATGAAGAAAGGTTAAAATGCTTGGGGCTCTTTAGCTTGAAGAAACAACAGCTGAGGGGCGACATGATTGAGGTTTATAAGGTTATGCATGGGATAGAGCAGGTTGAGAAAGTACTTTTCTCCCTTTCTCACAATACAAGAACTTGTGGGCACTCCATGAAATTGCTGAGCAGTCAGGTTAGAACGGATCAAAGGAAGTCCTTCTTCACCCAAAGAGTGATTAACTAATGGAATTCACTGCCTCAGGAGGTGGTAGCAACTGTAAGCATGGACGGCTTCAAGAGAGAATTAGATAAGCGTATGGAGTAGAAGTCCATCAGTGGCTATTAGCCACAAGGTATAGATGGGAACTCTCAGTCTGGGGCAAGTGATGCTCTGTATACTTGGTGTTTGGGGGGGTCAACAGTGGGAGGGCTTCTAGTGTCCTGGCCCCACTGCTGGACCTCCTGATGGCACCTGGTATATTTTGGCCGCTGTGTGACAGAGTGTTGGACTAGATGGGCCATTGGCCTGATCCAACATTGGCTTCTCTTATGTTCTTAAGAAGGAGTTCCATGCACTCTATTCTTGAAGCTGGAGGGGGCAGCAGTGGGAGGGCTTCTGGTGCCCTGGCCCCACTGCTGGACCTCCTGATGGCCCCTGGTATTTTTGGCCACTGTGTGACAGAGTGTTGGACTGGATGGGCCATTGGCCTGATCCAACATGTTCTTAACACCTCACTCTTCAAATTCAAATAGAAGGGGACTCCCCCAAAACATATCTTCTATATTAACCCCCCCCCAATCCTTCATAACTCAGTCTGCATGTGTTCAACATGTGGTGTTTGCTCTTCCCACAACAGTTTCGATGGTGGAAAGTGCCAACAAATTGCAGCTGACTTATGGGGACCCCGTTGGGTTTCAAGGCATGAGATGCTGAGAGGTGGCGTGCCATTGCCTTCCTCTGCGTAGCGACCTTGGACTTCCTTGGTGGACTCCCATCCAAATACTAACCAGGGCTGATGACCGCTTAGCTTCCAAAATCTGATGAGATTGGGCTAGCCCAGGGAAGGGATAGAGACAAACAGAGGTGGCGTACCATTGCCATTGACTTCCTCTGTGCAGCGACCCTGGACTTCCTTGAAGGTCTCCCATCCAAATATTAACCAGGGATGACCCTGCTTAGCTTCCGAGATCTGATGGGATCGGGCTCGCCTGGGCCAGGTACACCAAACTTTACATTACTCCACCCTCCCTCCATTTTATAGGGAGTCACCAGTACCCAGTTTCCATCACGCCTTTTGGTTCTCTGGGAAACAAGCCAAGGCAGATCCTTTCCGGCAGAACCGTCGTTTCATTCATATGCAAATTTATGGAGATGCAATCAATTACAATGTACACAATTAATCATCTATGATTCCTTTAATCAAGAGGTGTTCTTATAACAATGCCTCCCCATGAATGGTAGGGGAGCATGCTGAGATGTGACAAATATTTACGGGAAAGTTGTGATACCGTAATGCGAATTTCAGCACCGTCTCCCAGTGCGCTTCATGATACCGCGCTCTGCTTTCCCAAATCATAGAGAATTCTTTCTGGATCATCTCTACGATCTTCAGCATAAGCATGGGGACACACATGTCACGTACAGGATCAGTATGCGCCGTCAAGTCACAACCGCTTTACAGCGACCGCAGCAAGGGGCTTTCAAGGCAAAGTGAGAAGCAGAGGTGGTTGGCCATTGCCTTCTTCTGCCTTCTTTCTTGGAGGTCGCCCATCCAAGTACTAACCAGGGCTGACCCTGCTTAGCTTCTGAAATCTGGCAAGAACATATATACCATATCAGTTCACCCACTTGTCCCGAGAAGGAACCAGGCTGCTGGCACTCAAAATCAAAAAGGTGGCGGAGCAGTTTTTAAACTGAATAATGGGGGAAAGCCAACAGGAGATGAAAAGTCTCTGATTCGGGATGGTGCATGTCGGCACCAACGATGTGGGGAAATGCAGTTGTGAGGTCCTGGAGGAGAAATTGAGGCTGCTGGGCAGGAAACTCAAGGCCAGGACCTCCAAGGTAGCCTTCTCAGAAGTGTACCTGTTCCACGGGCAGGGCCAGAGAGACAGGCACAGTTCAGGAGTCTCAATGTGTGGATGAGATGATGGTGTAGGGAGGAAGGATTTGAGGTTGTTAGGCACTGGGATGCTTTTTGGGACAAGAGGGAGCTGTACAAAAGGGAGGTTTAGAGTCTAGGAATGTGGAGGTTCCTCTCAGCCACCATGGCTAGTAGCCACTGGCTGTGGTCACACGGAAGGGAGAAAATGCGGGCAGGAAGCGAGGCTGTTTGCCCTGCCTGCAATGATGCGCATTTGCATGATCATACTTCCTGCCGCATGCCCTGCAGTTCCCAATAATAGTAAGTTTTCAGCTGTAGCTTTTTACCACGCTACTGCGGCGTGAAACGACGTCCCGCCGACGACTCTGGGACGCCAGACAGATGTGTCTGTCTGATCGTGCCCCTTTAATCCATGAAGGAATCTCATGTCTGCTGCGGCTTCCAGTAAGTATGGTCACACCCATTGATAGGCATCCTCCATGAATCTATCTCATCCCATAGAAGAAGGAGGAGGAGGAGCAGAAGAAGAATGAGAAGGAGAAGAAGGAGAATCCCCTTTTAAAGCTTTTTATTCCTGTGGCCATCACTACATCCCCATTCACCTATACTTGAAGTTGGGATTCTTTTGTCCCAATGGACATCATCTCACACTTACCAGCACTGAACTTCATCCCGTTTCTACAGGGTGGCACAATGACCATGTCGCCTTTCTTGCAAGATAGTTTACTCACAGATGAGACTCTGTTTGAGGCCCTCAGCAGCGTTACTGGCTGAAAAAGAGGAAAAAAAAAAGACAGACTGTAAGACGGCCAGGTCTCCTGCTAAGCAATCAGACAAAAGGACCACAGCGTAAAGGCTGAAATAACGAAACTGTAACACCACATAAATATTTGTTCCTAATGAAAAAAAAACATATATTAGTCAAACTTTAGATATTTTTTTGGTTTATATTTCCATGAATAATTATGTATTAAACTATTATTAATCCAAAAGATTTTTTTTGTCTACAGAACATCAATTACATAAACTTTCTTTCAAAAATATCCCATATGGTTAGAATAAAAAGGCTTATAACCATATGGGATATTTTTGAGAGAAAGTTTATGTAACTGATGTTCTGTATATAAAAAGTATTATTTTGGATTAATAATAGTTTGATGCATAACTATCGAGGGAAATATAAACAAAACAACCCTAAAGTTTAACTAATATATTGTTTTCATTACTAACAAATGCTTGTTGTTGCTGTTGTTCAATCACACAGTCAAGTACGACTCTTCACGACCCCATGAACCACATCATAAGAACATAAGAGAAGCCAATGTTGCATCAGACCAAAGGTCCATTCAGTCCAACACTCTGCGTCACACAGTGGCCAAAAATACCAGGTGCCATCAGGAGGTCCACCAGTGGGGCCAGGACGCTAGAAGCCCTCCCACTGTTGCCCCCCCCCAAGCACCAAGAATACAGAGCATCCCTGGCCCCAGACTGAGAGTTCCTATCTATACCTTGGGGCTATAGCCACTGATGGACCTCTGCTCCAGATGTTTATCTAATTCCCTCTTGAAGCTGTCCATGCTTGTAGCTGCCACCACCTCCTGTGGCAATGAATTCCATGTGTTAATCATTCCATGTGCTAATCACATCACGCCAGGCCCTCCTTTCTTCTGCCATCCTCTGGAGTTTGCTCAATTTCATGTTCGTTGCATCGTTAACACTGTCTGACTATCTCATCCTTCGCTGTCCCCTTCTTCTTTGACCTTCAGTCTTTCCCAGCATCAGGGTCTTCTCCAGGGAGTGCTCTCTTCTCATTTGGTGGCCAAAGTATTTGAACTTCAGCTTCAGTCTCTGGCCTTCCAGGGGACAGTCAGGGTTGATTTCTTTTAGGATTGTCTGATTTGATCTCCTTGCAGTCCAAGGGACTCTCAAGAGTCTTCTCCAGCACCATAATTCGAAAACATCTATTATTTGGCACTCGGCATTCCTTATGGTCCAACTCTTGCAGCCATACATTACTACTGGGAATACCATTGCTTTGACAATGCGGACTTTTGTTGGCAGGGTGATGTCTCTGCTTTTTATTATGCTGTCTAGGTTTGCCATCGCTTTCCTCCCAAGGAACAGGCGTCTTCTGATTTCATAGCTGCAGTTTACACGGTGTTATAGTTTTGTTAGGTCTCCTGCTAAGACCGGAGACCTGCTGGCAACCTCTTCTTCAGGTGGCCAGCATCACATGTCACATGATGCCAATCCCAAGGAAAACCCAGAAGCAACGCTCCCTCTAAGCCATGGAGACTTGTGAGCAGAAATTCTACTTTGTGGGCTACTGGCATTCAAGTTCTGAGTGAGCAATTTGGCTGCTGCATAAATCAGTTTGCTCTGGAGCCCTCCTTCCTGAGCTAAGACAAAAAGGTGTGAGCCGGAGGCTAAAAAGCTGTGAGCTAGCTCACACTAACTCAGCTTAGAGGGAACACTGGAAGTGACGTCATGTCATTCTAAGGATCACTGGCGCCCTCATGTTCCCGCCCCCATGTCCGGCCCGGTGGCTGCCATTGGCTGGCAACCTTAGAAGAAAGCAACTGTGAGTTCAAGGGAAGGTTTCATTAAAACATTTATTAGCAGCCTTTCTTCCTCACAGAGCTCAAATGTGGCTTGCAATATTAATAAGACATAAACCAGAGTCCATTTAAAAAAAAACAAAAAAAACCCAAAATTTAAAATCACAGTTGAGGATGCCCCTAATTAAATGCAGTTCTAAACAAAACCGTCTTCAGCCGCCTCCTAAAGACCAAAACTGAGGAGACCGCTGAAAAGGCTTGCTCCCTGGTTTACCCAGGAGTTGCGGCTTATGAAGTGGGAGTGCAGATAGTTAGAGAGATGGTGGTGCCGTGCTCAGGATGAGGCATCAAGAGCATCTTACAGGATGTTTATGAGAGCCAATGAGATGGCAATCAAGGCTGCTAAGGTGGTGGCAGCTACAAGCATGGACAGTTTCAAGAGGGAATTAGATAAACATATGGAGCAGAAGTCCATCAGTGGCTATTAGCCACAGGGTATAGATGGGAACTCTCAGTCTGGGGCAGGTGATGCACTCTATTCTTGGTGCTGGAGGAGGCAGCAGTGGGAGGGCTTCTAGTGTCCTGGCCCCACTGCTGGATCTCCTGATGGCACCTGGTATATTTTGGCCGCTGTGTGACAGAGTGTTGGACTAGATGGGCCATTGGCCTGATCCAACATTGGCTTCTCTTATGTTCTTATGTTCTTATGTTCTTATGTTCTTAAGAAGGAGTTCCATGTGGCTACAATTGTGTCTGGTAGCTCACACCCAGCACAATTATTTAGAACAATTCGGGCTATTACAGTTCCGCCCCAGGGCAGACCAAATGTTAGGGAACTGGACATAGGATGTGAGGCATTTGCGAGCTATTTTGTGGATAAAGTCTTGGTGGTCTGCCGCGACCGCCCTGCCACAGTTGATGCAGAGAGTGAACTTGAGGCCCCTTGCCCGCCTTCGATTCTGGTTTTGGATTCTTTCAGCACACTCAGCCTGGAGGAGGTCGACAGATTGTTCATGACTGTGCGCCCAACCACATACAATCTTGATCCGTGCCCTTCCTGGCTGATTAAAGCAGGCCACGAGGGGTTTCGAAGTGCCCTAAGGGAGATTGTCAACAAATCCCACAGGGAGGGATGGTTCCCGGGGGCACTCAAGGATGCGATGGTCCACCCTCTCTTGAAAAAACCATCCTTGGATCCGGCCGGATTGGCCAATTATTGGCTGGTTTCCAATTTGCCCTATCTGGGCAAATTAATCGAGAGGGGGTGAAGGTGTGTAGGCTGTTACCCCGTTACCACAATGACTGGCAATTCCCTCTTGTGAATTGAATGTTCTAAGTCATGAGAAATAGGGAGCTGGTTTTCCCTGCTGTTGTTGTTGTTGTTCAGTCACACAGTCAAGTCCAACTCTTCGTGACCCCGTGGACCACACCACGCCAGGCCCTCCTGTCTTCTGCTATCCTCTGGAGTTTGCTTAATTTCACGTGATCGAGGTTTATAAGATTATGAATGGGATTGAGCAGGTTGAGAAAGAAGTCCTTTTCTCCCTTTCTCACGATACAAGAACTCGTGGGCACTCCATGAAATTGTTGAGCAGTCGGGTTAGAACAGATAAAAGGAAGTCCTTCTTCACCCAAAGAGTGATTAACACATGGAATTCACTGCCACAGCTTTGAACTTGAGATGGCATCGGCTGCAAGGCAGCTGCAAGCATGGACAGTTTCAAGAGGGAATTAGATAAACATCTGGAGCAGAAGTCCATCAGTGGCTATTAGCCACAGGGTATAGATGGGAACTCTCAGTCTGGGGCAGGTGATGCACTCTATTCTTGGTGCTGGGGGGGGGGCAGCAGTGGGAGGGCTTCTGGTGCCCTGGCCCCACTGCTGGACCTCCTGATGGCACCTGGTATATTTTGGCCGCTGTGTGACAGAGTGTTGGACTGGATGGGCCATTGGCCTGATTCAACATTGGCTTCTCTTATGTTCTTATGTTCTCTTACGTTCATTGCATCGATAACACTGTCTAACCATCTCATCCTTTGCCATCCCTTTGTACTTCCTGAATATTGAGTCATAAGCAGATATTTGAAGCCGTAAAAATCTGATGAAGATTACAGAAACGGGATTCTGTCACTGGCTCCCTGTTTCTGTAATCTTCATCAGATCTTACAGCTTCAGATATCTGTTTATGACTCAAATATTCAGAAAGTACAATAGAGGGGCAAACTAGCTCCCCATAATTTAGAACAGAGGTGTCAAACATGCATCCTGGGTGCCAGATGAGACCCCCAGAGGGCTTCTATCAGGCCCGCAGCGGAACTTGCTGTCTTCTGCTTCTCCTTCCAGTTCTGCTGCTGCTGCTGCATCATCGTAGGTTTGCAGCTTACAGATACACACCTGAACGGCATACTCAGGATCGCAACAGCACAGACATTTTCATACAATAATTCAGAGCAAGAGGTGTCCGGTATCAGACACTGTTAAATGAACAAAATATTGCAACAGTGCAATACACACCTGAACGGCGTACTCAAGATTGCAACAGCACAGACATTTTGATGCAATAATGCAGAGCAAGAGGGGTCCGTGATCAGACACTGTTGAATAGTAGTTATCCTGGGCTGTTGCCATTTATATTGCTTTGAATAAACACGATACTGCAAGAGTGCGAATGTTTTAAGCATGTTTTTATTTTAAGTAAAAAAACCCCACACCCTTTGTGTTGTTGTCCTTTATAAAGTTTATATCTCCGCTACCTGGCATTACATTTTATGACACATGCATGGCCTGGCCCAACAAGGTCTCATTTATGTCAGATACGGCCCTCGTAACAAATGAGTTCGACACCCCTGATTTAAAACATCCAGTTCACAAGAGGAAATTGCCAGTAGATTTTCGAAGGTGGTAACAACCTACACAACTACACAGTTGGTTCGATCCTCCGGCTCCCCGTAGACTTGCAAGCTTACTTTTGCTATTTGTGCAAATCATTAGAATGTTTTTGAGGTGTTGCACTCTTGTCAATCTGAGTATCGTGAATTGTGTTTCATAATTTAGTTTTGCATCCAGTGTGCCTCTCACAAAATATAATTACCGCTTATATCATTTAAGATGCTCTTCTCAATTGATGTGTAACTTCATACGGTTCTTCGGCTGTTATGTCAGTGCCTTTCATGCCGTAGTCCTTTTTTTGGGCTATAATTACCACCTGGAGGATGGCACGCCTAACTGGTAACAAATTCCACAATTCGTTGAGTAAAGGATAGTTCCTGTTTTCTGTCCTTCACCTATTGCCCACGTGTTATTGGCAGGGCTCTTTTTTGCAGCAGGAACTCCTTTGCATATTAGGTGACACACCTCCTAATGTAGCCAGTCCTCCAGGAGCTTACGGAGCTCTTCTTACAGGGACTACTGTAAGCTCTTAGAGGATTGGCTACATTATTTATTTATTTATTTATTTATTTATCTTTCAATTTGTATACCGCTCACCCCCGGAGGGCTCTGAGCGGTTCACATATTTCATTAACACACAAATCCTAACTTAGGGCCACATACCAGGGGGGGGTGACAAGCCTACCAGGCACCCTTATTGCAGCGAGTTGTTGTTGTTATTTCCTGTTGCCTTGCGGGCGACGTCCTCCTGGCACTGGTCTTGATTTCTTTTGACCTTTTTGTGGCTGTTGCGACATCTTTCGAGCTCGGGTCAAAAGCACGCTTTGTGCATGCTCGTTGACGGCCTCTGTCCATCTGGCTCTGGCCTGTCACATCGCCCCGCCTCTGCGCCTGTCGACCCGGCCTCCTTTCACTCACCCAGCCTTGCCAGCCACCGCCATACTTTTCTGCCGCCGTCACTCGCTGTTCGCCGCCACTCACGCCGCCGCTCATGCCGCTGCCGTCACGCCACAAGGGCGGGTGCCCCCCCGCTCTAAGAGCAGGTACCCATTTTGTCTAATTGCCCTTTAACGGGCTTTCAAGCCGCTGGGTGAGCGGGAGCTGGGACCTAGGGCTGGGAGCTCTCTCCGGCCGCAGTGGGGCTCGAACAGCTGAAGATGTTTTGGCCAGATGTTGTGCAGGCTTCACTTACTGCCTGTGCCACCACTCCCTTAGGGGTGTGTCGCCTAATATGCAAAAGAGTTCCTGCTACAAAAAGAGCCCTGGTTATCTAGATCCTTCTCTTTCCAGGGTTCTGCATTGTTAGTGATCCACACGCACCCTAGGGGTGAGGCCTGGTGGCATGATCCTGTCCCATCTACATGCAGAAAACCGAATGGCTGATAAAGGCTTTGGTCTCGACTGGTACTCTGACCCATTGCTTTACTTGACTTGTTCAAAACTGGGCCCCTCCTGTTTTGACTGACTTAGAGAGCTAAGGAATATTTCATGTGTCCGATAATTTAATATCTACAGCATGCCTTTTATCTTGAAATGTGATACCCAGGATACCTCCGAGCCTTGCGCTTGATCTGTATTCCCTGTGTTTCTTTAATTCCCCCAGTCAGTTTCTATATCACCTCTTCACAAACAGAATCAGGCGGTTCTACCACTGCAAACGGTCTTCCGTTTCCCAAGCTCCTTATGTAGCACAGTCTGTTGTGCCATTTTGCATATTGGATTTCCTGTTTTGCCCCGTGATTGCAATATAACAACAACAAGAAGAAAGCCAATCTCCTTAATAGACTGTTTACAATTTAGCCGGGTTTTTAATGAAGATTGATTAATTCTTTGATTTTGAAGAAGCGAGGGTTAATTTCGCTCAAGACACGACTCCAGCTAAACATGTTTATTTTTAATTAACTTTTTCTCCCGGATCATTAAATGGCAAATAATACTGACGTATGGGTTCCCCTTTCATGTTCGCTCGGGAAAGAATCGGATTAAGCTGCAAGAGCATCCATTATTTCAACGTTTTAAATGAAATCAAGGTGCGATCCGATTTTTCGCCTTTCTGACGGAGGTTTCAAAAAGACGCTCCGTTTCCCCTGGCTGGAGATATAAACAGGTTGGTGCATCTTGTCAAATGCAGGGAGTTCTGCTTCAAAGAGAATGCAGATCTCCAGAGATTCCGCCAGCTGCAGTCTCTTGTGAGGTCATTCCTGTTGTGTTTACCCGGCCCCGTGTACAGACTGTGGGACTTAACAACAAATGGTCTTGAAAAGCTAGATATTTGTACTGAAGCTGGAGAAGCTCGAAGGAAGGTCTTATATAAGCAACGTTTTTCAGACAAGCTCAGACTTGGGAAGGATCCCAGGGGTACACAATGCACATGTTACCCAAATAATTGACTAATGTGAGGAGCATCTGCTCTCCATCTGACTTTAGACAGCTGAAGTCTGTGTGATTCCATAGAAGCTATGGTTGCCAGACTCCCCTTGTGGCGGTGAGGGTTCCCTGTTGCCAGACCGCCAATCAACTGGCTGGTGAGAGAACTTCTTATCAGTAGAGAGAAGAAGGCCTAGGTCACGTTGCCAGTGTCACACAGGAATTCTCTCAATATGTCCCCAGAAGAGCATTGCACTCCAGCAATAAGAATCTGTTCATGGTCCCCGGACCAAGAGAGGTCCAATTGTCCTTGACTGGCGTCAGGGCCTTTTCAGCCTTGGCCCCTGCCTGGTGGAACTCTGTGCCAGAAAATACCTGGGCTCTATGGGAATTACTACCTTTCCATAGGGCCTGCAAAACAGAGATGTTCCGCCAGGCCTTTGGCTGAGGACAGTGACGGCTGGCATTCTCATACCTTCCTATCCAGCCCTCTACACCCCTCCACCCAGGCGGGAACAGAATTTTTTCACCATCTTAGATAATGTATTAAGAACATAAGAACATAAGAGAAGCCTGTGTTGGATCAGGCCAATGGCCCCTCCAGTCCAACACTCTGTCACACAGTGGCCAAAAATACCAGGTGCCATCAAGAGGTCCAGCAGTGTGGCCAGGACATGAGAAGCCCTCCCACTGTTGACACCCCCCCAAGCACCAAGAATAAAGAGCATCACTTGCCCCAGACTGAGAGTTCCTAATAGCCACCAATGGATTTCTGCTCCATATCTTTATCTAATTCCCTCTTGAAGCTGTCCATGCTTTGTGTGAAATATATTGTTTTTAGTAGGTTGTAATGTTGTTGAAAAGGAGCTGCGGTGGCTCAAGTGGTTAAGACGCTGAACTGCAGGCTGTGGAAGGTCAGTAGTTCAGCAGTTCAAGACCCGGTGCCGCATGACGGGGTGAGCTCCTGTCTCTAGTTCCAGCTCCTGCCAACCTAGCAGTTCGAAAGCAAGAAATTGCAAGTAGATAAATAGGTACCACTTTGGTGGGAAGGTAACAGCGTTCCATGCGCCTTGGTGTTTAGTCATGCCGGCCACATGACCACGGAACGTCTTCGGACAGCGCTGGCTCTTTGGCTTGAAACGGAGATGAGCACCGCAACCTAGAGTCGGATTCGCCTGGCTTTCGAGCAAGGAACCTTACCTTTACCTAATGTTGTTGAGCGGAGTATTATTATGTTTGTTTTTGATGTAAGCCGCCCTGAGTCCGGTTTGCAGGGAAGGGTGGCCTAACAAGTCAAATTAAATAAATAAATAAATAAGTGACAACGTCATGCCACTGACCTGGATGGTGCTCTGGTATTTGGGCAAAAACTCTACAGTACAAGCCAGTTTTACCATAGAGTTTTTTGCCCAAATACCAGAGCATTGCCTGGAAGTTGCTGGTGTGATGATGTCACTTCTTATGTGACTGCTGTTGGCAGGAAGGAAGCCATTGCTCAGGAAATGAGTGGAATCAAAGAACAACGGGTGACATGCAGCTTGCAGGTTGATAAACCTGTGCCCTGCCCTGGATGGCCCAGGCTGGAGTGATCTTGTCAGATTTTGGCTGCTAAGCAGAGTCAGCCCTAGTTAGAACATGGATGGGAGACCACCAAGAAAGTCCAGGGTTCCTATGCAGATGCAGGCAATGGCAAACCACCTCTGAACGTCTCTTGCCATGAAAACCCTATGGAGCCCCCATTAGTCAGCTGTGACTTGATGGCACTTTTTGCACACACCGTTTAACCTGTACATTTGTGTCTTCCTTCTGGGGTGTGTGAGCAAGGGAAGTTGGTGAACGGACCACAGGCTTGTGAAAGATATTTGTAAAAGTATTCAACTCTGCACATACGTTGTCCACTCGGTTGCCTATACAAATGATAACAGTAAGGTTTTTAATTCCTTGTGCAATCTGAATTATTTGGAGTACAAAATATCTAGAACTCCATGCAAAGTGCTTCCAAATAAGCCCCGGTCACCTTGAATCGCCTTCATTCAATTCACCTCCTGTTTCCTCCACTGAAACCAACTCAAAGGCCACCAAGGGACAGGAAATGTACCCGGAAACTGAGAACTATCCTTTTGCCTCATCGGATCAACAGCTGTCTTCTAACATTTCACCATAAAATGATGAATCCATTTAGACGACGCGGGAGGGGGTGTCGGCCCCTTTGCAAACGGTGGATTCAGTGCGGCCATTGGCCAATCCATTAGATAGCCATAATGCTCACAGCTGGATGCTTGTTGAGAAATGGCATTTGATACCATCATCGTTAGCATTCGTATAATGCAATATTTATCATAGTAAGAGAGGAGGGGGGGAGTATTTTTAGCTCCATCTTGAGTAACGTATTGCCATGGCAACCACTTACTTGTCTTCACTGTTGCTGTTCCACGGTGCGTTGTCACATTAATAATGAATGGGATGCATCTAATGTATTTGGTTGCTGATTGGCTCAAAGCCATGGATGTCTCTTGTTTATAGTTCAAGGGCTTGAGAATTCCTTAAGTTTGTTTCTCAGTGAAACAAGTCTCCTTGAGATCTACCTATCTTGGATCCACCTGGTTTTTGATATGGCGTCACTGAGGAGGCCTGCGTATTATTTTGAGTTGCTGTGGAAGTCAGCAGGCAAATATAATCAGGAAAGTTACGGAAACCAGCCGGCCCGGAATAATGTTTCGTTGACTACCCGTAGGTTGAAAAGAAGGAAATTACATTTATTTAAGAGCCTCCTTGACGTGTTTTTGAGGGTCTGGGATTTCATTAACGCAACCTGGAAACAATAAGGATCTTTGACAAAACCCCATAAATTTGGGGTGCCTCACAATCAAACGTCAAAAGTCGCTCGGGTACAGATGCATGGGTGAATTTTGACGCTGGGATTAAAAAGGGAAAAGAAATGAAAACGGAAATTGAGCCAGGGCGCCTTGAACTTCACATGAGTACTAGTTTTATTGTCGACATTTCAAACGAGAGCCAAAACAAATTCACGAGATTCAAAAAGGCACAGCCCCTAATAAAATTAAATGAAAAAATATTATTAAAAAATAGCATGGCAAAATAATACCGCTGAGAAACTTGATAGTTGGTTAGGTATGTGTGAACACTGCTCGAACCAATGTTTGATCACAGATAGTGAGAAATACCTTTGAGCACTCACAAAAGTTTAATTTTGAAAGAAGAAGAAGAAGATGATGATGATGATGAAGAAGAAGAAGAGGAGGAGGAGGAAGAGGAGGAGGAGATTGGATTTATACCCCATCCTTCACTCGGAGGCTCAGAGCAGTTTACAAACTCCTTTCCCTTCCCCTCCCCACAAGAGATACCCTGTGAGGTAGGTGGAGCTGAGAAAGCTCTTTCAAGAACTGTTCTTTCAAGAACAGCCCTGACAGAACTATGGCTTGCTCAAGGTCATCCAGCCAGGTGCAAGTGGAGGAGTGGGGAATCAAACCCGGTTCTCCCAGATTAGAGTCCGCACACTTAACCGCTATACTTAACCACTACACCAAACTGGCTCTCAAGGGCTCAAACCATTGTTTAATCTAGGGACGCCAGCCTCCAGGTGGGTCCTGGGGATCCCCTGGAATTACGGCTTATCTCCAGACTACAGAAATCAGTTCCTTTGGAGAAAATGGAGGGTGGACTCTAGAACATTGTACCCCACTGAGGTCTTTCCATCCTCAAATCTTCAGGAGTTGCTCAAACTGAATCTGGCCACCCTACCCCCCACCCTCTACCGGTGGCCAGGGGGGACCTGGCAATCCTACGTGAAGCATAGGCTGTGAGCCGTGTCACAGACCTCTCTTCCGGGGAGGCTTTTCAAGCTGGGATCTCAGAAGGCCTCCAAACCATCCAGTCGCCTTCCTTGCCAGCTGTTTCCCGCCAGAAAAGGGGAAGAATCCATTAACAGGATCATTTCCCTGCAGAATAATAATGAGGATTTAAAAGATTGTTCCCCTTTTGTGATTTTTTAATTATAAAGATAATATACGATCAAATGGATAGCGGGTTAAAGGGACGCACATGGATAGAAGGTGCGGCAGTCTCTTTGGCATCATTTCCGGCTAGGGTTGCCTGGCGACCGGTGAGGAATGTGGGTGGAGTTATTGGTAAAAAGAAGAAAGCATAGGCTGGTTTCACACAGGAAGTGGCATCCTCATGCCTTCCAGGCGACACTCTGGTATTTGGGCAACAACTCTAAGGTGAAATCGACCCTTTGCGCCGATATCTGTTCCTCGAAAAATGCAGGCACAAATTTACCAAGCTGAATCAAGCGGGCGGCGGAACTGAGTCTGTCAGAGGTCAATCTGGAAACCTTTTGAGGCCTAGCAAGCCTGTCTCTATCAGGACGTCGATCAAGAACCTCCAAAGGTAAGTGAAACTGAGTAGAGGGCCAACAATTAAAACTTCATGAATAAATAATGTGCAAAAATACATATATTTATTTGTAAAGAATTAAAAACAACAACAACATATGGGGCCCAATCACATCTCATGTAAAAATTCCAAAATCATATATACGCAAGGGCCAATGGGCTTGACGTGACTACTACCTTTGATGGAATTGACACACATCCTGGCTAATGGAATCTTTGACACCAGAATAATCTGAAAAATTGATACGGCTACCATTTAGGGCCTGCTATTGATGGCCTACAATACAAACTTGTAGCAATTGAAAACACATTTCAGAAAACAACATCTGGTCATATATACATACATACATACATACATACATATAAATATATATATATATACACACACAATATATATAGATAGATAGATAGTTAGATAGATAGATAGATAGATAGATAGATAGATAGATAGATAGATAGATAGATAGATAGATAGATAGATAGATAGATAGATAGATAGATAGATAGATAGATAGATAGATATATACACACACACACTATATATATATACACACACACACACAGGGCTCTTTTTGTAGCAGGAACTCCTTAGCATATTAGGTGACACCCCCCTAATGTAGCCAATCCTGCAAGAGTTTACAGTAGCCCCGGTAAGAAGAGCTCTGTAAGCTCTTGGAGGATTGGCTACATTAGGGGGTGTGTCGCCTAATATGCAAAGGAGTCCCTGCTGCAAAAAGAGCCCTGTGTATACACACACACACACACACACGCATTTCTTGTGTGTACATTTCTGGATGTGTGTCATTGTAATATAAAGAATATTGACCACTGAGGAAGCCCCGAAGGGGCCGAAACGTGTACGGTCCTTAGGTCAAAAGATTTTTACCCATCAGTTGTATTTGTATAATAACTAACTTGGTTGTATAAGCCTTTTAAGCCTGAGACTTAGACTATTTCTCTTAACCGCAGTATGTTTTAGCTACGTGTACACCCTAATAAACATTTTGTATTTTTGTATAATATAGTTTGTAGCTTGACCCTCTTAGTTTGCAGCTGATTTGGGGTTGGGATTCTCTCCCCCCCGCTTTTCTTCAGTTTCTGTAGATGTGTACTCCTGTACTACTTTCTCACATCTACCCCGTTAGCCACCGTCTACCCCCAACTTACCAAATAAGTATTTCCCTTGATTCACACTGTGGAGAAATGCCTTCTGCTCTAGGGTTCACATCCAAGTCACAATAATTGGGTCTGCACTCTGTACATGCCCCAGGAGCCTTGGTGTCGACATAGAGTTGCCATTCCCCAGTTGCGAGCGGGGAATCCCCTGGATTTTAGGGCTTCCGCCTGCCATTGGCCAGTAGCTTGACTAGTGTCTGTCAATGGTATTTTTATCCCAACATTACTCTAGTGCAGGGGTGTCAAACATGCAGCCCGGGGGGCGGATCAGGCCCCCAGAGGGCTTCTATCGGTCCCACAGTGGAACTGGCTGGTCTTCTGCTTCTTCTTCCAGTTCTGCTGCTGCTGCATCATCGTAGGTTTGCAGTTTACAGATACACACCTGAATGGCATACTCAAGATTGCAGCAGCGCAGACATTTTGATGCAATCAATCAGAGCAAGAGGTGTCCGTTATCAGACACTGTTAAATAAACAAAATATTGCAAGCGTGCTACTGTTTGAAGCATGTTTTTATTTTAAGTAAAAAAAACCCCACCCTTTGTGTTTGTGTCCTTTATAAAGTTTATATCTCCGCTACCTGGCATTACATTTTATGACACACATGTTGCCCAGCCCAACAAGGTCTCGTTTATGTCAGATCCGACAAATGATTTTGACATCCCTGGTCTAGCAGCTCAGGGTGGGATACACTTAGAATTATAGATGGTATACAGGAGATAAAAGTACACAAATTTAGAGAACTGGCGTTAAAATTTTACACCAAATGGTACAGAACCCTGGCTATATTAGCTAATATGTTCCCACAACTAAGTTCAAATTGTTGGTACTGCAGGAATACGAAAGGATGGTACTCCCATATGGGAATGCAGAGAAGCTAAAGGGTTTTGGGAGAAAGTGGCAGAGCAGCTTCATAAGTTTTTTGCGATAAGACCGAAGATAGACCTGGAACTGATGTTAAGTAGCACCTTAGGAAACCAAGTTATTGGAAAAGAAGGACAGGATCTATTCAAAGCAACGGTGCTAGCTGGCAAAGCAGTAATAGCATTCGGTTGGAAAGATAAAACTAAATGGACAGAGGTAAACTGGCAGAATTATTTATTTGAATACATCCAATTAGACATAATAGCCATCTCTAACCAAGATGAACTATGGGAATTAAGAGTAGGAAAGATTAGGAAAAAATGGCATTTGTATTTAAAATGGGACATGGAAGGTCAAAGGCAAGACGTTCGGTGGAAGCTCCTAGGTTTGTGCCCCTGGCTAGAAAGGACAAATAGTTAGGGTAGGGGGGAGGGATTGAAAGCAAGAAAATGAAGATGAATATATGCATGAAAAATAACCATTCAAGTTATATTAAAACTTCTCACCTCCGATTTCAGGATATGAACAATCTTCGGCTACGATTTTAAAGAGCATAAAGAAGAAGAAAAGGAAATTAATGAAGGATTAAAAAAGGAAGAAGACTTAAAGACTAACTCTGCTCAATTGGATACGAGGAAATAGATGAAGCAAGATGGACAGAAGGAGGACTTACACAAGGGATCTTTGCCAAAGATATAGAAATAGCATATATAGCTTCGTAGAGAGAGGAGGGAGGGCAGAGCACACAACATGTATGGGAATAGGGATGGGTTTGAATGTAATGTACATAAAAAATATACAATAATAAAAAAGGGTGGGATACACTGATTTGTCTTTTTGTCAGCCCACGGTATCCATAAAACTCTCCTCCAACACCACATTTCAAAAGACTTTTGTTCCTGTCTGCTTTCTTCATTGCTCAGATTTCACACCCATATATAGTAATGGGGAATACTATAGCATGAATTCACTTGATCTTGGTGGAAGAAGAAGAAGCAGGAAGAGGAGGAGGAGGAGGAGGAGGAGGAGGAGATTGGATTTATACCCCGGCCTTCACTACCCAAAGGAGTCTCAGAGCAGCTTACAATCTTCTTTCCCTTCTCCTCCCCACAACAGACACCCTGGGAGGTAAGTGGGTCTGAGAGAGCTCTTTTGAGAACTGCCCTTGAGAGAACAGCTCTGAGAGAACTTGTGACTGACCCAAGGTCACACCAGCAGCTGCATTGTGGAGGAGTGGGGGATCGAACTTGGTTCTCCCAGATTAGAGTCTGCGCTCCTAACCACTACGCCAAACCGGCCATCCTTACACTTAAGGATCTTTTCTTGTCGACTCACGGCTTCCCTTCCCAGTCTCGTTCTGATTTCTTAATTGCAGTCTCTCTTTGGGTTGAGGATGGAGCAGAGAAACAGAAAATCTGTAACGATTTCAGTTTCTTCATCATCAACCCATCAGGGCTAGTCAGGCTTCCAGAACAGCATAAGAGGGTTTGCGGGCACTAAAGCTGGAACATACATGTATTTCCTTCTCATGGGTCCTACTTAATGCAATCTCCCCTACTGTGTGGCTTGGTTCACACAACTGAGCAGGGCTTATATGATGGTACTTGTCGCATTTCTTTTTCTCCCGTTCTGCAATGCCAGAGGGCAGGAAATACACTCACTCTGAATTGGCTTTGTGACATCCTCACAAAGCCAAATTGGAGTCTTGCAGGAGTTTTCCGCTTTTAGTGTTGTGCAGCTAAAGAAAAGGGGATTTGATAATGACTGTGGGGAACCTCCACATTCAGAGGCACTGATCCTCCGAATCCCAGAGCCAGGAGGTAACATCAGGGGAAGGCCTCATCCTCTATGCCCTGTTGTTGGCCTTCCAGAGGAACTGGTAAGACAGGATGCTGGACTAGATGGACCACTGGTCTGATCCAGCAGGGCTCTTTTTATGTTCTTAGGAAGGCCTTGGCCTCACTGCCCAGTTGTTGGCCCTCCAGAGGAACTGTTTGTCCACTGTGTGAGACAGGAGGCTGGACTAGATGGACAACTGGTCTGATCCAGCAGGGCTCTTCTTATGTTCTTACGAAGGCCTCGGCCTCTCTGCCCAATTGTTGGCCCTCCAGAGGAACTGTTTGTCCACTATGTGAGACTGAATGCTGGACTAGATGGACCACTGGTCTGATCCAGCAGGGTCTTTTCTGATGTTCTTAGGATTACCTCAGCCTCTCTGCCCTGTTGTTGGCCCTCCAGAGGAACTGGTTGGCCACTGTGACAGACAGGATGCTGGACTAGATGGACCACTGGTCAGATCCAGCAGGGCTCTTCTGATGTTCTTAGGAGGAGGCCTCCAGCCTCTCTAGCCCTGTTGCCTGGCCATCCAGAAGAACTGGTTGGCCACTGTGTGAGACAGGATGCCGGACTAGATGGAGTAGCTCTTCTTATGGTCTTACGTTTATATAGAGAGAGAGTGCCAAGAAGTGGCAGGAGATATAAGTTCTGGCACTGGAACCACCCACCACTGTCAGGAAGATGAGCAAATGCTTCATCCCCATTTTTGGGGTCCCTCCAAGAATAGCTGACAGGGGGACCCTTTCACAGCCCACACATTGAGCTCTGAATTGGGGGGGGGGGTCATATCCCCTGGTTCTGATTTCAGCAGAGGAGCTGGTTCTGAACTGATAGATCATTCCGCGACTCCCCGCCCGAAGGGATACACCTCTCCTCGAGAGAAGCGGCGGCGGCTGTCTCCGACATCTTATTCCTGAAACCAAAGTATTCCTTTTATCTCCTCCGCTCAGATATGATAAGAGCACAGATCCCCGTGTCTCCGGCTCCGGCTTTGACGTCTGACGTAGGCTCACTGTCTACCCCAATGACAGCTTTAAGGATGATATCGTCTCGCGCTGTGCTGGAAACAGATCAACAGCGGAGCTGAATTTTAGGAATGGAAACAGAGAGGGAAACTGGCATTCACAGAACCAGTTTTAGGGTGAGAACTATGGGTTTTGTTTTGTCTTTTTAAAGGCAAACATGCACCTCCCAGAATTACAGCTGATCACCAGACAGTAGAGATCGGTTCCCCTGGAGAAAATGGCTACTTTGGAGGGTGGGCCATATGGCATTAGACTCTGGTGAGGTCCCTCCCCTCCCCAGGCTTTATTTTGGTGTAGTGGTTAAAAGCGGCAGACTCTGATCTGGAGAACCAGGCTTGGTTCCCTACTTCTCCACATGCAGCCAGCTGGATGACCTTGGGTCAGTCACAAGTTCTCTCAGAGCTGGAAGAAGAAGAAGAAGAAGAAGAAGAAGAAGAAGAAGAAGAAGAAGAAGAAGAAGAAGAAGAAGAAGAAGAAGAAGAAGAAGAAGAAGAAGAAGAGATTAAGAGACTGGATTTATACTCCACCCTTGGAGTCTCAGAGTGGCTTACCATCTCCTTTCCCTTCCCCTCCCCACAAGAAACACCCTGTGAGGTAGGTGGGGCTGAGAGAGAGAATTGCTCAAAAGGACAGCTCTGTGAGAACTGTGGCTGACCCAAGGTCACCCAGCATCTGGATCTGAAGGAGAGGGAAATCAAACCCGGTTCTCCCAGATTAGAGCCCATGCACTCAACCACTACACCAAACTGCCCCTCCCCAAACCCCACCCTCCTCAGGCTACACTCCCAAAATTCCCAGCTATTTCCCAAAACCGGAGGTGGCAACCCTCGTCTGGGATAACAGACTTCCCAGCCACAGTAGCCAGGAACGAATTTTCAGTGTTGAATATCCTTACAATTAATGGCTGTCAAAATCTGTTGAAGTGTGTTTACACACAAAAGTCATACCCAGAATAAAACTTTGTCGGTCTTCAAGGTGCCCACTGGACTCAAACTTTGTTCTGCCGCTTTGGACCAACACGGCAAACCCACCTGAGCCTGCCAAAATGAGTTTTATACCCTGCCTTTCTCTCGGAGTCTCAGAGCAGCTTACAAACTCCTTTCCCTTTCCCTCCCCACAACAGACACCCTGTGAGGCAGGCAGGGCGGAGAGAGCTCTGACAGAAACTGGCTCTTTTCCAAGAACAGCTGTGCCAGAACTACGGCTTGCCCAAGGTCATCCAGCAGCTGCAAGTGGAGGAGTGGGGAACCAAACCCGGTTCTCCCAGATTAGAGTCCACACACTTAACCACTACACCAAGCTGGCTCTCAAGGGCAGTCTCTCTCAGAGCTCTCTCAGCCCCACCTACCTCACAGGGTGTCTGCTGTGGGAAGAGGAAGGGAAGCCACTCTGAGGTGGAGCCAAAGGAGGGCAGGGTTTGGGGAGGGGGAGGGACCTCAGTGGGGTGCAATGCCATAGAGTCCACCCTCCAAAGCAGCCATTTTCTCCAGGGGAACTAATCTCTGTCACTTGGAGATGTGTCATAATCCTAGGAGATCTCCTGCCACCACCTGGAGTTTGGCAACTTTGCTTGGGGAGTCAACAGTGGGAGGGCTTCTAATGTCCTGGTGAACCTCCTGGTGGCCCCTGGTATTTTTGGCCACTGTGTGACACAGAGTGTGTTGGACTGGATGGGCCATTGGCCTGATCCAACACTGGCATCTCTTATGTTCTTATGTATAGGTAGGAACTCTCACTCTGGGGCAAGTGATGCTCTGTATTCTTGGGGCTTGGGTGGGGGGGCAACAGTGGGAGGGCTTCTAGTGTCCTGGCCCCACTGCTGGACCTCCTGATGGCCCCTGGTATTTTTGGCCACTGTGTGACACAGAGTGTTGGACTGGATGGGCCATTGGCCTGACCCAACATTGGCTTCTCTGATGTCCTTAACCCTACCTGTAGTCCCTTGGTCACCTCCCATCCAAGATCTAACCAGGGCCAGTCCTGCTTTGTTTCCAGGCTCCAATGAGACTGGGCAAACTCAAAAACTTATCCGCTCCAGGAAGGCCACCCGCTGAAACTCTCTTCACGTTTCAGGCTGGATTTGGCTTTGTGTCCTAAGACGGAGATGCCCCATTTGTTCAGCCTTCTGGAGAACACTGTGATGTCTTGTGTTATATGGAGGGCCTGTAGAAAGAACCCGTCACAAGCTCCCTAGACTCTCAGTATCCTGAAACCGACAGCCTGATTGGCTGCTGTTGTGTAATGGACCAATCAGGGAAGGCTGTGACTTTCGGCGGGAACAAACCCTATTGGTCCTGAGCACTCCCTTCTGATTGGACCTCGCTGTCCTAGGGGTGTGGTTCCGCCAGTTCCAAACTCTGTCGTCGTGTGTTCTGTTCTGATCAACTGAAATCACGGATTAAAGAAAGAGCTGCCGTCCTACTGCAGGCCATGAAGAAACTATCTGCCTGTTTAAGGCTGGGTTTGGTGTTGCAATCTAAGCCAGAGACGCTGCGTTCGTTTCACCTTCTGGAGCATACATAGCATTCCACCCACCCTCACCCCCCAACTCCTCATTTAATCACATTTGCTTTCATCCGCTCACGTAACCCACACCTGCCGTGTTCCGCCGTTTCTCTCGAGTGCAGGAAGGATGCCGCTCAGATTTGCAGCCTAATTTGTTCCCCTCGTTACTTCCCAGACGCACGCCGTTAAAAAGGAACTTTCCCATGTTCGGCGAGACACAGCAACATAATGAAGCCAGGTGCGCTGCGCCTCGTGCCTCTTACATCGGCAGACAAAGCTCAATGTCAAGGAAGCGGCTGGGGGAGACGGATGGTGGACCTTGGACAGACCGATCCCGGACGAAGTCGAGAGAACCTGAGCTGAATAAAGGACAGGAAAGGAAGTGGTTTTTCGGAGCTGTCTCAAGCATGGCCTTTCTAGTGGAGACGTTTCCCTGACCGGACCGATGATATATTAAGGAACGGATACGATTTACAGAGGGCCTTCAAACTAATAATGCCCTGAGGGGAAAAGACATTCATCATTTCTATGCGGGGCTCCGATATACACATGTATTTTGATCCCTCGTATGAATGGACAGGAAGCGGACAGAAAGAAATGTTAATGGCTCTTAATTCCCCGGGGTGCTTTCCCAGAGGGTCCAGTCACCTGAGCACAATCCACCGCACAGGTGTGCATATGTGACACAAATCTGGCAGTCTGAGTATACGGAGAAACGGATACAGAGGTGGGAGCAGAAGGGGAAGCCACTTGGACTACGGCGGCTCTCCTTTGCTGGGGCCTGCGGCACGATTTTAAGGGTTTGATCGCTTCCAGGGGGTTCCACTGGTTTAACTGCAAACAAAGCAATGTCTACGTGTGCGTAAAGTGCCGTCGAGCCACAACTGACTTCTAGTGACCCCAGCGAGGGGCTTTCAAGGCAAGTGAGGAGCAGGGGTGGTTTGCTGTTGCCTTCCTCTGCAGAGTCTTCCTTGGTGGTCTCCTATTCAAGTACCAACCCTGTGTCGCTTCTGAGATCTGAGAACTTGAGGTGCTTTGCCATTGACTTCCTCTGCAGAGCCTTCCTTGGTGGTCCCTCGTCAAAGTACCTATCCTGCTTAGCTTCCAAGATCTGAGAAGCAGAGGTGGTTAGCCATGGCCTTCCTCTGCAGAGCCTTCCGTGGTGGTCCCTCATCCAAGTACCTATCTTGCTTAGCTTCTGAGATCTGAGAACTTGAGGTGGTTTGCCACTGATTTCCTCTGCAGGGTCTTCCTTGGTGGTCTCCTATTCAAGTACCAACCCTGTGTCGCTTCTGAGATCTGAGAACTTGAGGTGGTTTGCCATTGACTTCTTCTGCAGAGCCTTCCTTGGCGGTCCCTCATCAAAGTACCTATCCTGCTTAGCTTCTGAGATCTTAGAAGCGGAGGTGGTTAGCCATGTCCTTCCTCTGCAGAGCCTTCCTTGGTGGTCTCCCGTCCAAGTACCAACCCTGCTTAGCTTCTGAGATCTGAGTGCTTGAGGTGGTTTGCCTTCCTTGGTGGTCTCCCGTCCTCTGCAGAGCCTTCCTTGGTGGTCTCCCATCCAAGTACCTATCCTGCTTAGCTTCCGAGTTCTGAGAACTTGAGGCGATTGGCCATTTCTTTCCTCTGCAGAGTCTTCCTTGGTGGTCTCCCATCCAAGTACCAACCTTGCTTAATTTCTGAGATCTGATGAGATTGGGCTATACCATGCTGCCTCCCCCCCCCAAGCAACACATATAAGAACATCCTAAGTGGCTGATACCTCCTGGCAAATGGCCAAAGGAACAATGCTTGTTGGGCTTACTTGGGCATATCACTTCACAGTCTCTTCGATAGCACTATGCTATGCCCAGTTACAGGACTCCCTATCCCCTATGGCCAACATCGGAACAGTGGGCATTGGTCCACCATTTTGCAGCCAAAATGGATCTTCATTCCACCCATCAAAAGGGTAGCAGTGCCATCATCTGCTGAAATCTGTAATTTAATTAATTAATTAATTAATTAATTCATTCATTCATTCATTGAACACCCAACTTGTATGTTGATGTTCTGAACTGGTGTTTGGAGTCATCCAGGTGAGCATGAACAAGCTGAAACTTAATCCTGACAAGACAGAAGTTCTTTGGCTTAGCAGAACGGAAGACCAACAGCTTCAGATCCCTCCTGTCTTGGAATGGGTTACACTCTCCTTGAAAAGCCAGACTCATAGCTTGGGAGCGCTGCTTGACACTGTGGTCGCCTCAGAAAACCAGGTGGCTGCAGTGGCCAAGTTTTGGCGGATGCATCAACTGTATCTCTTTCTGAGTCAGAGATCTAGCCACTGAGGCTGGGCTACTGCAATGCACTCTACTTGGGGCTATCCTTGAAGACTGTTCAGAGGATGCAGCTAGTGCAAAACAACGCAGCTAGACTGCTGGTTGGGACCAGGTACAGGAAGGATGTGTCTACGAAGAAAACTAATGAAAACTTAGGATACATTAAGAGAAGCATCTTGTCCAGATCATGGGAGGTGGTAGTTCCACTCTATTCTGCTATGGTCAGGCCTCACCTGGAATCCTTTGTCCAGTTTTGGGCACCACATTTTAGGAAGGATGTTGACAAGCTTGAGCATGTCCAGAAGAGGATTGGAATCCAAGTCTTATGAGGAAAGGCTGAAAGAGTCGGGTATGTTTAGCCTGGCAAAGAGAAGGCTTAGAGGGGACATGATTGCAGTCTTCAAATATTTGAAGGGCTGTCATGTAGAAGATGGAGCAGATCTATTCTCTATTGCTCCAGATTGCAAGACTAGATCTAATGGGTGGAAATTACAAAGGAGTCGATACCAGCTAAATATCAGGAGAGACTTCCTAACTGTAAGAGTGGTTGAGCAGTGGAACAGACTGCCTTTGGAGGTGGCGGGTGCTCCTTCGCTGGGTGTTTTCAAGAGGAGGCTGGACGACCATCTTTCGGGTATGTTGTAGGGCTATCTTTCAGCTATGCTCCTGCAGAGTGCAGAGGGTTGGACTAGATGACCTCCAAGATCCCTTCCAACTCTAATATTCTGTGATTCTATGTGACCCCGATATTACAGCAATTACACTGGCTACCGATCCAGTCCGAAGCCAAATTCAAGATGTTGATTTTGATCGTTAAAGGCCTATGTGGCTTTAATTCAGCCTGTGTGGAAGAGCCCTTCAGTCCTAGGTATTCGTTCCTTCGGAGTACAATATTATTGCAAAGGTTAAATCCTCCTTTCTGCTGCAATGGTCTTTTAAAACATTTTAATGCTATGTGTTTTCCAAAGAGTTCAGAGCCATACTCTGTCATTCCTCCCTCCTCACAGCATACTTGTGAAGTAGGCAGGCCTGAGAGAGGGTGACTAGACCAACATCACGTAGTAGATTTTATGCCAAGCAGGTATATCTTTCTAGTCTGTCCAGCAATAGAGAGCCAGTTTGGTGTAGTGGTTGGGAGCACGGACTCTAATCTGGGAGAACCGGGTTTGGTTCCCCCACTCCTCCACATGCAGCTGCTAGGTGATCTTGGGCAAGCCACAGTTCTCTCAGAGCTGTTCTCTCACGAGCAGTCCCCGAAAGAGCCCTTTCCACCCCACCTACCTCACAGGGTGCCTGTTGTGGGGAGAGGAAGGGAAGGTGATTGTAAGCCGCTCTGAGACTCTAAGGCAGGGGTGTCAAACTCATTTGGTACGAGGGCCAGATCTGACATCAATGAGACCTTGTTGAGCCGTGCCGTGCCTGTCATAAAATGTAATGCCAGGTAGCAGAGATATAAACTTTATAAAGGGCACAAAGATTTTTTTTTTTTACTTAAAATAAAAACATGCTTAAAACATTAGCTCTGTAAGCTGCACACCTACTTTTGATTGATCGACATTCGCCACAGAAATCTTGTGCTCAGAGTTCTGAGTCGAGGACCCAGGTTAGAACATGAAATGGCTGAGGGATTAAGACAGTCTGGTGAAGCAAGCTATGATGCAGCAGCAGCAGCAGAACTGGAAGCAGGAGACGGCCCGTTCTACTGGGGGCCTCGTGGAAGCCCTCCGAGGGCCTGATACGGCCCCTGGACCACATGTTTGGCACCCCTGCTTAAGGGAAGGGCAGGTTGTAAACCCAATCTCCTCCTCCTCCTCTTCCTCTTCCTCTCCCTACCCTACACCAGATTATCCATACCAGTTTGCATCATGAAAAATAACATGGGTCAGATATAGCACATCTTGGTGGAGTGGTTAAGAGTATTGAACTAGTATCTGGGGTCCCTGGGTTCGAATCCCTCCATGCCGAAGCACAGAGGGAGGAATGTGGCTTATAGGCACACACGTAGCCCTCAGAAACCGGTTGGTTATTTAAAAGAAAAACCACTAGCTTATACACACAGGCACCATTCCAGAAATCCACATTTGGCTGCACACAGGCACCAGCACACGTTGAGCCTAACCTCCCTCGCAGGGTCGTTGTGAGGATAAAATGGAAGAGAGGAGAATGAGGTAAGGGGCTTTGGTTCCCCACCGGGGAGAAAGGCGGGGTACAGTTAAAGGAACGCAAGACATTTATTTGACTCCTCCCCATCTCCTTTGCCTCAGGAAGATGCAAGCCTGGATTTCAGAGAATCGTAGAGTTGGAAGGGGCCCTAAAAATGATCTAGCCCAACCCAGTGCCCAATGCAGGACCAGCCTAAAGCATCCCTGACAAATATTCATCCAGCCTCTTCTTGAAAGCTGCCGGTGAAAGGGAGCTCAGCACCTCCCCAGGCACCTGATTATTCCACCTTTGAACCACTCTGACCCTGAAGAAGTTTTCCCTGATATCCAGCCGATACCTTTCTGCATGTAATCTAAACCGGTTGCTTTGGGTCCTCTGCTGCCGACTGGAACAGCTCCTTGCCATCCTCCAAATGACAGCCTTTCAAATATTGAAAGAGAGCCATCCTGTCCCCCCTCAGTCTCCTCTTCTTTCAGCTTCCCCCATCAAAGCAGTCGGCTGTTTTTGCAAACTGAGATTTGGAATACTGCGTACAGTTCTGGTCACCACATCTCAAAAAGGATATTATAGCATTGGAAAAAGTGCAGAGAAGGGCAACTAGAATGATAAAAGGGTTGGAACACCTTCCCTATGAAGAAAGGTTAAAATGCTTGGGGCTCTTTAGCTTGGAGAAATGACGGCTGAGGGGTGACATGATCGAGGTTTATAAGATTATGCACGGGATAGAGCAGGTAGAGAAAGAAGTCCTTTTCTCCCTTTCTCACAATACAAGAACTCGTGGGCACTCCATGAAATTGCTGAGCAGTCGGGTTAGAACAGATAAAAGGAAGTCCTTCTTCACCCAAAGAGTGATTAACATATGGAATTCACTGCCACGGGAGGTGTTGGCAGCTACAAGCATGGACAGTTTCAAGAGGGAATTAGATAAACATCTGGAGCAGAAGTCCATCAGTGGCTATTAGCCACAGGGTATAGATGGGAACTCTCAGTCTGGGGCAGGTGATGCACTCTATTCTTGGTGCTGGAGGGGGCAGCAGTGGGAGGGCTTCTAGTGCCCTGGCCCCACTGCTGGACCTCCTGATGGCACCTGGTATATTTTGGCCGCTGTGTGACAGAGTGTTGGACTAGATGGGCCATTGGCCTGATTCAGCATTGGCTTCTCTTATGTTCTTATGTTCTTATGAGATTCTGCCATGCAAAAACAGGTGCGCGTTTGAGCCTCCCCCCCCCAAATAAATAAATGCGGAGACTGCAGCCATTGCAATAATGAAGCCGTCAGTTCAGCCACATCATCAAAATATTTCCCCCCTCGGTCTCTCCTGCCTCCTGAACGTTTTCCGCGAGGCCCTCGTAAGGTTGAAATATTCATAAAGTCCTTTAATTTGGACAGGATCTAATCGTTCTCCCCCTCCCCCCGAAAACGAGGTATAACTTGCTAGCAAAACCCAGCCATAATTACCCATATTACACTTTGTTAATTGGTTGGTGGAATCGTCCTTTTAAAAATCGGAGTGTTAATTGAGTGCAGCTCATGAAAGCGAGGGACTAATTGAGTTGGCAAGAGCAGGATATGTGAGTTTCACTACTAAAAAGACAACATTTACAATGTAACACTAATTTAAAATGTTGGCTTTCCCCCTCCCCCCTAAAAATGGTGAACACTTTATCCTCGGCTCCTGCCAGTTCAATTAGTCATTCACTTTCCTGAGCAGCCCCCAATTAACACTCATTTCCCCCTTAAAGGTATATTCCACTATTCAATTATAGCGCAGAAAAACAAGCATGTGCTCATCATTAGCTGTAGTTAATTTCACTGGAGCTGGCTGCTACTGTAAGAAGATCCCTCTTAGATCATTATTTCATTATCTTTGATAATTTGGCAGGGCAGGGGATGAGATAGAAATGCCCTTTTTGTAGTGGTTAGGAGCGCGGACTCTCATCTGGGAGAACTGGTTTCGATTGACCACTCCTCCACATGCAGCTGCTGGTGTGACCTTGGGTCAGTGACAAGTCCTTTCAGAGCTGTCGACTCAGAAGCAGTCCTTGAAAGAGCTCTCTCAGCCCCGCCTACCTCATAGGGTGTCTGTTGTGGGGGAGGGAGGGAAAGGAGATTGTAAGCCACTTTGAGCCAGTTTGGTATAGTGGTTAGGAGCACGGACTGTAATCTGGGAGAACTGGGTTTGATTCCCCACTCCTCCGCATGCAGCTGCTGGTGTGACCTTGGGTCAGTCACAAGTTCTTTCAGAGCTGTTCTCTCAAGGACAATTCTTGAGAGAGCTCTCTCAGCCCTACCTAACCTCACTACTCCTTTGGGTAGTGAAGGGTGGGGTATGAATCCAATCTACTCCTCCTTCTCCACTTCTTCCTCTTCCACTTTACATCATGCTAAGCTTGCCATTGACCACTCGTTTGACCTACAGTAGTTCATTCATTTTGGCAGAACAAAAGATCAGATGAACACATGTGACAGAGTACAGGAATGTACCCAAATGATACAGGTGCTGAGAGGGATGCCAGGACACCACTTGGTGCACCCAGGAGCGTTGGGGGTGGGCGGGTGGGGCAGACTGGATGTCACACGATGTGTCGACGTTACAAGCAGGTGGAAAACTGGATGTGATGTCATTGCATCAGCCAAGGCTCAGGGAAATCTATAGTTCCACCAAACAAAGGCAGAGTTTCCAGAGTGTTGGCTGATGAACTGAAGTTTGGGTCCCCAACGTTGCACTGACCCCTTTCCTAGTGACCACCAAGTGTTTTTAGAAAGTGGGCAGAGCCAGTGGGGCTTTTCCCCAGCAAGGCTTCTGACTGGCCATTGCAGATTTGATTGGCTGTGCATGAAAGTGGGTGGGGCCGGGTGGGGGTTTCCCCAGCAAGACTTCTGATTGGCTGTTGGAGATTTGATTGGCTGTGCAGGAAAGTGGGTGGGGCGGAGGGGAGGCTTTTGACCAGCAAGGCTTCTGATTGGTCGTTGGAGAACTGATTGGCTGTGTGGATTTTTTAAAAACTGCTTTGATAAATCTCCAGGAATTCCCCAACTCAGAGCTGGCAAACCCCAGGGGAAGGGGGTCTGTGAGCTTCATTAAAATGCACAGTGCTTGCAGGAACAATCATGTTTGAGAGTTACAGGGGAAAGCTTAATGCGGTAAAGGAGGACTTACAGGTATGGTTACCAATAGGCGAGGAGGAGGAGGAGGTTGGATTTATACCCCCTGCCCTTCACTACCCAAAGGAGTCTCAGAGCGGCTTACAAACTCCTTTCCCTTCCCCTCCCCACAACAGACACCCTGGGAGGCAGGTGAGGCTGAGAGATCTCTTTCGAGGACTGCCCTTGAGAGAACAGCTCTGAGAGAACTTGTGACTGACCCAAGGTCACACCAGCAGCTGCAAGTGGAGGCGTGGGGAATCAGACCCGGTTCTCCCAGGTTGGAGTCCGCGCTCTTAACCACTACACCAAACTGGCTCGGAGTGTGGAAATGGGAACCCAACAGCTTTCATGGCATGGAGGTAAAGGACATCACGTGGTGAATAACATCCCCTTGGGCCTCTGTTAAAGGGAAAAGAGATTCCCCCCCCTACCTCCAGGCCTAATTATGGAGAAGGCAAGTGGGAAATGCCAGAGGAGGGTTCCCCAATGTGGTACCTGTGGGCACCACAGCGCCCTCTGAGACTTTTCCTGGTGCCCACCAAGTGTTTTTATGAACTGGGCGGGACCAGGTGGGGCTTTTACCCAGCAAGGCTTCTGATTGGCCATTGGCAATCTGATTGACTGTGCAGATTTTTTTTAAAAAACATTGCTTTGGTAGCGAGCCGCCATCACAGCGCAGGGATCTTCAGTGTGGTTGAAGGTAAGCTGTGGCAGCCATTTGGGGGCTGGCTATGCCTCCTGAGGTGGTTATTTTGGGGCTGTCTCCTCTGAACAGTACCAGTGGGCTCAAAAAGTTTGGGGGCTCTTGGCCTAGAGCAGGGGTGTCAAACTCATTTGTTACGAGGGCCAGATCTGACATAAATGAGACCTTGTTGGGTCGGGCCATATCTGTCATAAAATGTCATGCCAGGTAGTGGAGATATAAACTTTGGCCCAATCTGCATTTAGCATTTGCTCAGTTGCTTTACCAAACCCACACTGGAACAGAAAAAGATGCAGTTCAACACCACATTCGACCACCCCGGGGCCAACGCCGTACTGACTGCAGAGTCACCCCCGAATGGCCATAAAACGGCCATAAATCTATGCAGACGGCAGCCGTAAAACCGAGAAATCAAACAAAGTGAAAGCAGCGTGCAGTCTGGACACTGCCATAAAATGCGACACTCAAGTCGAAGTGAAAGTGGCACGCAATGTAGACGGGAATTTCTGTTCCAGTGTGGGTTTGGTATGACAGGGGAGCAAATGCTAGATGCAGAATGGGCTTTTATAAAGGACACAAACACAAAAGTTTTTTTTAACTTAAAATAAAAACATGCTTAGAACATTAACACTCTTGCAATATTTTGCTTATTGAACAGTGTCTGATAACTGACACCTCTTGCTCTGATTGATTGCATCAAAATGTCTGTGCTGTTGCAATCTTGAGTATGCTGCTCAGGTGTGTTATCTGTAAGCTGCAAACCTACGATGATGCAGCAGCAGAACTGGAAGAAGAAGCAGAAAGCAGCCAGTTCCACTGCAGGCCTGATAGGAGCCCTTCGGGGGCCTGATCCGGCCTCTGGGCTGCACGTTTGACATCCCTGGCCAAGAGTATACCGGTAGTTATCTTCACCAGGCTGTTGAATAAAGTTCTGCTTTTTGCTCCTGGGTGCCTAATCACCCAGCTAACTATATCTAGTTCTAAACATAAGAACTCCTCCACTTGCACCTGCTGATGTGACTTTGGGTCAGTCACAAGCTCTGGCACAGCTATTCTCTCAAGGACAGTTTCTGTCAGAAGTTCTCTCAGCCCCACCTACCTCACAGGGTGTCTGTTGGGGGGAGGGGAAGGGAAAGGAGTTTGTAAGCCGCTCTGAGACACCTTTGGGCAGTGAAGGGCGGGGTATAAATCCAAACTCTTCTCTTCTTCTTCTATTAAACCCACTGAGTTCAATGAATTTAGAAGAGTGTGACTGTGTTTGGGATAACACTGCAATACGAAAGAGTTTGTAAGTTTTCCTCTTGGACTCAAGTTTGATCCTCCTACCAACTCAAATGAGAGAGAACTTACTTTGACCTTCTCTACTTCACGCAATACTATTTATTAATTAATTGCTTCAGTGATACCCCGCCTTCCTCCCCTGTGAGTATTGGGTATTTGGTTAATATTGTGGAGTTTCCCCCCAGTCACAGAAGCATGATACTGAGTGCAGTAGATAAATCTCCAAGAGGTATATTGCAAAAAAAAGGGGGGGGGTTACATGTATTCAAGTAGATCCAGTTCACCTTCTGGTTGTCTTCAGAGGAAGAGGAAGAAGTCTAATCTAAAGAGTACTTTTCCCTATTACAAATTGCCAGAGCTTATCCAGCATCACGTGTGTGGGAGTATGAGGGCATTGTAGCTATAGGAGAGACCTGCAGAGACACGTGGCTCCATGAAAGGCCATGTGCACGGAGGGAGAGGACAAAGGGAGAGAGGAGGGGCCAGATGGCAGCTCCCAGCTGACGACAAAGAGAGGCATCCCATTCAAGGAGACAACACCTATACCCGGTCCAGTTACACTCAACAACTCTCTCTTGGCAGTGATAAGTTTATTGAGTTGTACGCAAGATCCAGAAAGTCACTGTGTTAGAACTGAAGACTTTTGGCAGGTAAAAGCTTAATATAGATAATTCAAAGAAAAGCCCCTTCCTTCTCCCAAGCATACATCACATTCACTCCACGCCTAATGTTGCCCCAAGTGAAAGATTTATGTCTTGGTTATCTGCAGTCCAAGCGGGTACAGAGAGGCTCTCAAGGACACCTTTCCCTGGGAAATAGAAAGGAGGGGGAAAGAGGTTGATTTATGAAGTTACGTCTCCTAAAAGTGAAAGGTCTCAATCTCACACTCACTCACTCCACCCCCTCCCCTTGGAAATTCCCTCCCCCCAACAGTTATGGCAACCAAAGCGACCAAAGTATAGCATGGCTTGACACCCTTAGAGTGATGTAGTGGCCCCCAGTGTCCAGGCATGCCGGGTCACTCACTCCAACAGTGGGGGCCCAAAGTAGTTTACATTGTCCCCCTCTCTTCCGTTTCATCCTCAGAATTGTATGCTCTGCAGCGTCGATGCCACAGCGGAAATTCCAACTTCACTGTCTCTCGCCAGCTTACAAAATAACGGCCTTTCCTGTTCCGCTCTTTGAATCACCATTGTGTGTGTCGAGCATGTGTTGAGGGTGGCATTTGGACATGTTTCCTCCATGCAGGAAGCTTGAAGGAACACTTCCCACCTCGGGAAAGGATCCGCGGTGCGACTGCGACACCCCTGCCAGCCCGCTGCCAGGAATCCCGTCTGCGGCAGTGTGAGCCCTTTATTTCATGGTCGGACTAAACTTCTGCTATTCCTCCTTGTCAAAAGTAGTTATCGCCGGGATCCCCCACGGAGACATCCGTACTGATTTGAAATGCCATTACAGAGTGTGACATAGGAAAAAAAAGAACATACAAAGCTATTTGCCTTAGGATATTACATGCTCGCTATTGTCACTGCTATTACCCGAAATGGTATACAGGTGTACTTGTCGCAACTATTTTTTTCCTCTGTTAAAGAAGCAGTGACTCAGAAATTCGATAGAACAATCCCGCACACACACGCAAATATATGGACTTGGGAAAAACAAAGCGCTCCGAAATGTGTCAAGGTGAGCAGAAAAATGGTAGGCAGGTAATTTATATCTACTCAGGAAGGTGGGGTAGGGCTGAGTCCTTATCTTGTAGGAGTTCCCAAGGCTATGTATAATTTATCATTTATCATTTCTGCTTTACTAGCACATATACAGTATAGTTTCATTAATGTTTCTGTTCATCAGGACCGATAAAGATCTTGAAACAAGGTCATATCTGGAATCCTTGGCTTGATGAGATGATGACAGATGTGCATAATTGATTCCACGGCTGCCTATAGAGCCCGGAGCCGCATTACTTGTGAGATGTTCATGTCATCCCTGCAACTGTTCATGCATTGATTTATACTACATGGCTCTTTTTGCAGACAGTTCCAAGCGATGAGCTGGGTTTCATCCACGACTCTTTGTTGTATGTTCATGTTGGACTGCTGACTGTAAAATTTATTGTTGTCATTCTTGCTTGGTCTTTAAGATACTTGGTAGTATTGTTAATAAAGTTTCTATTTCAGAGCAGTTTAGGGCTGCATAGCGTTTATACTCCCTTCCACTGATTTGGCTGTGTTCCCGGGTTTTCCTAGCATGAATGGGAATAGCAGGCATGATTGGATTAGGTGTGATATGATATGTAGACTGGAAAGATAAGATGGAGGGGCATGCCGTCATGGCGAAACTGACAAGTCATTTAAATAAAAGATCACGCAATGAATTTGAAAATAAACAGAGACTCTTTTATACTTATTATAGATTGAGCTGTAAAAGCAATACAATACTACCGTACAATATTACAATGCTATCTTTTGCTTTTCAGTTACCCTACACTTCACTCGGAGTCTCAGAGCAGCTTGCAAACTCCTTTCCCTTCCCTTCCCACCACAGACACCCTGTGAGGTAGGTGGGGCTGAGAGAGCTCTGACAGAAACAGCTCTTGAGAGAACTTTTGACTGACCCAAGAACACCCAGCTGGCTGCATGTGGAGGAGTGGGGAATCAAACCTGGCTCTCCCAGATCAGAGTCCACAGCTCTTAACCACCTCACCAAACTGGCTCTCAGTGTCATGGAGTCCCACCCTCTGAAGCCACCACTTCCCCCAGGGCAACTGATCTTGGACATCTGGAGCTCAATCATAATAGAGGGAGACCTCCAGGTGCCAAGGATAAATGAGCAACCTCCCCATTTTGAAGATGGGGGCGGGTTAAATGGATGCATATGAAGGAAACACAGACAGCGTTCCCATGAGGAGGGTCCTGTTGATGGAACTCCTCCATCTTCTTCTGTTGGACAACCCTTTACCACCTACTACAGTTTGGTGCAGTGGTTAACTGTGTGGGCTCTAATGTGGGAGAAGGGTCTGATTCCCCACTCCTCCACTTGCAGCGGCTGGATGACCTTGGACAAGCCGTAGTTCTGCCAGGGCTGTTTTCTCAAGAACAGTTCTGGAAAGAGCTCTCTCAGCCCCACCTACTTCACAAGGTGTCTGTTGTGGGGAGGGGAAGGGAAGGGAGATTGTAAGCCACTCTGAGACTCCGAGTGAAGGGCAAAGCAATCTCCTCCTCCTCCTCCTCCTCCTCCTCTTCTTCTTCTTCCTCTTCCTCTTCCTCTTCTCCTCCTCCTCCTCCCTAGAACTCATTTTTAGGAAACAGGGCTGGTCATATGGATGTGAGAGTTTCATAATAGGCATGCACATAAGAAAGTGGGAGCCCATGGCTCAGTCCCAGGTCCAATCCCCGGTGTCCAGTTAAAAGAATCAGGAAGAAGGTGATGAGAACCAGTCTGGGACCTTGAAGAGCCACTGTTGGTCAAAGGAGACGTTGGGAGACCAAGGATCTGACTCAGTATAAGGCAGCTTCAGCCCTTACCGGGATCGCCTGGACAAGCCTGATCTCATTCGATCTTGGAAGCTAAGCAGGGCTGACCCAGGCAAGAACATGGAAGGGAGACCTCCAAGGAATACCAGGGCTGGGACACAGAGGCAGTAAATATCAAGCCACCTCTCTGAAACATCATAGACCCACTAGGAGTCACCATGACTTCCAGGCACACAAACACACACACACACAAATTGTCTGTCAGCTATCTATCCATCCATCATCTATCCATCCATCCATCCATCCATCCATCCATCATATCTGTCTGTCTGTCTATCCATCCGTCCGTCCATCTGTCTATCCGTCCGTCCGTCCATCTACCTATGCATCTGTCTGTCCGTCTACCTATGCATCCGTCCGTCCGTCTATTCATTTGTTCGTCTGTCTATCATCATCTACCATCTACCTATCTATCATTATCATCTACCATCTATCCATCTATCCATCTATCCATCCAACCATCATCTATCCATCCATCCATCCATCATCTATCCATCCATCATCCATCATCCATCTATCTATCCAGCCATCATCATCATCATCATCATCATCTTTCTTTCTTTCTCATCACCATCATCATCTATCATCTATCTGTCTGTCTGTCCGTCTATCATCTATCTACCATCTACCTATCATCTATCAATCTATCATCAACCACCTAAAATCTATCTATCATCTACCACCATCTATCATGGCCTCATGCATTCAAACTCCATAATCCAAAACTCTAAATAAACTGCAGAATTCAAAACTATATATCCTTTCTCCCTATCTCCTGTTTCTTTCTCCTTTTTTTAATATAACACCGGGTTAATGATAGAAGAAGGCTGCAGCACGCAATCCCTCTGAAGCGCGCCGAAATGTTATGTGGTGTGGGATTTGGCTCGCTCTCGTCTAATCTACTGTTCGAGGAAGCCCAACTGATCTGAAACTCCCCTGAGGGGGAAAAAGGCAAGAAGCAATACAGGAAAGACATTAAGAAGACAGCCAAGAACAGGGGCTCACGGTTCCTTGGGATTTCTGCACTTAGATTAGATCTCAGGACCTGACTTCCTCCATGAAACTAGCTAAAACTTCTAGACGGGCTGTATCAGCGGTAATGTTTTTTGACAGTTTTGTGACTGCGGTATTGCCCAGGGTAGCTCTTGCATCGCCTGACCTGGATGGTGCAGTCTAGCCTGGTCTTGCTGGATTGTGGAAGCTAAGCAGGGTCGGCCCTGGTTAGTATTTGGATGGGAGATCACCAAGGAAGTCCAGGGTCACTATGACAGAAGAAGCCAATGGCAAGCTGCCTCTGCTCATCACTTGTAGCAGCCCTAATAGCCCAAAGCTGCTAAGGTTGCCAGGTCTTCCTGGCTGCCGGCAGGAGCTGGTGGTGTAGGATGGTGTAGGGTGGCCAGATCCAGGTTGTGAAACTTCTGGAAATCTGGGACTGGACAGGGATCGCAGTGGGGTGCAATGCCATAGAGTCCATCCTCCTAAGCATCCATTCCCTCCAGGGGAACTGATCTGTGTAGTCTGGAGATGAGCTGTAATTCTGGGGGATCCCCAGGTCCCACCTGGAGGCTGGCACCCCTAAAGTCTAGTTTGATCTCATCAGAGCTCAGAAGCTAAGTAGAGTTGACCATGGCCAACATTTGGATGGGAGACCACCAAGGAAGGCATGGAGTTTTTGCACAAATACCAGAGTGTCGCCCTCTGTGGTCTTTATGGGATGACATCACTTCTGGGTCATGTCAAAGTGATGTCGACATGTTGCTGCAATGGTGGCCGGGCCTCCCTCCCACTGCTAACTCCCCGCTACCACCCTCCTCCCCTGCCAGTTGGGTGTGTAGAAATAAATCGAAATAAATGGAACATTCCAAGCTTTAAAAAAAGAAAGTTCCGTTGTTAGGACAAAGTGGTAGAGAGTTGAAAATCGAAGTGGACTCCGAAGATGCTGCAGAGAATGGAGGTGCCAGTGTTCCCTCTAAGCTGAATGAGTGCGAGCTAGCTCGCAGTTTTTTAGCCTCTGGCTCACCCATTTTTGTCTTTGCTCAGGAAGGATGGCTCCAGAGCAAACTAATTTATGCAGTAGTCAAATCGCTCGCTCACAACTTTCTCCATGAACCAAGAGAGCCAGTTTGGCGTAGTGGTTAAGTGCGCAGACTCTAATCTGGGAGAGCCGGGTTGGATTCCCCACTCCTCCACTTGCACCTGCTGGATGATGACCTTGGGCAAGCCGTAGTTCTGATAAGAGCTGTTCTTGAAAAAGAGCCATTTCTGTCAAGAGCTCTCTCAGCCCCGCCTACCTCAGAGGGTGTCTGTTGTGGGGAGGGGAAGGGAAAGGAGTTTATAAGCCGCTCTGAGACACCTTTGGGTAGTGAAGGGCAGAATATAAATCCAATCTCTTCTTCTTCTTCTACCTCACAGGGTGTCTGTTGTGGGGAGGGGAAGGAGTTTGTAAGCCACTCTGAGACACCTTTGGGTAGTGAAGGGCGGGGTATAAACCCAATCTCTTCTTCTTCTTCTACCTCACAGGGTGTCTGTTGTGGGGAGGGGAAGGAGTTTGTAAGCTGCTCTGAGACACCTTTGGGTAGTGAAGGGCGGGGTATAAACCCAATCTCTTCTTCTTCTTCTACCTCACAGGGTGTCTGTTGTGGGGAGGGGAAGGGAAAGGAGTTTGTAAGCCGCTCTGAGACACCTTTGGGTAGTGAAGGGCAGAATATAAATCCAATCTCCTCTTCTTCTTCTTCTATCTCACAGGGTGTCCGTGGTGGGGAGGGGAAGGGAAAGGAGTTTATAAGCCACTCTGAGACACCTTTGGGTAGTGAAGGGCGGGGTATAAACCCAATCTCTTCTTCTTCTTCTACCTCACAGGGTGTCTGTTGTGGGAAGGGAAAAGAGTTTGTAAGCTGCTCTGAGACACCTTTGGGTAGTGAAGGGCAGAATATAAATCCAATCTCTTCTTTTTCTTCTACCTCACAGGATGTCTGTTGTGGGGAGGGGAAGGGAAAGGAGTTTGTAAGCCGCTCTGAGACACCTTTGGGTAGTGAAGGGCAGAATATAAATCCAATCTCCTCTTCTTCTTCTTCTACCTCACAGGGTGTCCGTGGTGGGGAGGGGTAGGGAAAGGAGTTTATGAGCCACTCTGAGACACCTTTGGGTAGTGAAGGGTGGGGTATAAATCCAATCTCTTCTTCTTCTTCTACCTCACAGGGTGTCTGTTGTGGGAAGGGGAAGGGGAAGGAGTTTGTAAGCCGCTCTGAGACACCTTTGGGTAGTGAAGGGCAAGGGGTATAAACCCAATATCTTCTTCTTCTTCTACCTCACAGGGTGTCTGTTGTGGGGAGGGGAAGGGAAAGGAGTTTGTAAGCCACTCTGAGACACCTTTGGGTAGTGAAGGGCAGAATATAAATCCAAGCTCCTCTTCTTTCTACCTCACTTCTACCTCACAGGGTGTCTGTTGTGGGGAGGGGAAGGGAAAGGAGTTTGTAAGCCACTCTGAGACACCTTTGGGTAGTGAAGGGCAGAATAGAAACCCAAGCTCTTCTTCTTCTTAATGCCAGGAGCTCACAAAGTAGAATTTCTGCTCACAAGACTCCACAGCTTAGAGGGAACATTGGTGCCAATGTAGGAACCGTCAAAGGGAAGGAACGCCCTCGGTAACGGAGCGGCAATGGCACATTATATAAGGAAGACAACGATTCCTTGTGGGATTACCTTGATGAAAAGGGAAACCGATTCCGTACAGCCGTGTGTGTTCATAACAAAAACGCTGGGACTGTCTCGACGAATTTCAACACCAGTCCACATGATTCCATCGAAAGAGACAGAAGCAGACACCGCGTGACAGCCGGGAAGAAAATCTGAGAGGAAGCGCGTTGCCCGTTCCGATGTTTTGATAGTTCTCTGGCTCTCTAGCTGGAGGCGAGGAGAATTCCTCGGGGCCCTGAGCGCACATATAAATATTCACCAATCTCTTTTGCAGTCGGCTGCTTATAAACCAGTAATGGGAATCTAACACTGGCACATGTGTAAAAGTAAAGGTAATGGTTTCCCTTGCTCGAAGGCTAGTTGAATCTGACTCTAGGCGTGTGGTACTCATCTCCGTTTCCAAGCTGAAGAGCCAGCGCTGTCCGAAGACATTTTCGTGATCATGTGGCTGGCATGACTAGACACCAAGGCACACACGACACTGTTACCTTCCCACCGAAGCCGTACCTATTTATCTACTTGCAATTCCTTGCTTTCGAACCACTAGGTTGGCAGGAGCCGGGACCAGAGACGGGAGCTCACTCCGTCAGGCGGCACTCGGGTCTCGAACTGCTGAACTACTGACCTTCCAGCCTGCAGTTCAGCGTCTTAACCACTGAGCCACCGCAGCTCATGTGTACCTAACTGTAACTAGAGCAGATAGACCCAGGTGGCCAGCTGGGTTGGTCTGAAGCAGTAGAACAAAGTTATTTATTTTATTTATTTGTATTAATAAATTAAATGTATTAATTCAATTTATACCCTGCCCTCCCCGCCGAAGCAGGCTCAGGGCGGCTTACCTAAAAATACATATACGTGCAATTAAACCCATTCCTAAAACAATTTCCCTAAAATGCCTGTGCAATACTCCGATAAAGTGCAAGAGTTTTGGTGACAATCCTGATGGAATTCTCATCAGCTCAAAAGGTCGAGTCCAGGGGCACCTTTAAGACCAACAAAGTTTCATTCGAGGAAGGAACTTCCGTGTGCGAGCACAATTTTTCAAATGCATTGGAACGGTAGGTAAGGGTCAAACTTAAGAGACAGGGGCTGAACAGCAAATTAACATGGAATATCAATCCTTAAAGGAATCAACCTTGACTGTTCCCTGGAAGGCCAGATCCTGAAGTTGAAGCTCAAATACTTTGGCCACCGAATGAGAAGGGAGCCCTCACTGGAGAAGAAGACCCTGATGCTGGGGAAGATTGAACGTCAAAGAAGAAGGGGACGGCAAAGGATGAGATGGTCAGACAGTGTCATCGATGCAACGAACATGAAATTGAGCAAACTTCAGAAGACAGCGAAAGACAAGAGGGCCTGGCGTGATCTGATTCATGGGGTCGCGAAGAGTCGGACTCGACTGGGCGACTGAACAACAACAAATGATGAAGATGTACAAAGGCAAAACTGGATTACAAGCTAAGATTATAAGGCCAACAGTCGTAACGCAATAGGCAGCACTTTTCAACACCAACATTACCTGAAGCCTCTCAGAATAGTGGAAATTCACGGAATATTACCCAACCTTAAACAGGAGATGGAGGAAGAGCTTGGATTTATACCCTTCTCTTCACCACCCAAAGGAGTCTCAGAGTGGCTTACCATCTCCTTCCCCTCCCCGCAACAGACACCCTGTGAGTTAGGCGGGGCTGAGAGAGCTCCTTCCAGAACTGCTCGTGAGCAAACAGCTCTGAAAGAACTTGTGACTGACCCAAGGTCACACCAGCAGCTGCACGTGAAGGAGTGGGGGCTCAAACCCGCCTCTCCAGATCACAGTCTGTGCTCCTATCCACTTCACCGAAAGGAGGCGTTGTGTGGTTCATTTCTACAATTTCATGCGGAAGGACCGAGATTCAATTCTCAGTGCCTCCAGTTAAAAGGATCAAAGAGCAGGTGACACGAAAGAACTCAGCCTGAGAGCCTGGAAAGATGATGCCAGTTGGAGTAGACAGTACTGATGTTCACAGACCATTGGTCTGGTTTGAGCACACAAAGCTGCCTTTTACTGAATCAGACCATTGATTGGTCCATCACAGTCAAAGTTGTCTACTCAGACTGGCAGCAGCCCTCCAGGGCTTTGGGTCCATCAAGGTCAAGGTTGTCTACTCAGACCGGCAGCAGCTCTCCGGGGCCTTTGATCCATCACGGTCAAGGTCGTCTACTCAGACTGGCAGTAGCTCTCCAGGGCCTTAGGTCCATCAAGGTCAGTGTGGTCTACTCAGACTGGGGCTGCAATCACATACACCTTTAGATCTGACATAGGTGCAAATGTCTGATGGATCTAAAGAGAGTGATCAGACAGCAACATCTGGGAAGCGTCCCGCAGTCGTCAGCAACCCGTGCTGCTCCACCACGGAAGCCGAGTTAAAAGAAAATGGGGAAAGTCTGGTGTTAACCGGATACGATGGGCCACGGATGGACTTCCCCCTGTCTGATCACTCAAGCATCCCCTCCTGCTGTCTGGATGGTCTGATCGTTCCACCCTGACTCAGTGCCATTCCCCACCCTTCGCAGTATGCACATCATCACATACTCCATTGGGGGCACTCAGTGTAGAGGTTCGATTCCTCCTTTATGTGCAAGGGCAGCAAACAACAACAAAAAAAAAATCCTCACCCACAGTTGCATCTGATCACACAGTGACGAGCTAAGCCCACAGCTTCAAAGGGATGTGTGATCTCGCAACTGTGTGCCAAATTCCTCCAGAGGAAACAGCCTCACTCCCCCTCCGCTTCAACTAGCGTAGGAGTTCTTGTTTAATTGCATGCCTTTCCGTCTGCACAGCCAATCAGAAGTCCTGCTGGGCAAAAGCCCCACCTAGTCCTGCCTACCTAAAGCACTTGGTGGGTGCCAGGAAAGGTATCTGTGGGCACCGTGTTGGGGACCCCTGGCATACTGCCGCCATGCCTGCAGTTGTGTGTGTAGGAATTCTTGTGCCTGAGTAACAACTCTTCGGAGTAGGATGAACTACTCCTTGGAGTGGGATGAACTACTCCTTGGAGTGGGATGAACACATGGAGCAGAAGTCCATCAGTGGCTATTAACCACAAGGTATAGCTAGGAACTCTCAGTCTGGGGCAGGTGATGCACTCTATTCTTGGTGCTGGAGGGGGCAGCAGTGGGAGGGCTTCTAGTGTCCTGGCCCCACTGCTGGACCTCCTGAGGGCACCTGGTATTTTTGCCCACTGTGTGACACAGAGTGTTGGACTAGATGGGCCATTGGCCTGATTCAACATTGGCTTCTCTGATGTTCTTATGTCACCACAGCCTGGCAGCCTCTCTCCAGGGTCCTCAGTCCATCAAGGTCAGTATTGTCTACTCAGACTGGCAGCGACTCCCCAGAATGTCATGTAGAGGTCCTTCACGTCACCTGCTGCCTGGTCCTTCTAAATGGAGATGTTGAAGATGGCCTTATTCTGTCCGTCGAGGTCAGTATTTTCTATGGAGTCTAGCAGTGGCTCTCCAAGGCCTCAGGCTGAGGTCTTTCACATCACCTACTACCTGATCCATTTAACTGGAGATGCCGGGGAACTGAGCCTGGGGCCTCCTGTATGCCAGGCAGGGACTCTTCCACTGAGCCACCATCCCATCCTGCATGTAAGGACCACCATGAACTCATCTGAATATGGGTTTCAGTTGTACTCTTGTCCATGCAATGCATATGCGTCTAACTTCTCAGTTCCACCAGGTGTCCGGGAAGCAGAGCCGCTAAATTCCATACCGCGCGTGTCGCTAACGGCTACGTTGAGTTGCCAATTGCGGTGCATTTTGGAGCGCCGCAATATGCTGCAAACCTTACTTCAAAAGCCTTTGTGAATGAATTGTTCAATGGCTGCCAAGTCAGCCACGTTGGTCTTCCAGCCATCTGAGAGAATTTCCTTTCTGGGCCGCTCACCGTCCTGGCACGCAGGTACAGAATGTTTTATTAATTGTCGGCTTCAATTGGAATGTAATTAAAAACAAAAGAGTCCTTATGGGGAACAGGAAGAGCAGAAGCGGCGAATAGAAGATCGCCACTGTTCTCGTCCCTTTTTTCATTTGCGGCGTCTTCTTCAGAAGAGGACCTTGGGGAGAACCCCTGCTGACTTCTGAGCAATTTGTTTTTACTATCCTGGTGAAATGCAAGGTATGCCTTGGTCCAATCCACACGAACTGAGTCCTGTTTAAGTAGTATTGAAATTAGTGTTGTTGTTTTTTAAGTCAGTCATGTCTAGGGACGTATGAAACCTCTTCAGTTGTTTCCACTGACCCCCTTGCTAAGAAGCAGTATTGTTCCTTTGAGATGTTTATCCGCAGAAACAGATCTGTAATTTCCAAGAGGGTAGCATTTTCCGAATGTTTTGTTTGCCTGCTGTTTTGACATTGTATAAAACAGTGAGATGTTGGGTTAAATTAAAAAAAAAATGGTTAAATTTTAAAGAAGTTTTTTTAAAAAAGGAAACACAGAAGCTTTATGTAGTATCCTTGATCCTCCACAATGCCCAGTTAACAGACAATACTGCTCAAACGAATTAAAACAATGGCCTGACCCCAATGGTAACAAGAGAAAGAAATTTTACCGACAAAAAATAAACACACATGTTATGAGACATACCAGTTTGGTGTAGTGGTTTAGAAGCATGGACTCTAATTCAGGTTCGGTTCCCCACGCCTCCACATGCAGCTGCTGGTTTGACCTTGGGTCAGTTGCAAGTTCTCTCAGAGCTGTTCTCTCAAGAGCAGTCCACCTACCTTACTGGGTGACTATTATGGGGAGGGGAAAGGAATGGAGATTGTAAGCTGCTCTAAGACTCCTTTGGGTAGTGAAGAGCAGGGTATAAATCCAATCTCCTCCTTCTCCTCCTCTTCACAACTGAGCATGCTGCTCAGCTGTTCTTTTTTGGCTTTCTTCAAACCCCATTTAAAGGGACTGTGGTCACTGTCAACAGGGTTTGCAGGGCACGAACCAAGAACCGGTTCGGTTTGCGACTGAACCTCCCAGTTAGTTCATGTTTGGTTCGTGGTTCGGACACGAACCACGGACCAACATGAACCCCATTTTCCCAGTTCGTGCCCATCCCTATTCATGGCATGTCCAGTTTGTGAGCCACGAACCACCATGAACTTTTAGGTGCCAAACAAGCCAGTTTGAGTTGTGAGCTTTATGATGAGGTAGAATGTAGGGAGCTGTTTCCGTTGGCAGAGGATAGGACTCGCCGTAATGGGTTTAAATTAAGGACAGGAAGGTACTGGCTGGATATTAGGAAAAATATTTTTACAGTAAGAGTTGTGCAGTGGTGGAATCAGCTGCCTAGGGGGGTGTTGAGCTCCCTCTCACTGGCAGCTGGATGAACCCTTGTCAGGGATGCTCTAGACTGATCCTGCATTGAGCAGAGGGTTGGACTAGATGGCTGGTACGCCGCCTTCCAACTCTGTAGTTCTAGGATTCTACGCCCTTCCTTCTCATGATCTGCCTAAGTTCACAGAATCAGTACTGCTGTCAGATGGCCATCTAGCCTCTGCTTGTTGTTGTTGTTCAGTCGCACAGTCGAGTCCGACTCTTCGCGACCCCATGGACCAGATCACGCCAGGCCCTCCTGTCTTCTGCTGTCCGCTGAAGTTTGCTCAATTTCATGTTCGTTGCATCAATGACACTGTCTAACCATCTCGTCCTTTGCCGTCCCCTTCTTCTTTGACCTTCAGTCTTTCCCAGCATCAGGGTCTTCTCCAGGGAGTGCTCCCTTCTCATTTGGTGGCCAAAGTATTTGAGCTTCAGCTTCAGGATCTGGCCTTCCAGGGAACAGTCAGGATTGAGTTCTTTTAGGATTGACTGATTTGATCTCCTGGCAGTCCAAGGGACTCTCAAGAGTCTTCTCCAGCACCATAGTTCAAAAGAATCTATTCTTTGGCGCTCGGCCTTCCTTATAGTCCAACTCTCGCAGCCATACATTACTACGGGGAATACCATTGCTTTGACCCTGAGGACTTTTGTTGGCAAGGTGATGTCTCTGCTGTTTAGGTTTGCCATTGCTTTCCTCCCAAGGAGCAGGCGTCTTTTTAATTTCATGGCTGCAGTCACCTCTGCTTAAAAACCTCCAAAGGAGAGCCCACCACCTCCTGAGGAAGCCCAAGGAGATAAGGTGGGATGGAAAGGGCTTCAGTGAATAAACAAAGACAACCATCAATAAAGGGATCGGCAATGACACCAAAATCATAAAACGTTAGTGGGCTCTCTAAAAATAATTTTAAAAAAATCTTGGAAGCGCTTGAAACAGTGCTCGATCAGTGTCTGCGCTGGCTAAGTGTAGGATATATTTTTGGCCCCTCCTTATTAGAGTTTGAAGACTGAGGGGTTGTCTCAAAGCTAAGTGGCAGGTGGGTGGCTTGTGCACCACAGTCATGGGGAATAGGGTTGCCAGCTCTGGGGTTGAGAGATACCTTGAAATTTTTGGGGGGTGGAAGCTGGGGAGAGGAGGCATAGAGCCATGGTATCCACTCTCCAAGGCTGCCATTTTCTTGAGGGGAACTGATCTGTTGTCTGGAGATTATTTGTAATTCCAGGAGATCTCCCATCGCCACGTGGAGACTGGCAACCGTAGGATTGCCAGGTCCCTACTTTTTGCTGGTGGGGGGCTCCAGCCCACTCTCCTGAATATCCTTGGTCATAGAGTTTTTAGCCAGAGAGTTGGACCATAAGGAAGGCCGACTGCCAAAGAATAGATGCTTTCGAATTATGGTGCTGGAGAAGACTCTTGAGAGCCCCTTGGACTACCAGTAGATCAAATCAGTCAATCCTAAAGGAAATCAACCCTGACTGTTCCCTGGAAGGCCAGAGACTGAAGATGAAGCTCAGATACTTTGGCCACCAAATGAGAAGGGAGCACTCACTGGAGAAGACCCTGATGCTGGGAAAGACTGAAGGTAAAAAGAAGTGGATGGCAAAGGACAAGATGGTTGGACAGTGTTATTGATGCAACAAACATGAAGTTAAGCAAACTACAGAGCATGACAGAAGACAGGAGGGCCTGGCGTGATATGTTGCATGGGGTCGTGAAGAGTCAGACTCTATTGTGTGACTGAACAACAACAAAAAGAACGTCCCCCTGGCAACATGTCCGGCACAATGACATCACCTCTGGGTGATGTCATCACACTGGGCACTTCAGGCATGGCAGGGCTCTTCGAGGGCATGGCTCCCCTTGCTGGCCAATATGCTGGTGGTGGATTTGGGGGCCTGAAATTGGGGGAAACCAAGGTGAGATGGCAACCCTTGGCAACCGTAAGTGGGAAGCAGCTATTTAAGGCTACTCCGCCTCTCTCACGTAGGCTTTCTTTGCTAGCCATTTTAAGCACCAGGCTAGCTCAATCTCATCAGATCCTGGAAGCTAAGCAGTGTCAGACCTGGTTAGTACTTGGATTGGAGACCACCAAGGAAGTCCAGGGTTGCTACGCAGAAGCAGGCCATGGCAAATCACCTGTATTTGTCTCTTGCCTTGAAAACTATAAGGGGGTTATACATCAGCCGTGACTCGATGGCACTTTGCAACACCATTAATGGAGAGGTGGGATATAGAAAAAAAAGAGGTCGGGAGGTCGGGATATAAGCCAAATTAAATAAATAATAAATATACAAAAGATGGCCCCGGTCACATGGAGCATTTGCTCCACCAAAGGCTCGGTAGCCCTGCAGCGTTTCTGGGCGCGATCGCACCGGTACATCTGGGAGGCGTGGCACTCCCATGGCCAACCCACAGCTTCCTGCAGAAAAAGCAGAGTTAAAAACTACCTGCTAACAAGGACTATCTTCTCTTAAATGCGCGGCACCGGCGGGTGTCTGATTGGAGACGCGCTGGTAGCCCATTGCTTCCAGCAGCCATCGGCATCGGGTGCATGCACACAAATGCAGTCCTGCTGCGTTATCTTACCGGTCCTGCTGCGTTGCCTCGCTGGTCTGATCGGCTGCCAGAGGCCTGCAGACAGAGCCATGGGGGGACGTGAGATCCCGCTACCGTGCTTCTTTTTGCTCCGCTGCTAAAAGCCTCCCATCCCCCGTGGATTATCCCACTCATATGACCGGGGCCGATAATACCCTAAAATACCGTTCAAGCCACGGAATCACAACAACTACAAAGAGGGACTAGATCTTTACCATAGATGTTTTTGCAAGAGATTTTACTTGGGGGGGAAGGCTTTACTATAATGAACGGAACTGAAGTTAAAGAGACGAGATTCCCTTGGGGAAGGTGTTCTCAAGAGAACAGTTCCCGGCTTTATCCTGAACACAGCTCTTCGGTCAATTAAAAACAAACAAATAAACTTTGCTCGCAGGCCTAACTTCTGCTGCATCTCTTTCTCTCTGTGTGCCTGTGCTTGTTAAGACTTTAACGAGACTTTCTTGTAGAGTTGGTATTGACGGGTTGATCCGGGGAGAAGCTCTCACTGGAGTACAGGTCATAGGCCATAAAGGCATTTATTGAGCTAAGGTCAGGAAAGATGTCAGGATGGTGCAAAGGGGATCGCGAGGAAGAGCATGTAACAATTCACGGCATTGCTGTGGAGTACAGCAGGGCGGAGAAACTCACTTCTCTTCAACCAGGTGGAACCCAGAACTTTCTTCGCAGACTTTCTTCACAAGTTGGCCAAATCTTGTAGAAGAAAAAAAAACAGATCCCATCTGGGGAGGGAGAAAATGTTCAAAAAGTCATTTAAAAAAAAAAATCAATACAAGCCCTGAGGTGTAGACAAGAAAGTCAAGGCCACTGACCAATGCTCAGACCAGCAGTTACCTCTTAGAGGTGTTATCTTCAAGAATAGTTTGTTTGTCAGTTGTAATGGACAACTAGGCAAAATGTAATAGGTTATAGGTCTGAAACTATCTGCATTTTTTTTAAAAAATGTGCCTTTCTCCCATGAGTTCAAGGAAGTATACATGGCTCTTCCTCCCCACTTCTTAAGAAAGGTTTGTATTGAAAATTTAACATCAGATACAAAGACAAAGCAGTAACAGTAAATTATCATATGCCAAATACATGGGGCTCTTTTTGTAGCAGGAACTCCTTTGCATATTAGGCGGCACCCCCCCTAATGTAGCCAATCCTCCAAGAGCTTACAAAGCTCTTCTTACAGGGGATACCGTAAGCTCTTGGAGGATTGGCTACATTGGGGGGTGTCGCCTAATATGCAAAGGAGTTCCTGCTACAAAAAGAGCCCTGCAAATACAGATTACCACATTACAGATCCCAATAAAAAGAGGAAGTACTTCACAATACTGAGCGTTTGGGTGCTTATACCCAGGATTTATATCCAGCTCATACCTTGGATAAAAGTTGGTCTTAAAGGTGCCACTGGACACAAACTTTGTTCTGTTGCTTCAGACCAACATGGTGACCCCCCAGAATCTACCAAGGACAGATCTTATTCTAATCTAGTCCCTCTGTATGCTGCCCCTTCTGTGAGTCCAGGGATACTCTAAGTAGGCCACACGAGCTGCTTGTGAGTAACTCTTTGGTACTGTGAGCTCACTATCACCAACCTATGAGGGATACATCCAAAAGGGGCAGAGGGATAGATAAAAATATGACCCAAAAGTGGATTTCAAATCTTGGGCTTTGGAAGGCCCATCTAAAGCTTTGACAGAAAGCTTTTTCTTCCAGTTCTCTTTGGTTCTTTCTTCTGGACCAGTTGACAAAACACTGTAGTCTTTTTATATTGACCTTAAATTATATTTATTAGTTGTAATAGTATTGTGTAGCCCTTACCTGGATAGCCCAGGCTACCTCAATCTTGTCAGATCTCAGAAGATAAAGCTTTCTGGTCTGGTTCTGAGCGAGATGGCCCCTACAAAGAAAGGTGGTGAAAAGAAGAAAGGGCCATCTGCCATCAATGAGGTGGTCACTCGGGAATATGCTAACAACATTCACAAGAGGATCCATGGCATGGGCTTCAAGAAGCGGGCTCCAAGAGCTCTCAAGGAAATCCATAAATTTGTGATAAAGGAGATGGGGACACCCGATGTATGCATTGATACTCGCCTGGACAAGGCTGTCTGGGCAAAAGGAATAAGGAATGTTCTTTACCGCATCTGTATGCGTTTATCCAGAAAACGCAAGGAAGATGAAGATTCACCCAATAAATTGTACACTCTGGTTCCTTATGTACCAGTTACCACTTTCAAAAGTCTACAGACTGCCAGTGTGGATGAAAACTAATATTTTATTACAATAAAGTTATAAAAACGAAACAAAAAAAATCTCAGAAAATAAACAGGGTTGGTCCTGGTCAGTCTTTGGATGGGAGACCACCAAGAAAGTCCAGGGTTATTGTGCAGAGGCAGGCAATGACAAACCAAATCTGAATGTCTCTTGCCTTGAAAACCCTACTGGGTTTCCATAAGTGAATCTGATGGCAAAAAAAAAGTGTTTAATTGGTACACACTGGCTAAGACCTTTTTTATATGGTAGGAGTGGAATTTCATAAAAGATGAGAATCAATTACCTTTTAAAGACCGAATCATAGAATTATAGAGTTGGAAGTGACCTCCAGGGCCATCTGGTCCAATCCCCTACACAATGCAGGAAATTCACAAATACCTCCCCCCACATCCCCAGTAACCCCTGTTCCATGCCTACAAGATGACAAAAAACCTCCAGACCTCCAGGCAAACCGACCTGGAGAAAAATTGCTTCCTAACCCCAAAGTCACAATCAGCATTTTCCTGGGCATGTAAGAAAGGGCCACAAGAACTAAGCACCGAGGCAACCCTCTCTGCCTTCCCTTCTTGTGATTTGCCTAAATTCACAGAATCAGCAATGCTGTCAGATGGCCATCGCTGTTTGAAAACCTTCAAAGAAGGAGAGGCCACCACCAACACCTGAGGAAACCCGTTCCACTGAAGAACCGCTCTGTCAGGAAGTTCTTCCTAATGTTTAGCCGAAAGCTTTTTTGATTTAATTTCAACCCGTTGGTTCTGGTCTAACTTTCTGGGGCAACAGAAAACCACTCCACACCATTTTCTATGACAGCCCTTCAAATACTTGAAGATGGTTATCATATCACATTGTAATAATTGGTATAATTTGTCCAGGGATTATGGGTTGGATACTAAGCTTGATCTCCACTAATGGAAGGCACTTCCATCAGTGGAACTGAATTTTTTTGCACGCCCCTGAATTGTTGTTCCTAGGTAACAGGAAACCCCTTAGGAACAGCTTGAAGGGCAAGTTGGAGCTTGAAGACAGAGCGAGGAATCGATAAAAGTTTGTTGGAAATATGTGTGTTGCAAGGTCTAAGATTTTGTCATTATAGGGTTAAATGTGCTTACCTTGTGTGCTATTGTTTAGACTGACCTGGAAGAAAACCTGGCACAGAGCCAATGGAAACAAAGTCTGTGAAACTGAAATTTGTTTATTCACAATAATTGGTTAATATATTCAGGTGATTTCCCTCTAGGGGTCTGTCACAACCCCACCCTTCTGTCTCAGTGCTACCACCCACTCTCAGGGCTGCCACAGAGACACCAGGATATATCTCTTTAAACCAGGGTCATTCTAACCAGCACAGGAATAGCAATAAAGGATAAAGGTTTGTGGTTCTTAAGCTCTAATTGGTAAGATAGGCGTGGTGCCTAGATTAACGACTCAGTCCAAATTATAAAAACAGATTAAGTTTATTTCAAAGGCAATAAAAAATGATAAAACACACAGATAAGGGGAAAGATAGTATACAGAGGACAAAACAAAGAAACAAAACCTAACTCTCTATCTATAGTACTTAGACCTGAGCTAATAGCTCTCAGCAGCAGTAGTTCAAGGAGCAGAGCTGGTGCCAAGGAATTAGCCATTCCTCCTTCTGGCCCATGGCCCTCTAGCCAAGGTTACCATTCATCTTACCCAATGTTTTACCTGAAAGAGTGTCTGGAATCCTCCTGCAAAGTTCCTGGTGTCTCACTCCTGAATAGTTCTGAGCAGATGCAGCTTCTTGCCTTGAAAGGTCTCATTCTGGCAAGAGACTAGCGGCAACTGGCCACCAGTAGCCTCCCTTGCTGTGCCTGCCTCCCAGCTAAATAGTCACTCAGCTGCCAAAGTAATTGGTGAACCAACCAATCACTGGCCTACACTTAGCAATCTAGATCAATAGTTGTCAAAGATCTGTTAGTCAAGCTAAGGTTTTGACAGCTACCAGCTGCATGAATTTACAGCAGTCAGTAATTGTTAGCAGGTGGTTTATGTTGGCTGACCTGCCATCCTAACAACATCCTTACAAACTTACTAAATTACTGACTCATGCAATTACTTAGGTCTCTTAAAGGCCTATCTCTTGACAGGGTCAAGAAGAAGAATCTCCATTGTTGTAGACCATGTGGTCAAAGGCGAAAGATGTAGCCTTAGGTGTCTTTGTTGTTTTGTAGATTTCCTGTGAACCCTTCCCTTGGAAATAAAGATTCTTACACAGAAGAAAATGCCTCCTCTCCAGTGAAGTAAAGATCCATTGCAATCCCTGACTATTTAAGGATTTTTATCAATTTGTCCAACATATTCAACCCCTGTTCTCTCAATGGAAACATGAGTCTAAATCCAACTCCCTGTATTCTTTCTGTTGTAAGGAGGTATCACCAGCATGTACATGTTTGCTAAAGCACAGCTATCCTGGTCTGCTGATGGGTCCTCTCTACCTTCCCAGACTTGGAGGCCTATCACCGTAAGAAAAACCCAAGGATGGACCTTCTAGTGCACAGAAAATATCTGGTATTCTTTCCTGCCAGGGTCGGCATTGTCCTGCTAAGCCAAGAGAGAGCAGAATAGAAAGCTTTTCAGTACTGGGGTGTTGGTCTGCAGAAGAGCAAGATTCTAATCCAGTAGCACATTGAAATTCAACAAGGTTTTCAGGGTGTGAGCTTTCAAATCCCTGATGTAGCCCAATCTTGTCAGACCTTGGAAGCCAGTTTGGCGTAGTGGTTAAGCGCACAGACTGTAATCTGGGAGAAGTGGGTTTGATTCCCCACTCCTCCACTTACAGCTGCTGGATGACCTTGGCTAAGCCATGGTTCTGTCAGAGCTGCCTTGAAAGAGCAGTTCTGGAAAGAGCTCTCTCAGCCCCACCCCACCTCACAGGGTGTCTGTTGTGGGGAGGGGAAGGGAAAGGAGTTTGTAAACTGCTCTGAGACTCCAAGTGAAGGGTGGGGTATAAATCAAATTTCTTCTTCTTCTTCTCCTCCTCCTCCTTCTCTAAACATTGGCAGCCCTGGTCAGTATTTGGATGGGAGACCACCAAGGAATACCAGGGTCACTATGCAGATGCAAGGAAAAACAAACCACCTCTGATTGTCTCTTGCCTTGAAAACCCTGTGGTGGCATCGTAAATGGGCTGCAATTTGATGAACAAAACCTCCCCCCCTAAAAAAAAACAACAACAAAAACCCTCAAATGAACACAAGGCACTTTTGAGAGCAAAAATGGTGACACGGATTCAAAACTCTATCTCTGAAGACCCATGATTTAGGAGTTAGTTACCTTTCATTTCAAATTCTCTGGCTTAGTACGTAATGTAAAGAGCCAGTTTGGTGTAGTGGTTAAGAGCGGTGGACTCTAATCTGGAGAACTGGGTTTGATTCCCCACACCTCCTCCACATGAAGCCAGCTAGATGACCCTGGGCCAGTCCCGGTTCTCTCAGAGCTCTCTCAGCCCCACCTACCTCACAGGGTGTCTGTAGTGGGAAGAGGAAGGGAAGGAGATTGTGAGCTGCTCTAAGACTCTAAGTGAAGGGCAGGCTATAAATCCAACTCTCCTCCTCCTCTCTGTATCCTCACCATAGTTGTTCCCCAGCTTAGAATACTCAACAATATTCTATCCATGTACAGTCAGCATTCAACAAGACCAGATGGCCAAGGTGCGTGAACAAAAGTTCATTGACGGTAACCCTTGACTGCCAAAGCTTTTCCCAAAGCTGTGGAAACACCCTGCATGAACAATGCATGTGACCAAACTACAGTCTTCCCAGTGACAAAAATGAAATTCTGCACGGCTCCACCAGCGGCTCGAAGCCAACATCGTGAGCCAGAAGACACGTCTTGGAAGAAGCAGGAAGTAAACATGATGTGCCTACATCACCGGTAAGTGAAGCTACGGAGCGATGAAGCTATGGAGAAACCCTGACTTCGAAGGCGATCGCCTGCTATTCATCTCTTAGATATGCCTGACATACCCAAACACCTTACAAAATATGGAATACTGACTTTCAAATTTTACTTGACTAGTCTGAAGAGTTTAAAAGAAAACGATGTGCAGTTATTATTGGTTGTTCTCTGACGAAGACTTGAAACTGACATTATACCTGGAAATGTCGTTAGATTGAGATTGTTTTTGGACCTTAGTTGTATTTTGTGGATTCTACTCTTTGAGCTGCGGTGGCTCAAGTGGTTAAGATGCTGAACTGCAGGCTGTGGAAGGTCAGTAGTTCAGCAGTTCGAGACCCGAGGGTGCTGCATGATGGAGTGAGCTCCTGTCTCTAGTTCCAGCTCCTGCCAACCTAGCAGTTTGAAAGCTAGAAATTGCAAGTAGATAAATAAGTACCACTTCGGTGGGAAGGAAACAGAGTTCCGTACGCCTTGGTGTTTAGTCGTGCCGGCCACATGACCACGGAAATGTCTTTGGACAGTGCTGGCTCTTCAGCTTTGAAACGGATATGAGCACCGCAACCCTAGAGTCAGATTCGACTGGTTTTCGAGCAAGGTAAACCTTTACCTTTACCTTTACTCTTTATTAATTACTTAGAGCTTTGTTTATGTGAAAATTGATATGGTTGTGAAAATGCTTTAATGTTGTGAAAGCGCGTTACACAGCTTTGCTGTCTTATTTTCTCCTCCATTTGGCAGCTGTGGTGCTCTAATTACTTTCACCTGTAAGTATGTTGGTGAGATCGAGGGGGGTGGGCAACACTCTGATTTTTGGGCATAACTTTATGTTTTGAAGCCAATTTTACCACAGAGTTCTGCCGAAAACCAGAGTGTCGCCCCTGATGTCACTGATGTGCCTATGCCACTTCTGGGTGATGTAGGCACATCATGTTTATTTCTGGGTCTGTCACTTTCTGCTCCTGGAATGCTCCCTCCAGCCCCCCACCCGTGGGTCCAACAGACCCGGCAACCCTAGCCAGCACCTAAGGATCATCACTTGTCATTTGTTGTTGTTCAGTCACACAGTTGAGTCTGACTCTTTGCGACCCCATGGACCAGATCACACCAGGCCTTCCTGTCTTCAGCTGTCCTCTGAAGTTTGCTCAATTTCATGTTCGTTGCATCGGTGACACTGTCTAACCATCTAGCTGCCTTAAATACTTTCAAATCTCCAGGGCCGGATGGCTTGCATCCCAGGGTGCTAAAAGAAATTGCAGATGTTATTTCAGAGCCTCTGGCTCTAATCTTTGAGGTATCCTGGAGTACTGGTGTTGTGCCGGAAGACTGGAGAAGAGCAAATGTTTTCCCGATCTTCAAGAAAGGAAAAACGACGGACCCAGGAAATTACAGGCCTGTCAGTTTGACATCAATACCTGGGAAAATTCTAGAGCAGATTATTAAATGCTCTGTCTGTGAGCACCTTGAATGGAATGAGTTAACTGGTTGTCGAACTTTCCTGGGAACCGAATTACGAACAACAGCACAGGGAAACGAAAGCGAGTCTGAACACTCGGTGGAAAAATAAAGCCCTCTTGGAAGATTCTCCACTTTGCCTCCGCTGCCGGCAAGGTCGCTGGCTGCCTCGGAGCCCCAGAAGTCAAGTCTGTAATTCTTCCTGCCAAATTATCAGCCATGTGACAATCCCCCGTGCCAAGTTGTGATTTTCTGCAATTGCCTTGGACCCATTTGGAGGAGGGAAAAAAATGAAGAGAGCGAGAGAGAGAATGCCATCATTAGAGCTTCACAGAGAAGATCAAATGGCAGATAGAAATTGAAAAACAACAACGGGCTTTGGCAGGCTGGGAGGGTTTCGATGCCAAACTGGTGATCTCAGCCATGCAGAGACTTCCACCTGCTAGCCAAACCACACAAGACATGGGAGATACGTGATCAGGTTTCCCAACACGCACAATTTTAAAACAGATGTTGGTTTGAACTGGATCAGAACAGTACTATGAGCATTCAACTGCTTCTTCCTCTCCTGCTAGTTTTGGGGGCTAAATAACCCTACAAAAGGTGTTAGCCAGTGCTCCCACTAAGCTGTGGAGTCATGTGAGCAAGAATTCTACTTTTTGAGCTACTGGCATTGAAGCTGTGAGCAAGCAATTTGGCCACTGCATAAATTGGTTTGCTCTGGCGCCATCCTTTCTGTGTGAGCTGTAGTCTAAAAAAACTGTGAGCTAGTTCTGGTCACCATACCTCAAAAAGGATATTATAGCACTGGGAAAAGTGCAGAAAAGGGCAACTAGAATGATAAAAGGGTTGGAACACTTTCTCTATGAAGAAAGGTTAAAATGCTTGGGGCTCTTTAGCTCGAAGAAACGACAGATGAGGGGTGACATGATCAAGGTTTATAAGGTTATGCATGGGATAGAGCAGGTCGAGAAAGAGGTACTTTTCTCCCTTTCTCACAATACAAGAACTCGTGGGCACTCCATGAAATTGCTGAGCAGTCGGATTAGAATGGATAAAAGGAAGTACTTCTTCACCCAAAGAGTGATTAACACATGGAATTCACTGCCACAGGAGGTGGTGGCAGCTACAAGCATGGGCAGCTTCAAGAAGGAATTGGATAAGCATATGGAGCAGAGGTCCATCAGTGGCTATTAGCCACAAGTTATAGATAGGGACTCTGGGGCAAGGGATGCTCTGTATTCTTGGTGTTTGGGAGGGGGGCAACAGTGGGAGGGCTTCTAGTGTCCTGGCCCCACTGGTGGACCTCCTGATGGCCCCTGGTATTTTTGGCCACCGTGTGACACAGAGTGTTGGACTGGATGGGCCATTGGCCTGATCCAGCATTGGCTTCTCTTATGTTCTTATGTACAGTAACTCAGCTTAGAGGGAACACTGGTGTTAGCCCCGCTGCTCGAAAACAGATATATTTCTGACTTGGCCATCATTTCGGAGACACGGAAGTATAGGTTTTCCTGTGTTGCTGGGACTCACTTCGCATTAGGCGTTAAAACATGCCTGGAAACTCCAAAGAACGAAACTCCAGTCATAATGTCCTGACCTGGAAAGCCCAAGCCAGCCCAATCATGTCAGAATAGGGTTCCCAACCTCCAGGTGGTGCCTGAAGATCTCTCACTATTACAAACCAATCCCCAGATGACCAAGGTTTGTTTCCCCTGGAGAAAATGGCTGCTTTGGAGTATGGAGTCTATGGTATTATACTCTGCTGAGGTCCCTGCCCTCCCCAAAAAACCACCCCTCCCCAGGCTCCACCCACAGATTATCCAGTGAAGTGCTGTCGAGTCACTTCCAATGTATGAATTAAAGTTTGGTGTAGTGGTCAGGAGCGCAGACTCTAATCTGGGAGAACCGGGTTTGATTCCCCACTCCTCCACATGCAGCCGCTGGCATGACCTTGGGTCAGTCACACATTCTTTCAGAGCTGTTCTCTCAAAGGCAGTTTTCGAAAGAGCTCTCTCAGCCCCACCTACCTCTCAGGGTGTCTGTTGTGGGGAGGGGAAGAAGAAGAAGAAGAAGAAGAAGAAGAAGAAGAAGAAGAAGAAGAAGAAGAAGAAGAAGAAGAAGAAGAAGAAGGAGGAGGAGGAGGAGGAGGAGGAGGAGGAGGAGGAGGAGGAGGAGGAGGAGGAGGAGGAGGAGGAGGAGATTGGATTTATGTGCCACCCTTCACTACCCAAAGGAGTCTAAGAGTGGCTTACAAACTCCTTTCCCTTCCCCTCCCCACAACAGACATCCTGAGAGGTAGGGGGGGCTGAGAGAGCTCTGACAGAAATGGTTCTTTTTCAAGGCCAGCTCTGACAGAACTGTGGCTTGCCCAAGGTCATCCGGCAGGTGCAAGTGGAGGAGCGGGGAATCAGACCCGGTTCTCCCAGATTAGAGTCCGTGCACTTAACCACTACGCCAAACTGGCTCTGGGGAAGGAGACTGTAAGCTGCCCTGAGACTCCGAGTGAAGGGCAGGGTAGAAACCCAATCTCTTCTCCTTCTCCTTCTCAAGACCTCCAAAATGTCCCGTCATTAATGGTCTTGTTCAGGTCTTGCCGACTGAGGGCTGTGACTTTCCTTGACTGAGTCCATCCGTCTTCTGTTGGGTTTTCCTCTTTTTCCTGCTTCCTTCAGCTTCTCCTAGCACGATTGTCTTTTCCAGTGAGCCTCGTCTCCTCATGATGTGACCAAAGTAGAATAGCTTCAGTTTAGTCATTTGAGCTCCCAGGGAGAGTTCGGGCTTGATTTGGCCTAGAACCCACTGCTTTGTCTTTCTGGAGGTCCGCGGAATCCGCACAGGTCTCCTCCAACACCGCATTTCAAAGGAATCGACTTTTCCATGTGTATTATTTCTACCAATTTGGTGTAGTGGTTAAGTGCGCGGACTCTTATCTGGGAGAACCGGGTTTGATTCCCCACTCCTCCTCCACTTGCACCTGCTGATGTGACCTTGGGTCAGTCACAAGCTCTGGCACAGCTGTTCTTGAAAAAGAGCCATTTCTGTCAGAAGTTCTCTCAGCCCCACCTACCTCACAGGGTGTCTGTTGTGGGGAGGGGAAGGGAAAGGAGTTTGTAAGCCGCTCTGAGACGCCTTTGGGCAGTGAAGGGCGGGGTATAAATCCAAACTCTTCCTCTCTTCTTCTACCCCCCCTCAGCCCGCAGTTTAGACATGATGTAAGCCATGGGCTCAAAATCTACCCATGCAGGCTTGCTCTCTGTGCCCATCACACTGAAATGCATTTCTCACCCTTGCGGCCATGCATCCATGCAGCTGTTGCCCGCCAGCTGTCACCTGACTGACAACAATCCATTAAGATAGACCCCCCCCGCTGTAGATAGGGTGGGATGGGGGAAGGTGTCTGGAGGGTTGTGGTGACATGCGGAGAAGACGGCACAGTGAGTTCATGGCAGAGCTGAGAAGGGGATGTGGTTTTCTCAGCGCATAGGTCATGCTCTTTGCCACGTTCGATTGGAAAACAGATGGTCTCAGCGTTTGCCCGCCCTCTAAGTGACAGCTTCAAAGCAGATCCATTTCAGAAAGGGTCAGCTTTTTCTTCCTTCCCATGCTACTTACTCCATAATAAAAGCTGGGATGCCTATCGATTGGACGTTTTAGTGATACTTTATATCGTGTAAACCGCCCCGAGACCCCTTTCATGCCATGTTGGAGGACTATAAAATGCCATAAATAAACGAGCCGCTGATGAGACAGGAAAAGCCGGGACAGTCGAAAGGGCAATATTAGGATAATGGATGGATTCTGTCTTGATAGGAAGATGCGATAGCTTTCTGGACGTAAGGCAAGAAATGACGAATAACAAACAAGCTGGAGCAAAGATAGTTCAACATAAAAAAATTAAAATGTAATGTAGAATCGGAATCATCTTCAGTAATTTTGAATCTCATTGATTTCAAACAGTGCATAATGTTTGGTGTAGTGGTTAAGTGTGCGGACTCTAATCTGGGAGAACTGGGTTTGATTCCCCTCTCCTCCACTTGCAGCTGCTGGATGACCTTGGGCAAGCCATAGTTCTCTCAGAGCTGTTCTTGAAAGAGCAGTTTCTATCAGAGCTCCCTCAGCCCCACCTCCCTCACAGGGTGTCTGTTGTGGGGAGGGGAAGGGAAAGGAGTCTGTAAGCCGCTCTGAGACTCCAAGTGAAGGGTGGGTTTAAATCCAACCTCCTCCTCCTCCTCTTCTTCTTCAATTCATGATATTCTGGTTTGCGATATGCCCTGATCTAGATGGCCGAGGCTAGCTATGACGAACCCCCATATCTCCCCAACTGTCTGGCAGATTTTTTCCCGCCAAATCTTCAATTCCCCTCAGGGACTGAGTTGCCCTACAGTAGCGTGTATATATTCTTTGTCATAACAGACTTGACTGTCCCACCCTATGTTTAGATATTTAGTTTAGGCTTTTTCTCAGCTCAGGAACTCTACTGAAAATACAGGAGCTGTCCAGTTTTATTTACACCCTTGAGAAACGGCACTTAAGGCAAATTAACTTTCAAAACCAGAATAAAGATTTCATTGAACAGGCAGGGGGAAAATATATATATATATCTATGGCTATTTTGGGGCAGGAACTCACAGGAATGGCGTTCAGGCTGGCTCCGGAGTCAGCCACGCCCAGCAGGAACTCATTATCATAACAGGCCACACCCGACAGCAGAAGCTCATGAGGATTGGCTACATTAGGGGTGTGTGGCCTAACATGCAAAGGAGTTCCTGCTACAAAAAAAAGCCCTGGGTTTTTGACAACAAACAAGGTAAACAGAATAAGAAGCAGAAGGTGGGTGTGGCCAGATGACCACACTTCTGGTAACATGGGGGTGTGGCCTAATATGCTAATGAGCTGTGCTCTCAGGGGTGTGGCCTGTTATGCTAATAAGTTCCTGCTGGGCTTTTTCTACAAAAAAAGCCATATCTATATATCTATATCTATATCTATATCTATATCTATATCTATATCTATATCTATATCTATATCTATATCTATATAGTCATGGTTTTGAGATTTCTGAGGTAAAAAAGAACCTTTCTAATATATACAGCGCTGAATGCTTAGAACATCCAAGCAAATGTATTTGCAGTTTTGTTTCAAGGCTTTCCATTTCTTTCTTTGAGAGGTACTCTGTTTAGTATTATTCCACACTAACAGTTCTTATTGATGTTTCCAGATTTCCTTCTTTCAGATATTACAGGTCTTCCTTTAGATATTACAGTCTAAGTGTCTGAGCTTCTTCCCTTTTATGACGGACCAGGGTTCTCTTCCCAACCCCTTTCACAGGCGGGAAGTTATTCTCCTTGTCCCTAAGAAGCAACAGCTCCTTTTACTATTTGGCTTGTCTGGGAGTTCTCTCGAACTACCCAGACCTTCTGCCAAATCCTTCTCCAGTATCCTTTGGCTGGAAGTTGGGGGGCCTGAGCTGGATGGGAAGTCAGGGGGCCTTGGCAGTAAGTTGTGGGGGCCAGGCCCTGAGATGCCCCAGTGTAGCTACGGGCCTGCTCGGGTGAGACAGGTAGGGCAGGAACTTTAAAGATAAATAAAAGACAGCATTGCAAGGAGTGAAAAGGTGGGTCTAGATTTCTTGTTCACATGTTGAACACACACAAAGCTGCCTCATACTCAATCAGACCATCCGTCTGTCAAGGTCGGTATTGTCTTCTCAGGCTAGCAGCTGCTCTCTGGGGTCAGACAGAGGTCTTTCCACTCACCTAAATCCTGCTCCTTATAGCTGGAGATGCTGGGGATTGAACTTGGGGCCTTCTACATACCAAGCAGATGCTCTGCCACTGAGCCACAGTGCCTCCTACCTCAGTCTTCACTACCAGGCACTTTTCAAGCTGCGCAGAGCTACCTATTTGTACTGACTGCAATGCACATTCCATGCAGAACATGCATGGCGGCGGCACATGGTTTCTCTCCATGGGCCTGGAGGTGGCCATCTTAAAAATGGAGTTAACAAATAAATTACTCAATTATCGTATGGCATTGTGTGTAGAATAGCCAGGCGATCCTAAGATTGCCTGGCAGACAGAAGTTCTAGCTCCTTTAGTGTTATGCATCACTATTTGGTGAGCTAGATTTGCTTTTTGAAGGCAAGAGACATTTCAGAGCTGGTTTCCTGTTGCCTGCCTCCGCCTCAGCCTCGTGACCAGTGTTCCCTCTAAGCTGAGTTAGTGTGAGCGAGCTCACAGCTTTTTAGCCTCCGGCTCCCATATTTTTGTCTTCGCTCGGGAAGGACGGTCCCAGAGCAGCAGCCGAATCGCTCGCTCACAACTTTAATGCCAGTAGTTTTTCCTTCACAGGACTCCACAGCATAGAGGGGGCATCGTTCATGACCCCGGTATTCCTTGGAGGTCGCCCTTCCAAATGCTAGCCAAAGCAGCCCTGCTTAGCTCCCGAGCTCTGATGAGGTTGGGCTCACCTGGGCTATCCAGGACAGGGCCTTCAAAGTTGAAACTCTGGGTCGCAGGGGGGCACTCCAAACCCCACGCATTTAATGCACTGAGGGGCCAAATGGGAGATTTGTTGGTAAGTAGGTAATTTTTCTGTTTACGACGGGTAAGACTCTAATCTGAACAACAGGGCTGCTCTTGGAGCGGAACTTGGAAAGCAGCAAACAAAGCTGGGGCTGAATGATTGTTATTGTTCGCAAACGACGGGGGCAGGTGCGCTTCTGTGGCGAAACCCCTCCGAACCACACGTGTGCAGCATGTTTTATGTGCCATGGCAAATGGCTTCCTAAATGAGTCTCCCCCCCTCCCCAATTTCCTTCCATGACACCTAATTATACTAAATGTCCCTGTTTATTTGCCAAATGCTTTGAGGAGCTGGCTGGTTTGGGGCCGGTTCCCAAACCAGCAGTCCGTTTAATTCAGCGGAGGCTGCAGATTCCGCCAGGCGAGTTTTTATGGCTCTGCAAAGGAGGGGTGAAAAAAAAGAGTCAGTCCTTGACAATCCTCCTGTTTGGGATTCTGATGACAAGGTTGCCCGGCACCCCTGGCCATCGGTGGCAGGGGGGGTAGGGTTGCTAGCTCTGGGTGCGAAAAATGGGGAGGGGACTGCATCACTCTGTGTATAGGAATTATCTCCTTGAATGGGACGCCCCGTTTTGTCTTAACCTGGGAGCTGCCCTCTGACCCTTCTCTTCTCTCCCTTTGTCCTCTCCCTCCATGCACATGGCTTTCCATGGAGACAAATGTCTGGGCATTGGGGGAAGGGTACTACATCACTCTGTGTATAGTATCATCTCCTTGAATGGGATGCCCCATTTTGTCTTAACCTGGGAGCTGCCCTCTGACCCTTCTCTTCTCTCCCTTTGTCCTCTCCCTCCATGCACATGGCTTTCCATGGAGACAAATGTCTGGGCATTGGGGGAAGGAACTACATCACTCTGTGTATAGGAATCATCTCCTTGAATGGGATGCCCTGTTTTGTCTTGACCTGGGAGCTGCCCTTCTCTTCTCTCACTTTGTCCTCTCCCTCCATGCACATGGCTTTCCATGGAGACAAATGTCTGGACATTGGGGGAGAGCCAGCTTGGTGTAGTGGTTAAGTGTGCGGACTCTTATCTGGGAGAACCGGGTTTGATTCCCTACTCCTCCACTTGCACCTGCTGATGTGACCTTGGGTCAGTCACAAGCTCTGGCACAGCTGTTCTCTCAAGGACAGTTTCTTTCAGAAGTTCTTTCAGCCCCACCTACCTCACAGGGTGTCTGTTGTGGGGAGGGGAAGGGAAAGGAGTTTGTAAGCCGCTCTGAGACGCCTTTGGGCAGTGAAGGGCGGGGTATAAATCCAAACTCTTCTTCTTCTTCTTCTTCTTCTACATCACTCCAGGGACGAATCTGCATTTGTCTTTCCCATCACCAGTGTCCCCTGCCTTTTGGCTCCGTCTTCAAAAAAGCTGTCCACATTTGGTGTCATTTTCACACCTCAACAGTGCTAGCATATGTTCGCACGTCCACATACGTTTACCGTCCTTTTGGGGGCGGCTCCACTGTCATTGCACCGCTGCACTGCTCTAAAAGAATCTTCTCCAAACAACATTCAAACAAGCATAGAGGAAGGACAGCATCACAGCAGCATGCAACTGATTTAAAAATGCAATACAAGTGATACAAGACAACAAGAAAAAAAGTAGTTCCTTAGAAGGAAGTCAGGTCACCAGGCAGTGCAACTGGAGGGAGGGTTGGGGGGAGGCAACATCCAGGGAGAAAAGAATAAAACAGAAAAAGCAGAGCTTTGTCTATCCACAGGAAGTTCTTACCATAGAGTTGCTGGCGATTCCTAGAGATCCCCGGAAGTGAAAGGGGTAGCTCTAGGAAATCGCCAGCAACTCTATGGTAAACCAAGAGGTTTTTGCCATAGTTTCAAGCAATTCCTAGAGTTACCCTTTTCACCTCCTGGCAGCTTTAGGAATCACTAGCAGCTCTATGTTAAGAACTTCCTGTAAGCAGATGAGTCCTTGTTTTTCTGTTTTAATTTTTCTCCCCTCTCTGAGGAGGAAGCACCAGTGTCTACACCTATTGAGCTACTCAACATCACTTAGAGAGGTTCTTAAGGTTGGGGATGGGGTCTAAAGTCAGTGTGTTGGATTGGGTTACCAGTTCCCCTGGTGACGGCGGGGGTACCTTGCTCCCAGGCCCCACCTCCTGCTGCCAATCAGCTGGCTGGCAAAGGTGAACTCAGCCAGAAGAAGAGGGAAATCCAGCGTCATTAACCACATAACCCAGAAATGATGTCATCACTTCCAGGACATTGAGGGGACACTCTGGTATTTGGGCAACAAAACTCTGTGGTAGAAGCCAAATTTACCATAGAGTTTTTTGCCCAAATACCAGAGAGCTACCCCGGTGTCCTGGAAGTGTCACTTCCATGTCACATGGGCAGTAATGTAGACACGTCACTGTACATAGGCTGGGCCTCCATGCTGCTCCTGGTAAGTCCCTCCCCAGCCCCACTGGTTGCCAGGAGGGACAATTAGAGAAAGAAATGCTAGCAGGACACACACCCCTCGGTTTCCTCTTTGATTTATGGATCCCACTAATAGATTCCACCAGAGCAGGAAAGAAAGTACTTTTTCCCCTTTCTCACAATACCAGAGCAGAAAGAAGTACTTTTTCCACCAGAGCAGAAAGAAGTACTTTTCCCCCTTTCTCACAATACAAGAACTCGTGGACACTCCATGAAATTGTCGAACAGTCGGGTTAGAACGGATAAATGGAAGTCTTTCTTCACCCAAAGAGTGATGAACACATGGAATTCACTGCCACAGGAGGTGGTGGCAGCTACAAGCATGGACAGCTTCAAGAGGGAACTGGATAAACACCTGGAGCAGAGGTCCACCAGTGGCTATTAGCCACAAGGTATAGATAGGAACTCTGGGGCAAGCGATGCTCTGTATTCTTGGTGCTGGGGGAGGCAACTGTGGGAGGGCTTCTGGTGTCCTGGCCCCACGGCTGGACCTCCTGATGGCACCTGGTATTTTTGGCCACTGCGTGACAGAGTGTTGGACTAGATGGGCCATTGGCCTGATCCAACATTGGCTTCTCTTAGGTTCTTATGTCTGATCTGACCCTTCTTGGTGGGACCAGCCCTGCTTCCAGCAGCAAAACTTTTAGTGATCCTAGCACTATTCCCTTGGTTGCTGGATGCCTCATGCTATTGGATTGCATTATCTTAGGATCGCTGGCCTCCAGGTGGAGCCCTGGCTTCTCCTGGGATTACAACCGATCTCCAGATCACAGAGATCACTTTCCCTTGAAGAAATGGCAGCTTTGGGGGGTGGACTTCACAGCATCACATACTCACTGAGCTCCCCCTCTTCCCCAAACTCCAACCTACCCAAGCATCATCCCGTCAGACTCCAGGAATTCCCCAAGATGGAGGTGGCAACCCTAGTCTTACACGGTGTAAGTCTTCTTTGAGACTCTGTGAGGAAGGCAGACCACCAATGAAGTAAATTGAATCTGAAAAGATGCTTTAAAAGGTGGTGGCACAACAGGGCGGGGCTGCTCAGATTGCCAGGCCCGACTCAGGAAATATCTGGGGGACTTTGGGGGTGGAGCCAGGAGCAAGGATGTGAGGCTGAGAAGCTGGGCGTTCTGGCCATCAGATTTAAGCATTCCTTTCAAAAGCATGCCTTTAAAATGCTTTCCCTCCATTGGAAATAATTGTCAGGCCCCTGGTCATGTTATCCTCAACAACACTCTCTTTGGTAGTGATATGTTTATTGAGTTATAAGCAAGATCCAGGTCCTAACGGTGCCGTGTCAGAACTGAAGATTTTGGCGGGTACAATCACAGATATAGGTAATTCAAATGAGACCCCTCCTAATGGCCACTCATACATCACATCCATCCTGCCTAGCCATAGCGGTCCTACCCCCCCTTTCACCTCGGAAATATACGATCCCATTATCTACACAAGCAAGGTGGCACCAAAAGTTTCAAGGACGTTCCTCTGGGAGAGGAAAGGCTCCTTCGGAAGCATTACGGCCTCTGAGATAGCGCAGTCACACACTCCACACTCGATCCCCCCACCTAAGGAATTCCCTCCCCCTGCAGTCATGGCAAACTGACCAGAACGATAATAATGGGCGATGGGGGCACCTTTTGGGGGGCTCATAGAATTGGACCCCATGGTCCATTCTTTTTGAAACTTGGGGTTTTTTTCTCAAGAGAGGCATCACCAGATATGCTGAAAATTTGGTGCCTCTACCTCAAAAAAACAGCCCCCCAGAGCCCCGGATACTCATGGATCAATTCTCCATTATAACCTATGGGGACCAATCTCCATAGAGTATAATGGGGCACCCGGTGGCCATTCTCCCCCCGCTTCCTGACAGCCCTGAAGTGGGGGGAGGGGCTCCAAAACAGGGGATCTCCTGCCCCCAACTGGGGATTGGCAAGCCTAGTGGGGCTGCTAGGGTTGCCAGCCTCCAGGTGGGGCCTGGAGATCTCCCAGAATTACAACGCATCTCCAGATGACAGAGATCAGTTCCCCTGGAGAGAGTGGTTGCTTTGGATGGTGGCCTGTATGGCGTTGTCTTCAAACCCTGCTGAGGTCTTCAAGCCCCACCCTCTCCCGGACTCCATTCCCCAAAGTTCCAGGAATTTTTGAACTTGGAATTGGGAACCTTAGGCCCTACCGTTTATCAACAATGCATGTTATCGGCATGGCGACGTAAGAGCGCCACTGTACACTATTGAGAGTGCATCTATGACTCCAGTGGGATTTCCGTACTTCCACCGGAACCATTTCGAATAGCTCAACTGCCGACGTCCTCTGCGGCTGGCCTTTGGGTTCAGCTTCCAGGTGAACGACTTGACTGCAGCACTGATCTGCGGGGGGAAACGTGCACTCTGTGTCCCGATTTATCCTTCCAACTTAGTTTGTCTTGCGGTTGTTATTTCCCGCCCCCACCATCTCCACGCACGTACTTGGCGGCCCAATTATAATGATATAGGACCTCCATTCTTCTGACAGCGTCTACTGGCACCTGGACGCATTTTTGCTCTGTCTCATTAGCTTCTCTGCATTTCTCTCCCAGAGGAAATTCTAGCGTCATGATGCATCCGATGATGCTGATATAACTGGTCCTTCCCCATAACTATGTGTGTATATTATTCCTTGCCATCGTGTATTTTATGTGCTACCTGAGAAGAGTTATACAGATTGCTTTCTGCTGAGGAGGAGGAGGAGGGGAACAGGAGGAGGAGGAGGAGGAGAAGAAGAAGGAGGAGGAGCAGGAGGAGGAAGATTGGATTTCTACCCCGCCCTTCACTCAGAATCTCAGAGTGGTTTATAATCCCTTTCCTTCCCCTCCCCACAACAGACACCCTGTGAGGTACGTGGGGCTGAGAGAGTGTAAAGTACTGGGTTTTAGACCTCATGACTCGGACGACGACATAAGAGAAGACGCGTTTATTCGTACTTCACATAAGACAAGAACAAACTGTAACGGCCGGAGGCAACTATGACAGTTAGGGGGGACGGCCCTATATTCCTATTAGCGGGTTTGAATCGCCCGCCAATGCTGCCATTGGTTCACTACTGGCGAGCTCAGGAACCTAGTCCCTATTGTTCTCCAGAGAGCAGACAGCTTGGCTGTATTTCGCCAGCTCTGCCTTCTGATCCCAGGACACAACAGAGAGCTCTTCCAAGGACTGCTCTTGAAAGAACAGCTCTGAAAGAACTTGTGACTGACCCATTTGTGTTTTTTTGTTTTTGTTTTTTTTAAGGGCAGACTTCAAGACCTAGTGTCAAAGATCTACACCCAACATGAAAATGGTTTCAAAAATCTTTAGGCCTGGTCTGGGAGTGTATTCCCTGAGCAAAGTCTCGAGTCTTCTCAAAATTCCCTTTGGTTCCTTCAGAATTCCTAGTATTCTTCTCCATCATATATTGCATGTGCTACCTGAGAGGAGGAGTACAGATTGTGATTTGGTTTCCCCTGGCCATCGGTGGGGGATAGGGGAGTACAGTTGCCAGATCCAGGTTAGGAAACTCCTGGAAATTTGGGGGGTGGAGCCTGGGAAGGACAGGGACCGCAGAGGGGCACAGTGCCATAGACTCCACCCTCCCAAGCAGCCATTTTCTCCAGGGGAACTGATCTCTGCAGTCTAGAGATGAGCTGTAATTCCGGGGGAACCCCAGGTCCCACCTGGAGGCTGGCATCCCTACTTTCTATTTAAAGTAATATTAAAACAACATTTTTTTTTAAAAAAAAAATGAGAGAACGAAGAATGAATGACAAGAATCTACACAGCGTGAAAATGATTACAAACATATTTCGGCCTGGCCTGGGAATGGATCCCTCGAGCAATGCCTCTGTTCTTTCTTCTCAATTTTTTTTTTTTTTGAGATTTCTTCCAGTGTTGTCAGCTCCCCCTGGCCACTGTTCCCTCTAAGCTGAGTTAGTGTGAGCTAGCTCACAGTTTTTTTTAGCCTCCGGCTCACACATTTTCATCTTGACTCAGGAAGGACCCTTTGCAGCAGCCCAATTGCTCACTTGCAACTTCAATGCCGGTAGTTCACAAAGCAGAATTCTCACTCACAAGACTCCACAGCTTAGAGGGAGCATTGCCCTGGCCACTGGTGTATGCTGGGGAGGGGGTAAGGGTTGCCTGGTGATCTGGGGGTGGAGCCTGGGGAGGACAGGGACCTCCATCCAAAGCAGCCATTTCTCTCCAGGTGAGCTGACCTCTGAAGTCTGGAGATGAGCTGCAATTCTAGGTGAACCTCAGGTCCCATCGGTCCCTGGTTCCTTCAGAACTCCTCACCTGTTTTAAGAACCACCCATATTTGCCTGCCATTTTGTTTGACTTGGGATTCCAGGGAGCGGGTATATTCTAGAAACGGGATCTCTTGAGGTACCTCTCTGGCCCTGCCGTTAACAGAAGTGGCACACTGACAGATTGAGAAGAATGACTCGCGTTTACATCACCGGCTCTAGGGCTAACAAGAAAACATCTTATTCCCTGGCTGTGCATTTGAGGTTCTCAGTTGACTTCTCCATCTTTTATTTTTTTCTTCCCTGCAGTAATAAAAAGTCACTTTCCCAGGTCCTGCTTCTACAGCCGGAGTGGGCAGTTCTGCCTCAGAAGGACCTGTCTTCTATAACTCTTGCTGAAAGACGCTGAGACCCGGACTAACTCCTGCCGATAAGGGTTACCCAGGGGCCGCTCCGGGCCGTAGCAGCAATCTAAAGAATGTCAAACATGGCCCTTTAGTGCTGTATCTTGAAATGCTTGTCCTGATCATAGTCTGGCTGTATCAAAAGATCTCACTGGCTTCCAGCCAGTTTCTGGGCACAATCCACGGTGCTGGTTTTGACCTTCTCAAGGCCTAAACAGTTCATTAAGGCGATATAAGAGCCAGGGTGGTGAAGCGATTATCATAGAATCATAGAATGCTAGAGTTAGAAGGGATCTTGCAGGTCATCTAGTCCAACCCCCTGCAATCTGCAGGAGCAGAGCCGAAAGAGAGCCCTACAACCAGGGCTTTTTTGGTAGAAAAAGCCCAGCAGGAACTCATTAGCATGATAGGCCACACCCAACAGCAGAAACTCATTAGCATATTAGGCCACACCCCTGACAGCATAGCTTATTTGCATATTAGGCCACACCCCCATGTTCCCAGAAGTGTGGTCATCCAGTCACACCTACCTTCTGCTTCTTATTTTGTTTACCTTGTTTGTTGTCAAAACCCAGGGTGCTTTTTGTAGCAGGGA